>CM077216.1:22351755-22886755 GCA_039654625.1 Rhinogobio ventralis
CAGAAGTATCACCGATACCACAACAAATTCTGGCATCAGTATCGGCGAGTACTTGAACCCATGAACCGATCCGATACCATTTTCTTAAACAAGACCCATAGTTATTATGACTGCTAGCTTTGCCTAACTGTGCGTTCACACCGCCGCCGGCGAGAGCGTCAAAATTCGCTCTGGCCGCCCTGCTAACGACGCTGTAGAAAGATTCATGGACACGCTGACGCTCTGACGTAGATCGAATGCTTGGTATTTTTTTAAACTGTATTTAAAGGGGCCGGAAAGCATTGAAGCAGGAGGTATTTGTGCAGACTGACCACAAGTAGGGTATAAGTTAACCTCATGAAATCTTTTAAATGTGAAAGTAAGAAATTGATCTAAGGAAAGAACTTAATTATAGTTACATGTTTGCTAACGAAATAAACCAATTAAAAAGACATTTGTGTGGTGTGGCTTTTGTGTTCATGGTTAAGTTTATAGGAGTTTACACATGCAGTTTTTATAGGAGATGTTTGCTAGCCTTGGTCTTTAACATTAACATTAATTTGTGTGCAGCCTAAATTACAATAACTGTCCTGGTTGAAGTGCAGCATTAATACAATTGGTCAAATCGATGTTGTTTTGAGCAAATTAATAGCATTCCCGCAGAAAAACAAGCGTTCTAGCGCGAAAATGTTGCCTATAAATAGTATTGCGTGCCTTCTTATCAAACCCGCCACCATCTATTTTGCTTGGTAACTAATGTGCTCAGAACCAAAGTATACAGGACTCGTTCTCTGGAATCCTCTCAAGCGGAGCACTTCTACATTCCGATTGGTTGCCGTCGAACCGTGTCATAGCTCATTACCATAAAGTTGACCAGATTTCAACTCTACTTGACGCCCAAATCGTCCAAAACGCACTGCGCCGCTCTCGCCGGCTACCATTGAAAATGAATGACTTCCGGCCACTTTGACGCTCTCGCCGCCAGCGGTGTGAACGCACAGTAACCGCTGCACGGTTCTTCTTCGCTGCTTAGAATGCATTGCAAACACAGGAAGTTGTCCTGTGTTGCCACAAGCAACCCGTTTAGAGCAGTGAAGAAGAAATGAAAACGCGTTAGCGTTAGTATGTCCGCTGTTTAGCAGTATTTCAGACTGGACCAACCAGCCAGTAAAAGGGCGACTAGGGAGGTCACAAGTACCGGTACTTCGGTACCAAGTCGGTACTAAAATTTTAAAAATGTGATGATACCAGCATTTCTGTAGTACCTGTAGTACCGACTCCCGAGTATATTCGGTACCCACAGCTGCGTTCAGTCGCTTCCGTGTTTATCTAAGTGCAGGGCTCCAGACTGTAGCTGAATATATACTTGTGTCTGTGAATATTAAACTGCAAAATACGATTTAAATATTACTCCTGCAAATTCTGCATCTCTGTGTGGATGGCGGGCGCGCACATACACTCACCTAAAGGATTATTAGGAACACCATACTAATACTGTGTTTGACCCCCTTTCGCCTTCAGAACTGCCTTAATTCTACGTGGCATTGATTCAACAAGGTGCTGAAAGCATTCTTTAGAAATGTTGGCCCATATTGATAGGATAGCATCTTGCAGTTGATGGAGATTTGTGGGATGCACATCCAGGGCACGAAGCTCCCGTCCCACCACATCCCAAAGATGCTCTATTGGGTTGAGATCTGGTGACTGTGGGGGCCATTTTAGTACAGTGAACTCATTGTCATGTTCAAGAAACCAATTTGAAATGATTCGAGCTTTGTGACATGGTGCATTATCCTGCTGGAAGTAGCCATCAGAGGATGGGTACATGGTGGTCATAAAGGGATGGACATGGTCAGAAACAATGCTCAGGTAGGCCGTGGCATTTAAACGATGCCCAATTGGCACAAAGGGGCCTAAAGTGTGCCAAGAAAACATCCCCCACACCATTACACCACCACCACCAGCCTGCACAGTGGTAACAAGGCATGATGGATCCATGTTCTCATTCTGTTTACACCAAATTCTGACTCTACCATCTGAATGTCTCAACAGAAATCGAGACTCATCAGACCAGGCAACATTTTTCCAGTCTTCAACTGTCCAATTTTGGTGAGCTCGTGTAAATTGTAGCCTCTTTTTCCTATTTGTAGTGGAGATGAGTGGTACCCGGTGGGGTCTTCTGCTGTTGTAGCCCATCCGCCTCAAGGTTGTGCGTGTTGTGGCTTCACAAATGCTTTGTTGCATACCTCGGTTGTAACGAGTGGTTATGTCAGTCAAAGTTGCTCTTCTATCAGCTTGAATCAGTCGGCCCATTCTCCTCTGACATCTAGCATCAACAAGGCATTTTCACCCACAGGACTGTCGCATACTGGATGTTTTTCCCTTTTCACACCATTCTTTGTAAACTCTAGAAATGGTTGTGCGTGAAAATCCCAGTACCTGAGCAGATTGTGAAATACTCAGACCGGCCCGTCTGGCACCAACAACCATGCCAAGCTCAAAATTGCTTAAATCACCTTTCTTTCCCATTCTGACATTCAGTTTGGAGTTCAGGAGATTGTCTTGACCAGGACCACACCCCTAAATGCATTGAAGCAACTGCCATGTGATTGGTTGATTAGATAATTGCATTAATGAGAAATTGAACAGGTGTTCCTAATAATCCTTTAGGTGAGTGTACACACACACACACACGCACACACACACACGTGTGACACTCGCTCGCTGTCTTTGTAGTCTCTGCCGTGTGTCACTATAATATGATATATATATATATATAAACCGTCACTTCATGATAATTTACCGTTTCATTTGAGAAAACTGTCATATCATGAACATAGACACTCAAAGGTCTTCAAGGCAACCTGTCAAAATAAAAGTGAAGAAATTGACAGAATATATTAGGCTACTATTGTAGCCTACAGTAGATTAAACTACGTCTTTATGTAATAATAATATGTCTCTACTAATAATAATAATTATGCCTAGATGGTTGCTTATTTTTCACTTGTTTTGTTGTAAAGAGATTATTTTTCTGATTAATATATCTTTTTTTATATTCCTAGATTTATTTGTTGCATGTTGTTTTTTATACAGTTTATTGTAAAACTAAAATACCTTTTTCAGTTTGCGGTGTTAGATTTGTGGCTGCATTTGAAGTTCTTTTTCTCTTAAGAAAAATAAATAATATTACTGTCAAATGCATGTCGGATAATAAAAATACTGTAATAAATACAGTAGTTCACTGTATGTATTTTTTCATGTTTTATTAAGGGATAAGTCTGAAGCACACCATAAAATAATTCTAGCAATTCATACAGGGCTAGTAGTATATACAGCTGTATATACAGATACACACCCAGGTATCGGATCAGTATTCTGTATCGGCCGATACCCTGAGCCCAGGTATAGGAATTGGTATTGGGAAGGGAAAAAGGGTATCGGAACATCTCTAATACTGTATTGATTCTGAAAAACACTATATCGATATTTACTTATTTAAATCCAAGATTTGTGTCAGTGGCTTTGTGTTCGGTTTAAACCCGACCGCTAAATGGCAGTGTTATCTCAGAGCATAAACTGTGACGCGGAGAAGCGAAAGCATGAGCGTTAGCATGAGCAAACCCAGCTCACAAGACGATAGAATTATTCCAGTGTGGACTGGTGACAAATCAGGTCCTCCCTCAAAATCAGTGCTGCGTCCCAATTCACCTACTTATACTACGCCCTGAAAGTATGTACACTTTTTGTGAGTGTGTAGCAGAAGAGGCAAGCTTTGGGACATACCACTTTGTCATCTTTAACGGACAGCTCTGTCGCTTAGTTACATGCATCCTGTAACCGTTTAAACAGCCCTGCCAATTTTCTTGTCACAGTTAAAATCCTCCACATGCAATTTAATTTCCTATCGTATCAGAGAGAAATGTATTAGCACGTTGATCTGCCAGTCCGTTGGTATTACATGTGGAGACTCTCCTCATGTGTTTGCATAATGATGCATTTAAAAGTTCACAACGCAGGTGAAAAATAATGTGGATAACATTGAATAATAATCTTTTCGTCAGGTTAGATACTCAATCCCCTTTATCTAAACCTCTCTACTTAATCGTCGGATGTGCACATCCGCCATGTTTTTTTTGTTGTTTTTTTTGTTTGTAGTTCTAATCGAATCCTCATCCAACCTGCAATGGGTTGTGGGCAATATCAGCAGAGTGTGCACGGATCCACACTTCACATAATAGGCTTTTATTAATTAATTAACAGTTTAATCGAGTGAAAGAAATTATGTTCAATTTGTTTTATTATGTACTATATAGTAAGCTATACATATTTTCAGTTAATATTGATTGTTTCGGTTTTCTCAAATGTAATGTTAGATCATAAAAAAAGTCTTCAATACCTTAAATGGTATAACAAGCATCTTAATGATCATTTTAAGGCATCTTATATTTTGGGGAAAGAAAAACATAAATCGCGATACTGCCTGATTTGTGATTATTAAAATTCAAAAGGCTATGATTTAATTAAATAAATGTGAGCGCTTCATGTTTCAAAGCCTGAAGGTGGCGCTGTTGTGAGTTCTACAGGCTCATGCAATTAATGAATAGTGCACATTTATGCCAGCGATTGGTATGAACTAATGCTGATCAATTATGACACTGTTTACTTTATAGTGTTTATACTGTAATATGTTGTATATGGTTGTAAGAACGCATATTTTACTCCCTCATCTGAATTTGAATGAGCATCCTACAATAATAAAGTAAAGACATTTCAAATTTGTGTCTCTAAGAGTTTGTGACTTTTATTTAATAAACAACGGTTACATTATTTGTAATAAAACAAATACGGTGTATTTTGGGGTTGTTAATTAAATAAAAGTCACAAAGTATGTCCAATGTCCACCCCGGTTATTATTTGGGTACACAAACTGTATGTAATTTAATTTAATTTAATTTCCATTTAATTTAAAGTAAACCATTGTAGCTTCTGTCTGGGATGCCCCGTCACAGGAAGGAAAGACTAAGAACATTATTTAACACATATTATTAAATATATAGATTTTCCTAGTATCAGTGTTATTATAGTTAACAAAACCATAAAAAAATCTCTTTACTTGAAATAAATGACATTAACTGTTAACAGGTGCTCCTTGGGAAAAAGTAAGCATAAAGCCCTTGATTTATCAATCCCACCGCAGTGTACAGAGCTGAAGTGTGGACTCATTTTGGCTTCCACTATAAAAATAAAAAAAACTAAGGAGATCGACAAGAGTCATGTTGTTTGCAAATAGGCCATGCTAAAATCCAATACTCTGGAAACGCATTGAATCTGAGAGCTCACTTAACATCTCAACACCATCCGCGCTGCTAAGAGTGGCAATTCGATAGAATATGTAAATATGTGCTGCATTCCTCTCAATAACAAAAACACAACAAAAATTACAGCGGTGAGAAAAGAACAAAGCATCTGATGATAGCGTTGTGGATATTTCTGCACAAGCTCTGCAATTCAGCACTGGCACGTTTATTTATATAGCACCTTACACAATAGATTGCTTTAAAGCCAGTAAAACTACTGAATATTAAAAAAAACAGTCATGCAGTTATGGAGTGGACTATGGAATGTCTGTTGTTAAATACTTTGGAAATTAAAAACTGCTATATGTATATGTGAATCTCCTGTCTGTGTGACACACACACACTCGTGGGCACAGAAAGCCAGACAGCGCTTGAATGGACAAAAACACATAACTTCTTTCTATTCAATTTCTGTATATCTGTATGCCTATATATCCTACCTGTTAAGGTCCTTGCACACTCGTCCGAAATTTTCCCACGTTAAAAAATAAATACGACCTCACGTTGTGTCAATCACTTTTACACACTGCCTCTAAAACTTTCGTTCATCATAAAAAAAATCAGGTTTGATTTTCTGCATTTTTCACATCCGTAGCAAGCATTTTAAGAGCTGTTTTGACAATTCAGAGCAAGTTGATCCACTTCGTCTCGCAGCACAAAGCACTGTATGACAAAGTGTCAATATATAATAATATGTGGCTTCAGTATCGCTAGCAAAGCATCAAACTGAGCCACTGACATCCTGAAGTAAACTTTGAATCATCTGGGATTATCCGTCCTCTCCATGCAATCTCTCTTTCTTTTCCTCTTTTTAAGAAGAGAGAGGACAACACAATCCTCCTCACTGCTTTTTTTTCGCAATGGATTAATTAATATGCATCGGACTCAGTGTGCAAGGTTTCTGTACGTGACAAATTTTTAGGATGACGAATACGAAAAAACTAGTGCTGGGCGGTATGACCAAAAATGTATATTACTGTATTTTTCTAATTTATACCGGTTTTGCGGTATATGATGGTATTTTTTCCCCCTATGCATGACAGTGTGTTGTTAACCACATTTTCTACTGATTGAGAGAGGAAACGTCCCGGTTACGTATGTAACCCTCGTTCCCTGAAGGAGGGAACGGAGACGCCACGTCGGAGTACCGACGAATAGGAATCTCGCTAACGAGAGCCAATCCACTTCGAGTGTAACTAAACGAGCCAATGCACATTAGCATGCAATAATTGCACCAGCTGCTCATGCCACGTCGGAGTACCGACAAATAGGAATCCCTACCAAAGCGGCATGGCCTCTGCCCCCATCCAGTGCCCTGTGTAAGCCTCCTGAGCTCTCTTACCTGATGAGACGTGGCTCACACAGAGAAGTCCATCACTGCTGTTCCGCATGACCCGCTCAGTGACTTATCGGATAACACTGGGAAAGCGTGCCCTTGTGGAAGGGAATGCTGCGGAACCCACATCGTACCCCGAAGGAGTTATGTGGAGTACAATGCTGAGCCGTAGCCCGCAACAGAGAGGGCTGAAGGGGGGGGGGAAGACACGGGCTTCCATAGGAGCGACCGTGGAAAAATATATGGAATCCCAGCAGGGTCACTCATATAACCCCAGCCCAGTACCGGTTCTCAAGGATTCAGCAGCAAGGGGCCTGATGCCAGACGCTCCGCCATGTCCAGCACCAAGGGTGATGGAGGACTCGAGAGAGTTTGCTTCTGGAGAATATAAGCGTTGTGGCGCAGCAAGCCGACAAGAGCCAGGGCCTCTCAGTGCTTCTACCCATTTGAGGTGAGAACACAGGAGGAAACCGGCTCTACACGTAGGTTATAAAATCTAGCGAACGTGTTGGGTGTTGCCCAGCCCGCAGCTCTACAGATGTCTGACAGCAAGGCACCATGTGCCAGCGCCCAGAAGGATGCAACACTTCTAGTAGAGTGTGCTCGCACCCTGAGCGGACAGGGCACACCTTGTGCTTGGTAAGCCAAGGTGATGGTATCCACTATCCAGTGAGCCATCCTCTGCTTGGAGACAGCCTTTCTTTTATGCTGGCCTCCGGGACAGACAAAGAACTGATCTGAGGTCCTGAAGCTTTGCGTTCTATCCACGTAAATCCGCAGAGCGCAGATGGGACAAAGCAAAGCTAGGGCTGGGTCTGCCTCCTCCAGGACAGTGCTTGCAGGTTCACTACCTGGTCCCTGAAGGGAGTGGTAGGAACCTTGGGCACATAGCCAGGCCGGGGTCTCAGTACCACGCGGGTGTCACCCGGCCCGAACTCTAGGCACAATTCATCGACTGAAAATGCCTGCAGGTCCCCTACCCTCTTGATGGAGGCCAATGCAGCCAACAGCAAAGACTTCATGTACAGAATCTTTAGCTCTGCTGCCTGCAAAGGCTCAAATGGGGCATTCTGAAGTGCTCGGAGCACCAGAGCAAGATCCCAAGAGGGTATGGAGGGAGGTCGAGGAGGATTTAACCGCCTCACCCCCCTGAGGAACCTGACGACCAGGTCGTGCTTCCCAACCGACTTACCTTCTACATGATCGTGATAGGCGGATATCGCAGCAACATTTGAGGGTGGGGGGCAACAGCCTCCACTCCAACCCTTGTTGCAGGAAGGAAAGCACAGACACGATCGAACATCTTCGGGGGTCTTCCTAGCGAGAAGAACACCACTCGACGAACAGGTTCCACCTTAAAGCATAAGCTTGTCTCGTAGACGGTGCTCGTGCCGAAGTGTTGGTGTTAACTACCTCTTGAGGTAAGTCACCTAGAACCTACGCGTCCCATCCAGGGGCCAGACATGGAGCTTCCACAGGTCTGGACCGGGTGCCACAGGGTGCCCCGTCTTTGAGTCAGAAGGTCCTTCCTCAGAGGAATCGGCCAAGGAGGGGCTGTCACGAGGAGCATGAGCTCTGGGAACCAGGACCTGTTGGGCCAGTACGGCGCCACCAACAGGACCTGCTCTTCGTCCTCCCTGACCTTGCACAGTGTCTGTGCAAGTAGGCTCACTGGGGGAACGTATATTTGCGCAGGCCCGGGGCCAGCTGTGCGCAAGTGCATCCATGCCGAGTGTGCCCTCGGTCAGCGAATAAACCTGTGCCACCCCGAACTGTCTCCAGATCAGCTGGACCACCTGGGGGTGGAGTCGCCACTCTCCCGGGTTCAGGCAGTTCAGCATCGACTGGACGCGCTCCTCTGTGAGGCGCACCGTCTGTTCGACTGAATCCAACTCCATACAGAGAAAAGAGATCCTCTGCACCAGGGCGAGTTTGCTCACAGGCAGAAACGGCCTGTGACGAGGAAGAATCGAGACATGAAAGTACGCATCCTTCAGGTCGATCGCTGCAAACCAATCTCGGGAACGGATGCATTCGAAAATGCGTTTCTGCGTGAGCATTTTGAACGGTAGCTTGTGAAGGCTGCAGCGGGGTGTGAGTGTGCTGTGCAACAATTATCTGATTCCACGAGTGGGTACGTGAGAAGGCTTGGTTGCGTCCTCGAACCGTCCACTGCTGCCCGCTGGCGAAGGAGGAGGATGAGTGTGGTCCGGCGTTGGAACGTCCACAGCTTTCCGAACCTCCTTGGGACCCAGAGATAGAGGAACTGCTCTCTTTTTTTTTTGTTTAGTTTGAGAATTTGGGTACCACTGGTTGTGACACCAGCGGCAGAACAGAATTTTGACTCAAAAGATTCTCTGCCCAGCCCTCCTCCGGGGAAGAGCAGCCCCGCCCATCTCCAGGTCACCCGTCTCAGAGGTGATGTTTCACCGACCGCTTAAACAGCAGCAGAGACGGGTGGCGTCGTCTTCCTGCGGCGGACACAGTAGAGCAGGCTGTGCCGACATTTTTATTTATTTATTTATTTTCACAGGGGACGATGCCTTTGGCGACGAGCAGACTAAGGGCCGGCCCACGAGGCACTCTTGTGGTACCGACTGCGAAGAACTGCTGGGCCCAGTTCTCAACAGTGTCGCCGAAAAGGCCACCTTGTGAGATGGGAGCATCGAGAAAGTGTACTTTGACGACCACTCACACCTCAGCAAGGCAAGCCGGGGGGCGTTTCTGAACCACCGAAGTAGACATCGTCTGGCCGAGGGCCTGCGCCGTGACTTTGATCACGGTAGTCAACATGCGCAGCTCAACCCCGACTCCGAACTACCCTCGTGCATTAAAAGTGCAGGGCGGAGGAGGTCTGCACACAGCCACCCCACCGTTGAGGGTAGTGAGAGAGGAAAAAGGTATGCAGTTTTGGCCCCCTTGGCGTTTCATATCTTTGGCGCCAAAGTAGTTCCATACTGCCAAGTTTTTCATGCACATCCGGGAAAGATCCCGGGAAAGCATGGCTGTTAACTCTGAATCTGATTCAGCAAAGCACACACCATTACAGTGGGCTCAGCATCATCCTCATTCCCAGAGCACAACAGCCCTCTCTCCGATGCAGTGATTGACATCTGATCCTCAGCTGGAGCCCCGAATGAAATGCTAGGTTCCTCCATAAGAAGGACCAGCAGTTCCATCCAGTTCCCCCCGCTAGAGGGGGAGGGGCCCTAGGGGGTTGGTTCCCCGAAGGAGAAGCCCTCCACTCCTCAGGTCACCCCAGCTATTTCACTTAAGTAGACCTCTCCTGTTGGCCACCAGGGAGGGCGCTACAACGGGAAATAGGCAAGGGGACAGCACACCTAGAGCGCCGAGCGAGCGCTGGGTTGCCGTGACAACCCGCGCTGCAGCCCGGCAGCTCGACGGCACACGACACGCAGGGAAGTGAGAGGTCCCTCCGGGTTTCCCCGGCGGGCAGCTCTTGCTGATCTCCGCGGTCTCCCAGAGTGTCGAGCAGACCCGCGGCTGTGCTTTTACAAGCTTCCCGGAGAAAGAAGAGTCGTGACCGGCGTGCCGACGTGGTCATGTTCTCATTAGAAAACGTGAACCACCCACAAACACCATCTCAGCATGCATACGCCCAGACATGTGAAACAGTGCTCGTGGCCGTCAGTGAGGACAGGAAACAACCGCATCCAGAAACACACAGATAGAATGTCATCTTTAAAAAGACGCAAGCTCTATCTGTGTAGCTCTTCTAGGGAAACTGCACTCCGCGGTGCTGAATCATTGCATGCCAATGTGCATTGGCTCGTTTAGTTACACTCGAAGTAGGTTGGCTCTCGCTAGCCAGACTCCTATTCGTCGGTACTCCGACGTGTTGTAGAGAGTGACCGAATGAATGGAAACACTGCAGTAGATTGACTAGAATGCCCTATTTTACTGTCATGATGAGTGAATATTGTAGAAAAATTCCACACTAGAATTAATACAGGTTTGCAAAGCCCCACAAAATGATGCTGTGGGCAGACAACAACCAATAAAACACAGACCTGCAACACACTCATTACAGACACATGAATATTAAAATATGACCAAGGAGAGAAAAAAACTGAGTTGAGGGCACCTTAAGCATTTTAAAAATCAAACCCTATATAACAACAAACTGCCAAAATGAGGGAGAAAAGCGGAAGAACATTTAAAAGCTCTAAGGATATTTTCAATATATTTAAGAGCACTACAGTCTCTGAACAAATGACTCGCGTAAGTTTAACACAGAAAGAATAAAGCAGTTACTTTTTTGCCCATTCTTCTTTGAATTGTCAGTCTATTAACTTACATCATTGTCTTCGGTGTAGCAGAATAATCCATCGCGGTCGTGATTAGACGTATGGCTTTAGTATCAATGTCCTTGTTTGCACATACATTTCATTTGAAGAAGACATGATGAAATATGTGTGCATACACGCTGCTAGTTCATGTTTAGAGCACTAGAGTATATGAAAGCATGTCCATAAAAAACTTAAATGCGCTCCCTCCGGACTGTATATGATCCATGTGGTGAGCGTTGTTAATCTCATCGCGGCGCTCCGCGCAGGAACCGCTCATATGCACGCGACGCGTGTAGTTTGAATTCTCCACTGTAATCATAGGCTGAATCCGAAATCCCCTATACCCTCAAATAGGGCATTATTTAAGGGGACAGCCACCTGTAGTGGTGTCTGAAATCATAATGGACGTTAAGTGCACTTATTCAATCCCATATTGCACCGCAATAACGAGTGTACAGCCGATGTACACACAACGGCTGCCCGAATTCCCTCACTCGTTTTCATTCACTCCTTCAAGTGAACTGTATTAGTGGACTAACGTAGGGAATAGTGAATGAGGGTTTAGGAGGCGATTTCGGATTTAGCCTCACTACAGTGCAACAGTGAAGCGGGACCCCTCTCAAACAGTGTCACGCTGCGCCACGTTCCGAATGTTGTTTAAGCGACATATACCGGTATTGCGGTATAATCAAAATTCATATCATAACAAAAATAAACACCGGTATTCGGTATGAACCGGTATACCACCCAGCACTAGAAAAAACGCATATTTCGCAAATTTCACAGGTCAGCAATGAAAACAATAACTTTTTGTGCATTTTGACAGGGCAATTGTAAAATAAAAATTCTGACTTGATACAATAAGCCAACAAATGGTCGATATTAAAATCTTATACTATTTTGTATACATTAGAAATAAAAAATAAAAAAAAGATTAAAATAAAAAAAATTTAAAAGTCAAGCCAATCATTTTAATACAAGTATGTTTGTCAAACATAGCGGTACTATCGGTAACAGTCAGTACTTTAAAAAAAAGTTTTAGTACTGACTGGTACCAGTAGTGTTAATTTTGTCACCTATTTTTAATTTAGTCTTAGTCTTGTGCCAAATGTCCTTGTTAGTTTTAGTCATATTTAGTCATTCACATATCTTTTTTTGTTAGTCAAGTTTTAGTCGACTAAAAGTCTTGTCATTTTAGTCTAGTTTTAGTGAAAAGAAAACTACATGTAACTACATGTACGTGTACATGTGCACTTAGGCTAAATTTTTTTATGATGTGAAGTCCCACACATGCATATATAAGTTACATAAAATATATATAACCTGCATGTTTGTACCACAACACCATAGCTAACTGGTTGATTTACAGTGTAGATGCCTAAAATCAGCATTAGACGTTTTGAGACTTATTTCTCTGTGCGCGTTCCTGTGATGAGTGCCAGCCGTCAGCACTGACTCAGCAGCCCCTCACGCAATATTGTCATGACAACCGGTACACAATATTCACTTCAGGAGGTTTTATTATTAGTATTATTGTATTATTTCTTATTTCTTATCATATACCTTATAAAAAAGACGAGAGTCGCGTTTGTTTCTATTGAGCCTGATTTCTCAAAATGATGTGTGTGTGTGCGTGTGTGCTTATCCTGGGTACCATGACAACAGTGCGAGTTATAGTAAGCATAAGCGCCGGCGCCTGCTGACGGCTCACACTCATCATAGGAACGCGCACACGGCCGAGCTCAGTATTTTGACTTGATATAATAACTTTAATATGGTTTCTTTCTCGCAAAACCTTATAGTATGCCTCCTGAACACTTTCCATATATGGCGCGCATCTCACTGTATCATTGCATGATACTTTTGTACAGTTTTTGTAATGTTTTAGCCTGGTCGCTATTCACTGCCATTATAGGAAGGAGCGCATGCACGACTATTTTTAATTTTTTCGCTTTTGAGGTCCGAAAAAGATAGAATGACATAGGGCATTGGAACAACAGCAGGGTGAGTAAAATATGGCTTTATTTTCATTTCAGGGTGAACTATCCCTTTAATGTGAATGTGTGAATGTGTGGGTGGTTAGCCTTTAGATGTCGCTTAAGGTTGGTGGTTTTTTTCCTCGATTTTTTTTGTCCGCAGTGCTTCCCGTAAGTTATAATGACACATTCTGACTTTTTGTCAATACCATTGTATGTAAAATGCGACCAAATATCGAGCCTCTTCCTTCTACCTAGCATGTCGTCGGCGCTCGTGTTCGCTACTGTCTATGGGTGTTGTGTTTTTGCTCCATGTAGTTTTGTGTTGCAGCCACAGACGTATGAGACCTGTACTTGAGCAACAGCGCAAACAGTAACAGCTGAATATTCTATCTCATGATGAAAAAGTATAGACGATTGTAGACGAAAATGAAGAGAGATTTTATCTTAGTTTTTATTTTATGCAACACATTTTAGTCTCGTCTTTTTTCGTCAACAATAATGCATGTTAATTTAGTCTTAGTCAGCGTTTTTGGACATTGGTGCAGTCTTGTCATCATCTCGTCTTAGTCATGGAAAAAAAAGGTAGTTGACGAACATATTTAGTCTCGTCTTGCGTGACGAAATTAACACTAGGTACCAGCATTTCTGCAGTACCGAGTACCACGTATATTCGGTTATAGATAGAAGCTGCTTTCAAACGCTCTCGTTCGTGTTAGTTTGAAAGGCTTGGTCGGGGAGAGGTGTTTCTTTACTTTCTTTTCGCCTGTCAGGTAAAACAGACAAAAAGATCCCGCAGACCATAGGTGGGAGTTATATAGACCTTTTGCTGGACTCTTTTGACTTGGGTCAGTAACAGGGGTGTAACGATATATCGTTAATCGATATATCGCGATATAAAAATGCGACAATATGTATTGTTGATGTAAGCGATATGAGTCGCGATATAGAGTTGTTTTATCCAAGGCTCAACTTGCTGTATTTATAAGGTATAATTCACCCAAATATGTAAATTCTGTCATGTACTCACCGTAATGTCGTTTCGTTTAACTTCCAAACACAAATGAAGATATTCTTCATAAATCCTGAGAGATTTCTGTCCCTCTATTTAAAGTCCATTCCTCTCAAACTTAAAAGATCCCAAAAAAATTTAATAAAGGCATCGTAAAAATAACTAATTGAGTGTCTAATTCAAATCCAAGTCTTCTGAAGAGACTTTACAGGGCTCGACATTAACGCTTGTCCGGGACAAGTGGATTTTTTGGACTGGACAAGTAGTTGATTAAAACGTCAATAACATAATAACTAGGGAATCACCAAAATGCAAGAATGATTCTGCATTCATTTAGTGTAAGTGGCGATCGATGGTGGATAATTATATATAAATGTAATGAACTGACGGTAACAATTTTGCGCTGTTGACACTCGCACAGCCTCTCGAGGAGAAATCAAAACAAATAAGCTCCTCTCACAAAGAAACTCAGTTAACATACACGGTTAAAATTACAAATTGTGGAGTTTTTATATTTATAACATATGATACAGTTAAGCAACATCACACGACCAAGAGTGCTGTTTTCCTGAAAACCATCACGACTGAAAATGTGACACGGATTTCATATGACAGTTCCATAAACAATTAATTAACAATAAGTCACTTACATTTTAGATGCAATATTGACTGTTCTTGATCTATTTCAGCAGCGAAAATAGTTCCAAACAAAGATCACAGCAGAAGATCATAACGTGTTTCACAGCAACAGTGTGTCACTGAATGATTCAGCGTTTTGAATGAATCGGTTGAATCAAAGATTCAATTACCTATTCATAAATGACTGCCTCATTCTTGAATGAATCAGCCGTTTGAATGAATCGTTTCAATGATGTCACCTGCTGCCACCTACTGGTGGTTTAGTTTAAACATTGTTTCCAACATTTCTTATTTGTATTTTCAAAAATATTTAAAACAATCTAAGAATTTTTTTCAGTGTAAATTATTTAATTTGATTGGTGATAGCCCTATAGTGTCTTATTCTAAATTAATTTATAGATCAAATATAAAATGAAATCTGAAGCATAGCCTATATTTAATAAGATTATGGAAATAAAAGGTAAAAATATCACAAATATGCAGATTTAAATATGTCAAAGCTGATTGAACACTGGTGAGAATATTTTGGATGAGCTAAACATTTACAGTTTGGGAATTGATTCTTCTTTGATCAGATTGCTTCTGCCTGATCGATTGCTCCTGATCGATTGCTCCTGTCTGCCTCCTGTTTGTCCTGCTGCTGTGCTCGCGTGTGCTGCTTGCTTTTGAATTTGAATTTCTATTTAAATATCATTCCCTGTTGTTTAAACTGCTAAATATTCTCCCCGCTCAGTGACGCACCCCACTGAGAATCCTGTTGAAAGTGCCCTAGTCATTGGCGATTCTATTACACGGAACGTGAAAATAGAGACACCAGCCACACATAGTTGCATGTTTACCGGGAGCCAGAGCGCCTGACATCAAAGCAAATTTAAAAGTGCTGGCTAATGCTAATCGTAAATTCTCATAAGATTATTATTCACGTCGGCACTAATGATGTTTGACTTCGCCAGTCGGAGATCACCAAAATTAACATTAAAGAGGTGTGTGAACTTGCAAGTGCGATGGCTGATAGCGTTTTTTGCTCCGTTTAAAGGAATGATGAGATACTTAGCAGACTATCATCACTCAATGGCTGGTTGTCTAAGTGGTGTCCGCAAAATAACATAGGGTTCATAGACAATTGGAAAAGCTTTTGGGGCAGACCTGACCTGTTGAAAAAAGATGGCATCCATCCTTCCTGGGATGGTGCCGCTCTTCTCTCTAGTAATTTGGCACATAGTCTTAGAGCTAAACCTTGACTAACTGGGGCCCAGGTCAGGAAGCAGACGGACTGGCTTAACCAACCGCCTGCTAGCTGTCTCACGTCACAGAAGTCAGATAAATCCCAGCACATAGAGACTCTTTCACTTAGATATTATCACATAGAGTTCCACGAATTAGTAAATACAAAAAAACATCAAAACCATTCAATGGTAAAAATTGAATCGATGTCCAAAAAATAAATAACAGATATAATACAGATGAACAAACAATAAAACTTGGGCTGCTGAATATTCGATCCCTTTCCCCAAAAGCGCTTATTGTTAATGATATGATTACAGATCATAACCTAGATGTGCTGTGTTTGACAGAAACCTGGCTAAAACCTGACGACTACATTACTTTAATTGAGTCCACCCCACAAGATTATTGTTATAAACACGAGCCGCGTCTGAAAGGTAAAGGGGGAGGTGTTGCTGTAATTTATAATAATATCTTCAGTATTACTCAGAAGTCTACTCTCAAATATAATTCCTTTGAGGTTTTGGTGCTTTACGTAACTTTATGTAGTGTAAATGATAAATCCCTTTTGACATTTGTGTTGGCTACTGTATACAGGCCACCAGGGCACAATACACACTTTACCAGAGAATTTGCTGATTTTAGAGTTAGTACTGGCTGCAGATAAAGTACCAGTTGTTGGTGATTTTAACATCCATGTAGACAATGAAAAAGACGCATTGGGATTGGCATTTAGAGACATTCTAAACTCTATTGGAGTTAGCAACACGTGTCAGGACCCACTCATCGCCGTAATCATACTTTAGACCTAATATTGTCACATGGAATAAATGTTGATACCGTTGAAATTCTGCAGCAGAGCGATGACATCTCAGATCATTACCTAGTATCATGTATACTTAATTTAGCAAAACCGTCCCGTTGTTTCAAATATGGCAGGACTATCACTGCTGCGACTAAAGATTGCTTTGTAAATAAACTTCCTCATCAGTTTCATCTCCTCAGCATCCCAGAGAGCCTAGAGGAACTCGATGTTGCAACAGAAACTATTGACACTCTCTTTTCCAGCACTTTAGACACAGTTGCTCCTCTGCGCTTAAAGAAGCCCTTAAAACAGCAGCCAGAAAAATGGAGCGCAGCTGGAAGAAAACAAAACTGGAGGTTTTTCAGATCTCGTGGAAAGAGAGCATGATTGCGTACAGAAAGGCCTTAAAAACTGCTAGATCTGCTTATTTCTCGACTCTCTTAGAAGAAAACAAACACAACCCTAGTTATTTATTCGATACAGTGGCTAAATGAACAAGAAATAAAGCTTCAACTTCTGACGTTTGCAAACAGCACAGCAGTAATGACTTTATGAACTTCTTTACGTGCAATATTGATAATATTAGGAAGAAAATTATAACTATGCAACCATCTACTACAGTATCGCATCAGACAGTGCATTGTAGTGTCACTGAGGAAAAATTCCACTCGTTCACTGCTATAGGAGAAGAATTGGCTAAACTCGTTAAATCATCAAAATCAACAACATGTATGCTCGACCCTATACCGACTAAACTACTAAAAGAGATGCTTCCAGAGGTCATAGATCCTCTTCTTAATATCATTAATTCATCTTTGTCATTAGGATATGTACCGAAAATGTATGTTGGCTGTTATTAAACCTCTTATTAAAAAAACGCAACTTGATCCTACAGAATTAGTCAATTACAGGCCAATCTTAAATCTACCCTTTCTGTCAAAAATACTAGAAAAGGTAGTGTCTTCACAACTAAGTTCCTTTCTAGAAAGAAATGGTATCTGTGAGGATTTCCAGTCAGGATTTAGACCACATCATAGTACTGAGACTGCTCTCATTAGAGTTAAAAATGATTTACTCTTATCATCCGATCGTGGTTGTATCTTTCTGTTAGTGTTACTCGATCTTAGCGCTGCATTCGATACTATTGACCACAACATTCTTCTAAATAGACCCAAAAATTTTGTTGGCATTAGTGGAATTGCATTGGCATGGTTTAAATTATACTTATCTGACCGCTATCAGTTTGTAGCAGTAAATGAAGAGATGTCACACCGATCACAAGTTCAGTATGGAGTACCGCAGGGCCCAGTGCTAGGACCGTTGCTTTTCACCCTGTACATGCTACCACTGGGAGATATCATTAGGAAGCATGGCGTTAGTTTTCATTGTTATGCTGACGATACTCAGCTCTATATTTCCTCATGCCCTGACGAAACTTACCAATTCACAAGATTAAAGGAATGCATAACTGATATAAAAAATTGGATGACTATTAATTTCCTGCAACTTAATTCAGAAAAAACAGAATTTTTAATTATTAGACAAAAACCGTGGGTGTGCTCTTTGATACCAATCTTTCATTTGAAAGCCACGTTTCTAGCATCTGTAAAACTGCATTCTACCATCTTAAAAATATATCTAAATTACGGCATATGCTTTCAATGCAAAATGCTGAACAGTTAGTTAATGCGTTCATTACCTCAAGGCTAGATTATTGTAATGCTCTACTGGGTGGTTGCCCTGCTCACTTAATAAATAAACTGCAGCTGGCCCAAAACGCAGCAGCTCGAGTTCTTACTAGAACCAGGAAGTATGACCAAATTAGCCCGGTTCTGTCAACACTGCACTGGCTCCCTATTAAACATTGTATACATTTTAAAATCTTGCTAATTACTTACAAAGCACTAAATAATTTAGCTCCCCAGTACTTGAGCGAGCTCTTAACGCATTATACTCCATCACGTCTATTGCGGTCTCAAAACAGTTGATAATACCTAGAATATCAAAATCAACTGCAGGCGGTCGATCCTTTTCCTATTTAGCACCTAAACTCTGAAACAGCCTTCCTAGCATTGTTCGGGAAGCAGACACACTCTGTCAGTTTAAATCTAGACTAAAAACACATCTCTTTACTATGGTATACACATAGAACATTATCAATTTATATTATTCAAATCAATTAAATGATTGTTAGGCTGCATTAACTAGGTCAGCCAGAACCGGGAACACTTCCCATAACACCTGATGTACTCGTTACATCATAAGAAGAATGGCATCTACGCTAATGTTAGTCTCTCTGTTTATCCCGAGGTTTGCTGCAGTCAGCCGTATCCATGCCGTATCCAGATCAGATGGTGGACCTGCGCCTAGACATAACCAACGCATCCCTGAAATGTCTGCAGAGACTGTGTCATTTAAACTCCCCCCTTTAAATGCCGCATCGACACGACATCCTCATTAAACCCGTCTCCGACGTGATGACTCCAATCTTTCGAATAATCTTACGAATATCTTTCGATCTAATATGACTTCTGACCTGTAATGTTGCCAGAATCATAATCATACACTATTTGTTCGTTGGCCAGAGGAGAACTGGCACCCCGACTGAGCCTGGTTTCTCCCAAGGTTTTTTTCTCCATCCTGGTCACTGAACGAGTTTTGGTTCCTTGCCACCGTCGCCTTTGTCTTTTGGCTTGCTCAGTTGGGGACACTTAAATTTCAACTATATTACTGATCTGCCCGCATTGACACTATATGATAATTGAAATGAGCTGATGACATCACCGTTTTCTCCAGAGCGGCTGTACAGCTGAATCAAATTCGGTTGCATCATTTTCCTGTTAACACTGTGAAGCTGCTCTGAAACAATTGGCATTGTAAAAAGCGCTATATAAATAAAGGTGACTTGATGTATATATATTTTGGCTTAAAATATCGCGATTTATATTGAATCGTAAGCAACTATCTAGCAAGTACCCAGAATATATATCACCTATAGCAGTGGTTGGGAACTCCGTAGCAGCTCCGTAGATTGATTGTGGTAATAATGGTGAAAAGAAAGATAATTAGAACAGCAGTGAAATTTTTTAAGTAGCTATATAAAAAAAGTGACTGGACTGAACCTTTTATTGAAACGATGCTCTGCTGTGCCAAGAGACATTTCAAACATTTCACCGGGTACATTCGCTTTTGCCGCAGAGACCTTTTATGTCCTATAAATCTATCATATTTATGTCTGTATGATAATCCATCCAGCTTTCAGTGGGCAGGACTGTTTGAAGTTATTAATAAAGAGACATGGATAAATGAGAAAGTAAAGAGCGGGATGTGCTTGATATTAAACATTTTATTAAAGATGCAATAGCCTTAGCCACGAAAGACAACTGAATCCGCCACTGACAAACATTCTGTGCGCGCGCTCCAAACAGAACGCCGACAAGCACAGTAGACTTTGTCTTCGATTGCGCATCTAAACAGTCAAATACACACAGAAATATGTCAAGATACCAACCTTTGTAAGTATTCAAATATACACATTGACGTAAGCACTGTGCGTTGTTCTTCACACGCTCGCACAAGAAGAGGACTTATGCTTCTCAGGTAGTAACTCAACCTCACAGTGAAAGCCCTGCATGATAATTCCATATATTTATCATTTGTTGCATATTTGTTTGTTTTCTATAGGTCTATGGACCTTATAAAGTAACAATTTTGAAAATGTTACTGACAAAAAATATATATATTTTTATAATATTATATAATTTTTTTGCTGTGGCTCTTTTGGAAAAATGCATTAACCAAAAATGAAAAAAAATGGCTGCTTGGTTCCCGACCCCTGACCTATAGTAACTAGGGGTGGAATGGTTCAAATTACTCTGTTCGGTTTTTATCATGGTTTTAGGGTCCTGGTTTCGGTACGGTTCGGTATGTGCTATCAGGACATTTGTCAAATAAAAATAAACAAAATAAGAACAAATATTCAAACTACAAGCAACAGCACAAATACATACAATAGAGCAAAGATGCATATAACATAAACAGTGCTTTTCAGGGTTTTCAGGTATCTAAAAGTAGTTTTCAGTAATCAAATATAAAATAATCATAATCTTGCATAACATAATCTTATAAATTAAATAAAGATTAATCATTATTGAAGTTACAAAAGTTATTTAGTCAAGAGCAGTGAGTGATTTCTTAGTCATTTGTTGTTTGATTAACGTTAAAAACACAGGCAGCAGGAAAAGGCTTCATTCCCTTTAAAAAATAATGCAGTAATAATGCAAGAGTACATACTAAACATGAGCACGTCTCTCTCAACGGTTTACTTTTTACTTAAAGTATTAGTTCACCCAAAAAAATGAAAATTAGCCCATGATTTACACACCCTCAAGTCATCCTAGGTGTATATGACATTCTTCTTTCAGACGAATACAATTAGAGATATATTTAAAAAGTCTTGGCTAATCCAAGCATTATAATGTCAGTGAATTGTTGCCTCGTTTATGAAGTCCATAAAAGTGCATCTATCCATCATATAACTGCTCAACACAGCTCCGGGGGGTTAATAAAGGCCTTCTGAAGCGAAGTGGTGCATTTGTGTAAGAAAAATATCCATATTTAAAACTTTATAGACTAAAATAACTAGCTTCCGGCAGTCAGCGGTGAACGAGTTGACTTGCGCTACAAGAGTAACCTCCGACGCTACATTTTGTTTTGCTCTATCCTCTGCACTTCTGCGTTCGTCAATACGCATGCGTCAAGGGTTCAGGGTTATAAATCAATGCGTACAGCAATCCGCCGAATTTCATATACACCTAGGATGACTTGAAGGTGAGTAAATCATGGGCTAATTTTCATTTTTGGGTGAACTAACCCTTTAAGATATAACCTACTATGTTTGCAAGGATTACTCACCAAAATGGGCATGTTGACATATTTTTTGTGTGAATTTGTCCCTTCAAACACAAGTCTTGAAAGAGAACTCAATATTTGCGTGCTATCTGCACGCTTCAGATGAGTGCACACACACACAATCTTCTCTCAGCGTGCGCGAGTTCTCTTTCACGTCTTGCTCTTGAATGTTTAAGTTGGCAAGGCTTAAAAGAGTTTAGTTTAACACAAATAGCAGCGTGTGGTGTTCAGGTCTCACCTGCGCTCACGCGCTATCAACACCTGGGTGATGACGGCGTAAATGACTGGGTCATGGTCGAGCATACGCACTCGCATATAAGAGTGACTATTTTGTTCACGCTTTTTGATCATCGCTGTTGTAATGTATTGGGAAGCCAGAATGTGTATCCATCAACAGAAACATACATTAGCCTAACTCTGCCTGTCTGTTTTAAACGTTGTTATTTTCAAGAAACCATATTATAGATGCGTCATCAGATTTGAGATGAGAACCCAGGGTGGAGAACTGCACGGTTTGATTTTTTACAGAGAACCGTTCCACCCCTAATAGCAACATGCTTAAACTAGGGGTGGGCGATATACCAGTAGACACACTTAACCAGTAGAAATTTGTCAACCGGTACAGATTTTGGACTATCGTCTCTATCGCGGTTACGCTCGTGTGACGTTGCTGTGCTGCGTTGTCACAAAAGCTTATCGTTTGCATGCGTTAAGCACTGCAGGTTATTTTAAACCGTTGAAGCGCAATTAGCATATATTGTAAATTAGCAAATACAAATAATTTGCGAGTGTTGTTAAAGACTTTCTCTGTCCCTGTGAGCAGCGTCTCTCAGACAGCACTATGAAAACGAGAGAGCAAGAAACAGGCAGCATCTTCACACTCAAATCTCGAGGGACCTCATCCCTGACAGTCTTCAGACTGACTGGCCGCTGCCTCCATGTTTGTGTGCATCTAAGGCAGCATAAATTTCCCATTCATCGCAGAAAGAGGCGACGAGGGACTCAGGACGAACAGCCACTGGTCAGAGTTGCCGGTCTTTGGATTGATGAACTGATGGTGACGGATGAGGGTAATAAAGAGCTGGATGTCCCTCCTGTTACCAGCCAGGAACCAGTATGAATCACCCATCTGAGGCTATACGGAGCAAGAGAAAGATGCAGAGGCCAGCCCTGCCCCCCTCGGGCACACATATACAATGAAGAGCACACACAAACTCTTCCCCAACAGTCAAGACTTCCACAAAGCAGCAGAGCAGAACTGTCATACAAAACAACGTGCTTTAAAAGAGAAGACACCAACAAAGATACAATCATCATTCTGGTCTGAGTGAAATGGAAGATGGGACTTATAAAGCTATGTTGGTGCGGTTTTGAAGTGTTTTGACTTTAGTCATGATTGACTACTCTAAACAAACATGGGGCAATATTTTTTAACGCAATATCTGTAGGGGAAACTGGAACTGGCTGGCACAATTTACATTCTTCTCTGGTGGAACAAACATTACAGCAACCCAACACAGTGCAAATGAACGCGTAAAGAAATGGTTCACCCAAAATGAAAATTCTGTCATCGTTTATTCACCCTCATGTTTTTCCAAGCAAGTGTGATTTTCTTCTGTGGAACATAAAAGGAAATGTATGCAAACTGTGCACTTTTCCATACAATGAAAGTAAATGGTGACTAGGGCTAACTCCACATAAAAAAGATAAATAAAAAACAATAAAAGTGGTCCATCATATATTCACACTTTGTGTGAACAACACGACTAAAATTTTATTTCACTGGGACTCTCAAATCTGATTTGCAGGATTTAAATACACTTCAAATTTAAAGCGGTTACAAGCAGGGGCGAGGCCAGAAATGTACAAGTGGGTGGGCTTTTATAAAACAGCGTGGGCAAAGTGTAGAGTATGAAAACTGAATGCCAAATTGCCAAGAGAAAAAATTATTATGGGAGTGAATCCGCTACAACGGACGAGACAAAACATTTGTTAAAATAGACCTGTGCATTAAGTACTGTAGTGTAAATGCAGACTAATAGACCTGCAGCAACATAGACAAGAATGAGAAAACACATCTGTGTTGGAAGTTAATCGTTGGCTTTGTGTAAGAAAAATATACATATTTAAAACTTTATAAAGTAAAATATTTCGCTTCCGGCAGACCACCTTCCGTATTTAACTTACGAAGAAAGTGTAACGCCTCTCGCAGTTCAAAACGCTTGCGCTACGTCCGACGTCATCGTCGCAGCAGTTACGCTTTTTCCATAAGTTGAATACGGAAGACAATCCGCCAGTAGCTAGATATTTTACTTTATAACATGCTAAATATGGATATTTTTCTTACAAAACCCATCGATTGGCTTCAGAAGGCCTTTATTAACCCCCCTGGAGCCGTGTGGAGTACTTTTATAATGGATGGATGCACTTTTTTGGGCTTCAAATTTTGGGCTGCCATTCACTGCCATTATAAAGCTTGGAAGAGCCAGGACATTTTTTTATATAACTCTAATTGTATTCGTCTGAAATAAGAATGTCATATACACCTAGGATGGCTTGAGGGTGAGTAAATCATGGGGTCATTTTCATTTTTGGGTGAACTATCCCTTTAAAGGTATTTTTTTAAAGTGCTCTTTTTTCATGTGTCTTTTTTAAAAGTTTTAAAATAGGCCTATTTGTTTTTTTTATTTTTTATTATTAAATCAAAAAATATTTGAACATGAATAATTCTTTATCATAGCTATTTTATAATAAATCCAAAAGCAAAAGGTGAAAAACAACATTAGGGAGTGGAAATGGCAAATGAGCTAATGAGTGTCCTCTGCTGCCATCTACTGGTTATAGTGGTAATTTCATTGTCATTTTCGTTTATAAAAGTCTTTGTTTTCCACCAGGGGACAGAAATCGTTCCCCCTAAACTAAAGCATGGCATATTTTCCATATCTCCATGAATGAAAATGAGAAATGTAGCTCTTCTTTAAAGTGAATTTTACTGCACAACTATAGAGTTAAAGACTCCCTGTAGTGAAAATCAAGTTTTAATGTTGTTTATGTGGTGTTTTTAATATGCTTTAAGAAAAACCATGTGCAAATTCATAAGTCAACACCATTGCTGAGTATTTCTCCTTAAAACTGCAGTGAACCAAAGACAGTCTCAAAAACGTGGTTTGAAATCGCTGTTTCTTATGCCACAAACTACCTTGTAACCAATTACGTTAACATGCGGGCGGGCTTTAGCATATCATTAACTAACCATAGAAGCCAGATTATCCCGGTATATATTTCGGTTGATATGAAAAACCGGGTACATTTAGCAATATAGAGGGTGAATTATGTATATGATGTATATTACGATGTTATGATGAACTATTTGCCTTTCTCCACTGACGTTCAAGTTGTTCAAAGCATTTCTAAGGATGCTGATTTTTATAAGTCAGACTGAGATGGCTGCGTCAAACGTGCTTCGTAACATACGAGAATGAACCTCATTGGTACTTGCGGAAGCTCAAACGTGCTGTGTAAAACGAGAATTAACCTCACCGGTACTTGAAGCTCAAACGTGCTGCGTAACACACGAGAATGAACCTCATTGGTTCTTGCGGAAGCTCAAACGTGCTGCGTAACACGAGAATTAACCTCATTGGTTCCTGCGGAAGCTCAAACGTGCTGCGTAACATAAGAATGAACTTCATTGGCTCTTGAGGAAGCTCAAACGTGCTGCGTAACATAAGAATGAACCTCATTGGTTCTTGAGGAAGCTCAAACGTGCTGTGTAACACGAGAATGAACCTCATTGGATCTTGCAGAGGCTCAAACGTGCTGCGTAACACATGAGAATTAACCTCATTGGTTCTTGAGGAAGCTCAAACGTGCTGCGTAACACAAGAATTAACCTCATTGGTTCTTGCGGAAGCTCAAACATGCTGCGTAACACACGAGAATTAACCTCATTGGTTCTTGCGGAAGCTCAAACGTGCTGCGTCACACACGAGAATGAACCTCATTGGTTCCTGCGGAAGCTCAAACATGCTGTGTAACATAAGAATGAACCTCATTGGTTCTTGCGGAGGCTTAAACACGAGAATGAACCTCATTGGATCTTGCAGAGGCTCAAACGTGCTGCGTAACACACGAGAATTAACCTCATTGGTTCTTGAGAAAGCTCAAATGCGCTGCGTAACACACGAGAATGAACCTCATTGGTTCCTGCGGAAGCTCAAATGTGCTGCGTAACACGAGAATGAACCCCATTGGTTTTTGAGAATGCTCAAACGCGCTGCGTAACACACGAGAATGAACCTCATTGGTTCCTGCGGAAGCTCAAACGTGCTGTGTAACACACAAGAATTAACCTCATTGGTTCTTGAGGAAGCTCAAACGTGCTGCGTAACACACGAGAATTAACCTCATTGGTTCTTGAGAAATCTCAAATGCGCTGTGTAACACGAGAATGAACCTCATTGGATCTTGCAGAGGCTCAAACGCGCTGCGTAACACACAAGAATGAACCTCATTGGTTCCTGCGGAAGCTCAAACGTGCTGCGTAACACACGAGAATGAACCTCATCAGTTCTTGAGGAAGCTCAAACGTGCTGCGTAACACGAGAATGAACCTCACTGAATCTTGCAGAGGCTCAAACGTGCTGCGTAACATAAGAATGAACCTCATTGGTTCTTGAGGAAGCTTAAAGGTGCTGCGTAACACACGAGAATTAACCTCATCGGTTCTTGAGGAAGCTCAAACGTGCTGCGTAACACGAGAATGAACCTCATTGGATCTTGCAGAGGCTCAAACGTGCTGCGTAACACACGAGAATTAACCTCATCGGTTCTTGAGGAAGCTCAAACGTGCTGCGTAACACGAGAATGAACCTCATTGGTTCTTGAGAAAGTTCAAAACGCGCTGCGTAACACACGAGAATGAACCTCATTGGTTCCTGCGGAAGCTCAAACGTGCTGCGTAACATAAGAATGAACCTCACTGGTTCTTGAGGAAGCTTAAACGTGCTGCGTAACACACGAGAATGAACTTCATCAGTTCTTGAGGAAGCTCAAACATGCTGCGTAACACGAGAATGAACCTCATTGATTCCTGCGGAAGCTCAAACGTGCTGCGTAACACACGAGAATGAACCTCATTGGTTCCTGCGGAAGCTCAAACGTGCTGCGTAACACACGAGAATGAACCTCATTGGTTCCTGCGGAAGCTCAAACGTGCTGCGTAACACACGAGAATGAACCTCATCAGTTCTTGAGGAAGCTCAAACGTGCTGCGTAACACGAGAATGAACCCCATTGGTTTTTGAGAATGCTCAAACGCGCTGCGTAACACACGAGAATGAACCTCATTGGTTCCTGCGGAAGCTTAAACGTGCTGTGTAACACACAAGAATTAACCTCATTGGTTCTTGAGGAAGCTCAAACGTGCTGCGTAACACACGAGAATTAACCTCATTGGTTCTTGAGAAATCTCAAATGCGCTGTGTAACACGAGAATGAACCTCATTGGATCTTGCAGAGGCTCAAACGTGCTGCGTAACACGAGAATTAACCTCATCGGTTCTTGAGGAAGCTCAAACATGCTGCGTAACACGAGAATGAACCTCATTGGTTCTTGAGAAAGTTCAAAACGCGCTGCGTAACACACGAGAATGAACCTCATTGGTTTTTGAGAATGCTCAAACGCGCTGCGTAACACACGAGAATGAACCTCATTGGTTCCTGCGGAAGCTCAAACGTGCTGCGTAACACACGAGAATTAACCTCATTGGTTCTTGAGAAAGCTCAAATGCGCTGTGTAACACGAGAATGAACCTCATTGGATCTTGCAGAGGCTCAAACGCGCTGCGTAACATAAGAATGAACCTCATTGGTTCTTGAGGAAGCTTAAACGGGCTGCGTAACACACGAGAATGAACCTCATCGGTTCTTGAAGAAGCTCAAACGTGCTGCGTAACACGAGAATGAACCTCATTGGATCTTGCAGAGGCTCAAACGTGCTGCGTAACATAAGAATGAACCTCATCGGTTCTTGCAGAGGCTCAAACGCGCTGCGTAACACACGAGAATGAACCTCATTGGTTCCTGCGGAAGCTCAAACGTGCTGCATAACAAGAATGAACCTCATTGGTTCTTGAGGAAGCTTAAACGTGCTGCGTAACACACGAGAATTAACCTCATCGGTTCTTGAGGAAGCTCAAACATGCTGCGTAACACGAGAATGAACCTCATTGGTTCTTGAGAAAGTTCAAAACGCGCTGCGTAACACACGAGAATGAACCTCATTGGTTCCTGCGGAAGCTCAAACGTGCTGCGTAACACACGAGAATTAACCTCATTGGTTCTTGAGAAAGCTCAAATGCGCTGTGTAACACGAGAATGAACCTCATTGGATCTTGCAGAGGCTCAAACGCGCTGCGTAACACACGAGAATGAACCTCATTGGTTCCTGCGGAAGCTCAAACGTGCTGCGTAACATAAGAATGAACCTCACTGGTTCTTGAGGAAGCTTAAACGTGCTGCGTAACACGAGAATGAACCTCATTGGTTCTTGAGAAAATTCAAAACGCGCTGCGTAACACACGAGAATGAACCTCATTGGTTTTTGAGAATGCTCAAACGCGCTGCGTAACACATGAGAATGAACCTCATTGGTTCCTGCGGAAGCTCAAACGTGCTGCGTAACACACGAGAATTAACCTCATCAGTTCTTGAGGAAGCTCAAACGTGCTGCGTAACACGAGAATGAACCTCATTGGATCTTGCAGAGGCTCAAACGCGCTGCGTAACACACAAGAATGAACCTCATTGGTTCCTGCGGAAGCTCAAACGTGCTGCGTAACATAAGAATGAACCTCATTGGTTCTTGAGGAAGCTCAAACATGCTGCGTAACACACGAGAATGAACCTCATCGGTTCTTGAAGAAGCTCAAACGTGCTGTGTAACACGAGAATGAACCTCATTGGTTCTCTCTATTTCTTACTACATCATCCACATTATGGACCAAAAATAATATTTAAAAAAATTTAAATGTGGTGCTAATGTGAATAGTCTTATATTAGACATCATTCATAAATGATGGCAGATACACACTTATCACTGGTTCCTATCTCAAACAAACACTGGCATATTTTAAAGATTTTTAGCCGAGGGGAGTTCATTTTTGTTTTGACAAAGCAAATTTGAAAAGTTATTTTGAGCTCGACAGGTTTTAATCTTCTAATGTTGTGATAGAATCAGTAAGTGTGGATCAATAGGGCAAAAATTCATATTTTTGTGACAGCATCCAATTATGAACATGAAATTAACCCTGTTCCAAACCAACTCCAGTCTCCCCTACTTTTCTTATATTCAATCCACACATGCACTGATGAAGGATATTTAATATGTA
The DNA here is from genome assembly GCA_039654625.1 of Rhinogobio ventralis. NCBI lineage: Eukaryota > Metazoa > Chordata > Actinopteri > Cypriniformes > Gobionidae > Rhinogobio > Rhinogobio ventralis. Next base: position 22,380,699 of record CM077216.1, read on the forward strand.
CATATTAAATATGTACATTACATTTTTGGCTAGACAGTCGCCCCTTTCAGCTTTTGCCTAATTTGTCAATTTGATCAGATTTGCTTGACCAGTGTCTGGTTTCTTTGCTATAGGCCACTGCATGGCTCTTTGAAGTTCATTTAACTTTTGTAGCAATTAGAAAAGAACATGACAAAGTGATATTGTGATATCACCTGCAGTTATACAAATTAATCAACATATTTGTGTAAATCAGTCAGAATCTTCGATGAAAATAATTAATATAGTCAGCAAAACCAAAATGCAATACTCAAACAATGCTCCAAAGAAAAACCATCAACTACTGGTCATTTCTCAAGACTAAAGACTTGCTGTAAATGTTGCATTGTGTGAGGATGACAGTCCTACCTCACCACGGGTCTTGAGATCCAGGTCTGTTATTCCAGAGTGATGAATCTTCTTTTCTCTATGTGAAGCATCTTCAGGCTTAGTTGGGTGGGTCGTCATCAATAAAACATCCGTGAACTGAATAACTCCTCTTCTCAAAATGGATGGGGTTGCCATAAAACCTGACCTGCATTTATAAGACAGAGGCTGCTCAGTTCAAGATCTCACCAGGCAATAACATTAACAGAAATACTGATTATATCACACTCACAGCACCAATTTTTCTTATAGCAATGTTATTTTATTTCTACTACATGCTAAATATTCATACTCTTTTTCAGAATGAAAGGCAACAACTAATAGACTAACACTTTTATCCACAACAAAATGCATTAGAAACATTAACGTCTATAAAGAATGAACAATATGAGATATAATGTGCAGCACATTTATCCTATTAAAAGACCAAAACAGTAAGTTGGTATTAACGTTAGCAAATAACACCTTAGTTTGCGTTTATGTTAGTCAACTTACCCATATTTTTTCTGTCAAACTACTCTTCACGAACTCATTCGTAGTTGTATACATTATTCATAGTAAATTAAACCTGTTATGAACAGAAAGTCACTAACGTCAGTGCTTGTATGTATAATTTTCTCTCACGGTACACGGCAGCCTCGTGCATCATGTGAATGATGATTGGCTGAAGCGGGCGTGTCAATTGCAGAATCATGACGGAAATATTTATAAGTTAAAATTGTATGACGGTAGAGTTTAGTTTGTATGCATTTAAGCAGGATACTGTTGATAAAGAATAATGATAAATCTTGCCACAACGCACTACTCATTTAGCTGTTTTATGAGTAGACGGTGCGCCACCAAACTACATTTCCCATCATCCCCTCTAATTCCCCAAAATATGAAAAAACTGAAATTGCACTAATTACATTAGTACATAATACTTTGCCTCAGTTATGATACATTAGTGCTAAAAACAAATCTGGAAGTGAAAAAGAAAAAAAAATTGGCATAAAAGCCATTGAACTCACACAAAAAAAGGAATTTGCTTATAAGTTTGTATTGTTTATATTACATTTTTGACAGCTGTGAGGGATACATACGTTCAATGAATTGTACTGCTGTTTAACAATATATCAGCTGACAAAATATTGTTCTAAAAACTTTCAGCAGAAAGCTTCTACAAAAAACAGTTTTAAAGGGATCCTATTATGCCCTTTTATGGAGTTTTGATTTTGTTTTTGGGGTGTACTAGAAAATGCTTTCATGCTTAATTGTTCAAAAAACTAATAATTTTTCACATATTTTACATTATTACAGTGTCTCTCTCCCCAGTCGGGGTCGAACTTGTCGTTTTCGATGAAGCCCCTCCCTTTCCGAAATACGAAATGTGCTGTGATTTGTTAGCTGGCCCAGTGTGTTGTGATTGGCACCGCTTAGCACGTGCTCGGGAAATGTCAGCTCCACTCCACTCAGATGTAAATATTAAGGATGGCTTTTTTATGCTCAAACAGCAACATTGCAGACTAACTAAAGTTGAAAAAGTGGAAAAGCATAATAAGACCCTTTTAACCCTTAAACGACCAACACGGACAATCATCAAATTACACTATACGTCACTTCTCAGACAACCCAACAAATGCAGATTCAACATGTTCACTCTGCGAAAACAAGCGACGATCAACGGCAACAGGGGTAATACACAGATTCAACAAAACCTGACAAAGTGTCTGTTGCCATTGGTCAGCACCTGTCGGTGCAGTGACCATTATACAGCACATGCCATTATAAAGACTGTAAGTCTGTCCCTCTCAGCCTCATTTTCATCCATGTAAAAATCAATATGGCATCTACCCTGCCAAAGGTTTATGGTTTCTAAATAAGTAGGAACTTCCCAGGAGAACCACACCACGTTAGCTGGAGAGCACCCTTGCGGGAGTTCCACAGGGCTCCGTGCTGGGACAATTACTCTTTTCTGTCTACACTCAGACATTTATAGATAGCTCTGAATTGTCATTTAATTGCATGGCTTCTCTTATCACTGGTGTGCTGATGACACTCAGCTGTGCGTCTCCCCTTCTGTCTCCATATCTGCAATTTCTGTATGCCTGACTGACATATCAAACATACTCATCACCTCAATCTTAATCTTGGCAAGACTTAGCTCTTCTTTCTCTCAGCCGTGACCTTCAGCAAATCTTTCTTTATCGCTGTCACACAGTTGTTGCATCTGAGTGTTTAAAAATTCATGGTGTTTGTGTTGGTGGATCCTGTTCTGATGACTGCCCTGTCCAGCTGCTTTATGCTCAACAATAAAAGGAAAATAAATTCCTCCCTTATCCACAATTCTGCTCCTCTACTCTTCTAGTTGTTTAATAGCTGAACTACTACTAAGTATATTTTTGTCCCACCTTCTATACATCCCCTCGAGAACACCCAAAACACCCCCTTTTCCAGTACTTTTTTGCCTGGAAATATTGTCACAATATATATCAGCTCAGGGATCTTTACAGCCTTCAAAAATGGTGGAAACTGAATTAAAGACACTGATGCAGAAGGACTGGCTTTTCAGTGATTGACTATATATACTCTATGCTCACTAATGATAGGCCAATTTTTTTTTTTGATGCCCCTCTTGATGGAAATAAATGTTGTGTTGTTATTTCCAACACAAGGTGCATCAATTTTGGTCAAGATCTTGTATTGAGAATGCAAGAGTCCAGCACTCTGTAAAGTCTCCTCCAGCACATCCCAAAGTCTTTCAATGGATTTAAGGTCTGGACTCAGAGGTGCCAATTAATGTGTGAAAGTGACTCTTCATGCTCCCTTCCAACAATTCTTTCCCAATTTGAGCCTGATGAATCTTGACATTGTCATCCTGGAATATGGCCGTGACGTGTCTTCTACATGGTTGTTTAAAACTGCAGTCCATAACTTTTTTTTGGTTCAAAATGATCCAAGATAATTTTTTTAGCAAGTACATAACCAGCCAGTGTTCAAAACTATCTCCTTACCTTAGCCCAATTCATGTGTTATAATTGGAGTGGTACTGGTAGCTTTCCACAGGAAATTTGAGCAGTTGGTCTTTGCGTCATTACATCACGTCTGTATACATAAAGAAGGAGTCCATCTAGTAGGCTATATCGCATGTGAGGATGTCCACACCGTACAGGAGTATCCACACTGGTACGGAGAATGAATGACAGCCACACATACTCTTCAAAACTTTAGATTCATCCGCGCTGAGGAGCCGTGCCAATGCACATCCCACGTAAAGATGATAATTCCGCAAATAATTGCAATTGCAGGTTTCAAACAGAGATGGCGACAGAGGCAAAACTTACGGACTGCAGCTTTAAGAAATGCTACACACTCCATCAATTAGGGCTAGAAGAACTGTTGCCAAACATATAACATGATATAATATTCACTGCAATAATGATCCAGTTATTGACTCTTAGGCATTTGCCTATTTAAATCCAAACAGAGGCTTTTTTATGAGTGTGTATATACAGTTATTATTCATACCCTTGGTAAATATGACCACATAAGGCTGTGAAAATAAATCTGCGTTGTTTATCCTTTTGCTCTTTTATTTTAAAAAATTTACAAAAATCTAATCTTTCATTGGAGAATACAAATTTTATATGGGGGGAAAATCTCATTATGAAATAAATGTTTTTCTCTAATACACATTGCTCAAAATTAATCATACCCTTTTATTCAATACTTTTTGCAACCTCCTTTTCCCAAGATAACAGCTCTGAGTCTTCTCCTATAATGCCTGATGAGTTTGGAGAACACCTGACAAGAGATCAGAGACCATTCCTCCATACAGAATCTCTCCAGATCCTTCAGATTCCCAGATCCATGTTGGTGCTTCTTCTCTTAAGTTCATGCCATTCATTTTATAGTATTCAGGTCAGGGAATTGGGATGGCCATGGCAGAAACTTTTTTGTATCATTGTCCTGTTGGAAGATCCAACCTTGGCCCATTATAAGATTTCTAGCAGAGGCGGTCAGGTTTTGATTTTTTATCTTTTGCTTTTTGATAGAATCCATGATGCCATGTGTCTGAACAAGATGTCTGGGATCTGGCAGAAAATTAGGCCCACAACATTAAAGATACAGCGGTATATTTCACTGTACACATGGGGTACTTTTTTTTACCCCTGTATGCACCAAACCCATCTTAAGTGTTTGCTGACAAAAAGCTCTTTTTTTCATCTGACCACAGAACTTTTGAAAAGTAACTGACACTACTGGAACTTCAGACGGGACCTGGTTCTTTGAGCAGATGAAATTGGGACTTAAATTGAGGTCCCCATGAGGAAACAAGCTTATAAAACATACAGAATTAATTATGAAAATGTAAAAATGCAGAAAGTTTTGTGTGATGGGTAGGTTTAGGGGTAGGGTTAGTGTAAGGGGAAAGAATATACAGTTTGTACAGTATAATAAAACCCATTAAGTCTATGGAGAGTCCCCACGAAGATAGTAAACGTGTGTGTGTGTGTGTGTGTGTGTGTTTTTATTTAGCATTATTTTCAGTCCTTAACATTCTTACTTTCTCCTTACTGGCCTCATTACTGTCTACTCAAGAATGCAAGAAGGTAATGACTTTTGAAGAAACCGTTCCAAATTAACTTTGTATCCAGGAACATTTTGCAGCGTTAACAAATATCTTTGTCCCAGTTTGGGGGTGGGGTGGGGATTAAAGATATGTTTGAGAGAGTTGTGAGTCTGTCAACTTTTGAACATCCACCATTTCACCATCCTCTCTGCCCACCGGAGGTACTGAGAATGAGCATTGCTCAGTTTCAGCAGTTTTATCAGACATGCAGGCCCTTCATTGCTGCCCAGAGATTACAGCTGTGGAGGAGGTTTGACTGACAGAGACTGGCCTAAGGTGCACCCAGGAGAATCAAGAGAGGATTTACAGTGACTGCTTCAGCGTGTTTTTCTCTCTCCATTCTCTCCTGTCAGGGCTCAGGTCTATGATACAGTATATAGAAATAGCCTGTTTATGCATAATTTAGTGGAGTCTCCTGTTTTCTCTCACTATTTGTGCTCTTTGCTAGAGTGGAGGTGCCACCGTTGTTCCTACATTAAAGGTTAACAAGATGTATTCTTTCCTTAAACATAAATTGGGTTTCGGAGAGAGTTTGGAGCTGAATGAAAACGTCTCTAATCGAGAACCAGAAGACAGTGACTGAGTATTAAGGTCACCTGCTTGTCCACTACAAGACAAGGATGTAAAATGAACAACTGTGGTCACAGACACATTTTTCAAGAGTTAGGACACAATTAGTTCAGAGTTGAAGGGGAGGGACAATCAACATTTAGCTGTAGACTGAATCATATACTTGGGCTCTGCCTTTTTGGCCCCAAAACATTTTGAATATGTTTTGGACAAGAAATAATACACCATCCCTGTGCGCCTTTAGTTTTAGCAAATACAAAGCCACCACAATTTGTAGCGCTTCTGACTAAAAGTTTGGCTCTTTGTGAATAAAAGTGGAAGACATTTCTATAGTGAAAAAAAGATTTCATCGGCTGTGAGTGCTTGCGTTGTCGGTCAGCAGGATGACATCATTCCATCCATAAGGGCCTTTTTGGGGACCTTTGTTCACAAACATTTGAAAGCCACATAAGAAAAATTTGGCTTTAGTAAATCATAATTATGACATAAAAAGTCAAAATTGAGATAAAAGTCATAATTATGACATGATTATGAGATAATCATACATCTTGGTAATCATAATTATGAGATAAATAGTCAAAATTATGACAAAAGTAAAAATATGATACTAAGTAATAATTATAAGATACAAATATTAATTCAGAACTATGAGATAAGCCACAATTTCACATGACAATGACATACAAAGTGAAAATTGTCAAAATTATGTACAGTTTGTGCAATATAAAAATCATTACGTCTATATGGAAAGTCCCCATAAAACACGAAAACCCAACATGTCTGTGTGTGTGTGTGTTCATGTTTTTCTTTCCCAGTGGGGACTTCAACCTAAATGCACACAGACTCATGGGGACTCGTGTCACTGTGGGGACCTAAATTGAGATCCTCATGAGGAACTAAGCTTTTGCATACAGAATGAATTTTTTTGAAAATGTAAAAATGCAGAAAGTTTTGTGTGGTGGCTAGGTTTAGAGGTAGGGTTAGTGTAAGGGAAGAGAATATGCAGTTTGTACAGTATAAAAACCATTACGTCTATGGAGAGTCCCCACAAAGATAGTGAACCATGCAGACGTGTGTTTTGATTTTGCATTATTGTTGATCCTCAACATTCTTACTATCTCCTTACTGGCCTCATTACTGTCTACTCAACAATGCAAGAAGGTAACGACTTTTGAAGAAACCGTTCCAAATAAATTTTTTATCCAGGAACATTTTGCAGCGTTAACAAATATCTTTGTCCCAGTTTGGGGCTGGGGTGGCGGGGTTACAGATATGTTTGAGAGAGTTGTGTCTGTCAACTTTTGAGCATCCACCAATTATGACTTGTTATCAATTTATCTCAATTTCAATGTCATCATTTCAACTTTATCTCAATTACTTTTTATCTCATAATTATGACTTAGTATCCCATAATTTTGACTTTTTATGTCATAATTATGATTTACAGGGGCAGTTCTATACCATTTTTAGAAGGGCTTTAGCCCCCTTGTCTGTCTTCTCAGCCCCCCTAAAAATATAATCACCTATCTGAAAGATCGGGCCAGTATTGTAACTGTCACCATCCCGACAGCGGGACGTTTGGCGCTCTTTTTATTTATCGCCTTTTTCATATCACATATTTTAGTAATCATCATAAATCAGGTATCATTCGAAACCTCTAGTGGCCAGTGTCAGGTTTTATATTACAAAATTAATTTTAATCAAAACCTTTTCTAATCTTGACAAAACACATATTGTCGGAAAGGTCTGAGTCTCAAGGTTCCATATTTTTTTATAGAAGTGATATTTGGACAGAAATTTATTAATTTGTTACAGGAATGCATAAAAAAATTCTATGGAATATGATTGACCCCTGATGGCTATTTTGGTACAGCACCTAAACAAAATCTCATAGGAACTTACATTTTTGTGATATCAACTTCAAATTTGGAACTTGAACAAATTTGGCTTGAACAAACTTCGGAACAAAATTGATTTTATAGTAATTTTAGAGTAAAATGTTTAGTACAGTACATTTGACTTACAGTAAATTTAAACTTTCATAATTTTTTCATACTTTCATTTTTTGAAGTGCTGTCACTTCAGTAATAATCTGCTGAGTGTATTCTTTAAAGACCAAACTTAGGTCTATATTCCAAAGCATTCTTGAATTACAACCATTTAAGTTTGGATAGAGCATTCATTTTCACATCTATTATCAAAAAGTTAAGGGTCTGAAGAAAGTATATAATTTTCACGTGTTTTTTTATCAGTTTAAACATTCAAGGGATTTTAAACAATTCAAACGCAAGATGCCGTGAAAGTAACTTCATTCGGTACTCGCATGCACAGAAAGTCGCCTCTTAGACAGCACACAAGTACACACAAAATTATGTCAATTGTGTCAATATAACGGATCAGTGCATTAGGTTTTAAAGTGAAAGCAGCCCTTATTCTGTTTCCTATGTTAATCATATTAATCAAATAACAAAAGAAAAAAGAGAGAATCACTCACTCCACCAATCAGGCCTGTATGGTAGAGTGGACAGACGGCACATGACAGCCTGCCTGGATTTTGCCAAAAGGTACCTGAAGGACTCTCAGACCATGAGAAACAAAATTCTCTGGTCTAATGAAACAAAGATTGAACTCTTTGGCCTGAATGGCAAGCGTCATGTCTGGAGGAAACCAGGCCCCGCTCATCACCTGGCCAATACCATCCCTACAGTGAAGCATGGTGGTGGCAGCATCATGCTGTGGGGATGTTTTTCAGCGGCAGGAACTGGGAGACTAGTCAGGCATAAGGGAAAGATGAATGCAGCAATGCACAGAGACATCCTTGATGAAAACCTGTTCCAGAGCGCTCTGGACCTCAGACTGGGGCAAAGGTTCATCTTCCAACAGGACAACAACCCTAAGCACACAGCCAAGATAACAAAGGAGTGGCTACGGGACAACTCTGTGAATGTCCTTGAGTGGTGCAGCCAGAGCCCAGACTTGAACCCGATTGAACATCTCTGGTGAGGTCTGAAAATAGCTGTGCACCTACGCTCCCCATCCAACCTGATGGAGCTTGAGAGGTCCTGCAAAGAAGAATGGGAAAAACTGGCCAAAAATAGGTGTGCCAAGCTTGTAGCATCATACTCAAAAAGACTTGAGGCTGTAATTGGTGCCAAAGGTGCTTCAGCAAAGTATTGTGTGAATACTTATGTACATGTGATTTTTATTTTATTTATTTTTCTTAATCAATTTGCAAATATTTCAAACAAACGTCTTTCACGTTGTCATTTATGTGGTATTGTTTGTAGAATTGAAGAAAATATTTAATCCATTTTGGAATAAGGTTGTAACATAACAAAATGTGGAAAAAGTGAAGCGCTGTGAATACTTTCCGGATGCACTGTAAGTACTGGTAGGGTTTTGACTTACTATATAGTAAAATCTTGGTGCCAATGGTCTTAGGCAATGGTCTCTTGCTACACCTAGAACCGCCCCTGGATTTACACAAGCATGGATTTTTCCCCCTTATGTGGCAGAAATGGGATTCCATACTAATAGGTAAAATTATTTAAATATATGAATTCAAAATAATAGTAAATGACATGCAAATGGAATCTTCCCAGGAGGATCAAAAATTTAGTATCACTTTACAATATGGTCTTATTTGTTAACTTTAGTTAATGCATTAGCTAACACATGAACTGACAATGAGCCATTTATATTTTTAAAACATTTAATCTTTGTTAACATTAGAATGTAATTGTTCATTTTAAAAAATAAAACCATTGGCTTCAGATTAGTAAATGATGTAAAAGTATAGGACACTTTTTTTCAGTCATCCGAATGGCAAAAAGTGTCCCATTCAACCTGAATTCACCCCTGTTGTTTATTATTAGTTCAATATAATATACTAATATAGTTAACTAATGTTAACAAATGAAACCTTATTGTAAAGTGTCTGCAAAAATCCTTATCTATTAATCATGAACGATGAAAAGGTCATAGAAAACTTTAATTGGTCAGGATTAACAAAACAACATTTTAAGAAACAAAATTAATGTTGGGTCCAGCTCTGCACAGTTTTATTAAAATTTCTAAGTTTTCTACACATTTATGTAGATTTCGTTATTCCTTGTAAAACTGTATCCAAGACACCAGAGATGACATCCGAGCACCGCAATCACATTTAAAAATTGCATTATTAATGGCAAATGGCTTATCCTATGAAACGTGTCCTTTTCGCCTGCAGCTAAACTAATATGGAACAACCTATTCATCTTGGCACCACAGACAAAGGTAGGTTTCAAATCCACAGCAAGCTCGATATTTAATTTCATGTGGAGAATGTAATTACACCGAAGAAATGATATCGTGCCCTGGATTAAATCAGGGAGTTATTGAGAGTGCCTGTAATTTTAATTCTGTTAGGATGACATTACAGAAGACCTTCTGAGAAACTATTATATCGTGGCATGAGAGAATAGTGCCACTTTGTGGCACAGAAAAGACTTGCACACAGAAGAGTGAACCTCATGAAGAATATATATACACACTACTGTTCAAATGTTCAGCATCAGTAAGATTCTTTTAAAGAAATTAATACTTTTACTTATCAAGGATGCAATAAATTGGTCACAGGTGACAGTAAAGACATTTACAATGTTAGAAAAGGTTTCTGATTCATATAATGCTTTCTATTTATCAAAGAATCCTGGGGAATTTATCAATTTCCACAAACAAATGAAACAGCACAACTGTTTTCAACATTGATAATAATAATCATAAATGTTTCTTGAGTAGCAAATCATCATATTAGAATGGAGTAATGATGCTTTGCATCACAGGAATAAATTACATTTTTAAATATATTCAAATAGAAAAGTTATTTTAAATTGTAATAATATTTCACAATATTACCGTTTTGTTTGTTGAGCAAATAAATGCAAAAGACACTTCTTTAAAAAATAAGGTAATGGGAATTTGGGTGGACCAAAAAAAAAAATTTTGTCTATTATAACATTTTCTCGACAATATACATCGATCAGGCATAACATTCCTAATATTGTGTTGGTCCCCCTTTTGCTGCCAAAACAGCCCTGACCCATTGAGGCAGGGACTCCACTAGACCCCTGAAGGTGTGCTGTGGTATCTGGCACCAAGATGTTAGCAGCAGATCCTTTAAGTCCTGTAAGTTGCGAGGTGGGGCCTCCATGGATCGGACTTGTTTGTTCAGCACATCCCACAGATGCTCGATTGGATTGAGATCTGGGGAATTTGAAAGCCAGGTCAACACCTCAAACTCGTTGTTGTGCTCCTCAAACCATTCCTGAACCATTTTTGCTTTGTGGCAGGGTGCACTATCCTGCTGAAAGAGACCACAGCCACCAGAGAATACTGTTTCCATGAAAGGGTGTACATGCTCTGCAACAATGCTTAGGTAGGTGGTACGTGTCAAAGTAACATCCACATGGATGGCAGGACCCAAGGTTTCCCCATACACAACAAACTGTGATCCTCTGTGTATTCTGACACCTTTCTATCAGAACCAGCATTAACTTCTTGAGCAATTTGAGCTACAGTAGCTCGTCTGTTTGATCGGACCACACGAGCCAGCCTTCGCTCCCCACGTGCAACAATGAGTCTTAGCCGCCCATGACCCTGTCGCCGGTTCACCACTGTTCCTTCCTTGGACCACTTTTGATAGATACTGACCACTGCAGACCAGGAACACCCCACAAGAGCTGCAGTTTTGGAGATGCTCTGACCCAGTCGTCTAGCCCTCACAATTTGGCCCTTGTCAAACTTGCTCAAATCCTTACGCTTGCCCATTTTTCCTGCTTCTACCACATCAACTCTGAGGACAAAATGTTCACTTGCTGCCTAATATATCCCACTCGCTAACAGGTGCCATGATGAAGAGATAATCAGTGTTATTCACTTCACCTGTCAGTGATCATAATCTTATGTCTGAAAGGTGTATATAAGTGTGTGAAATATGATTTGGATGTGTTCTAATGAGTTATGAGATTCACCCATGAAAAGGAAAAGTTAGCAAAATTAACTTTTAAATCCATTTCACAACATTAACATCAGCATTCTTCACCATTTTACAAAGCATTCATTATGAAGCAACAAACACAGACACTCTCCTGTGGGTTTTATGTACTTTTAATTGCACATTAAATAAGACTGGTAAGATTAATGGGGAAAAACAGGATTGGGTTGTATTTATAAAACAGTGCTGATCTGAGAACAGCTTTTTCCATCCTAATAGTCACATTCACCAAAACATGAGAGGCAGAAGATGACCTCAGATCGGCACTTTCTCAGACGTTAACACGTGACCCTTAATTACAATTAAGCGTCGTTCAATTTATTAAACCAAAAAATAAGCACAATTTACAAAATATTCATCTTTATCACAACCGTACAAAGGCTGTTAAAACAAGGTCCATACAGTTTATACATGAACCATTTTATCAACATTTGCAATTGGCACACAGACAGACAGAGAACATTTTTCAGAAATTATTAAAAAAAAAAAAAAAATCTAATGACTTTGCTACTTGCGATACAGACTGCTATTAAATAAATGATTTTAAAGGGAACAGAAAATCACTTAAAATCCTTTTAACTTTGCATAAGAGTGTACATCCTGATTTATTGAGCGTTTAGATTTCTTGGTATTAGTCATACAGTCAAATGATCAGAAAAGCAAAACTAGTAACAGTTAAGGACGCATGGTAAAACAGCTCACCAAAGGTTTTAAAGCAACATTCTGCTTGTATATTGTAAATCTCCTATAAATGACATCATCTCATGACATCACAAGTATTGCCAGACAACATAAATCTTTATATCACTCTCTTTGGTTTGAGTGATGGCTGAAAATTTGCCCTCCTAACTATAACCACAACCACATTTTACCATAGTACTGGATCACGAGTGCCTCTTTGAAATTTAAGAGCTCAAAAGGAAAGCTTTGAATCGATTATAACTTATAAGCTTCTACAACTAAAAGAGCAATGATGGCAGCAGAAACGAACAAGGCATTTGTTTTATTCCTTTTTCCACATACATTTGCACCACAATTAACTAGTAGTACGTTATATTCGTCAATCTCAATTTAGGGTACGTTTACACTACAACGATGTACTACAAACGGAAATGTTTTCCGCATATAGACGACAATGTTGTTAAAACGATCCCCGTTCACAAGGATCCGCGAAAACGACTAAAACGCTGTATTATGCTGCCAGGCCAGTAGGTGGCAATGTCACTTTGTAAAGAAACACTACGCACCTATAGACTGAACGCGTCATGCGCATGCGTATTACATCACCGATTTCACAAATTAGCATTTTTGTAGTTTACACAGAGACAATAGCAGTGTCGTTTAAAAAAAAAAAAAAAAAAAAAGGTTTCAAAAGTGTGTTATCAGTAGAGGTCGACCGATAGTGGATTTTACCGATAATGATAACTAGGTTGGACCACGCTGGCCGATAACCGATAGTTTTTAAAATAGATACTGAATGAAAACAAGTATAACAAAATGCTGAACTTAGCAAAAAAAAAACATTTGGGTCAGATTTATGCGTTAACACACCGTTTTGAACGGTTGAGGTACTAATAATGTTACCCCTTATTTATACTGCACAACGAGGTTTTAATCCGTCCACGCGGTGTCAACTCACACCAGGAGCATTTCGAGTCGCAAGACCACGAGATATGCCCGTCCGATTTGCCTGTTGCATTTGAACTGTGCGGCTTGGATGCGGTGTCATCAAAAATAGACACTGTCCGTCAGAAATAGACTAGGTGCCCATCTTTAGCGAAGCAGAGAGTCGCTTCTGAAACGTGCCACAAGCATTGACAAAAATGGCTGCTATCAGCTCCAGTGGCTGTGTCGGAGCCGTAATGCAGACGTGTGGCGTAAATGAGTTAGCGTCCCCTCAGCCTTGACGGCAAACATACTGCTGTTCTCCACTAACGTAGCATCTATCAACAAATTAATTACTTTATAATGATATGAAAACACGTACAGTAGTGTACTATATACACATACCGTTTCATTGTTTTAAATCCGCTTCTGAAATATACCACTCTGTGCAGCGTGCAGCCTCACGTGTCAAAAACTCCATGAGGTGTCAGTGATCGTATTTATTTCACCTCTAGATGCCGCTCTCATAGTGTAATGCCAGCGGACCCTAGCCAGAAAAACTATCGATATGGATTTTTGCAGATAACCCATTGCTCCAGCGATTGGTTATCGGTGCCGATTAATCGGTCGACCTCTAGTTTTCAGGCCCCCAAAACACAGCTGTCGTCGTCCAAAACCCATAAAAAGTGTTCTGATTTTATTTGAAAACGTTGTTGTGTAAACGCCCCCCTTCGCAAAAAAATTTCTATGTAATTATTCAGACTTCTAAGGCGCAGTTTGGCTGGGCACAAGAGGGTAAATATTCATAATAAAAATCCTCCTCTGAATGCAGTAGTGAGGCTTTCACTAGTGTAGATCCTTACAGAAAAGAAAGTTTCGAATCATTATTACACTCTGGAATACTTGATTCTGATTGGTCACATGCAGCTTTGTATTTTTATAAAGTGATTGATAAAAAGTATAATTGACCATTTCATAATGTATTTCTGCGTCTAGATCCTAATCACCTTTTTTTTTTGAACATTATCTCTTAAAACAATTTGAAAAGAGAAATTGTAGATTTTAAATGGAGTTGCCATCACCAAAAGGTCTTAAAACCAACCGAGGTAAAAACAAAAATTGAATTACATATCAGAAATTAATAAATGGCCAGTTTGGACCAGCTGAGAAAATCCTCTCTACACAACAGTGGCTATTATACAGTATTCAATGCATTACCGTTCCCTGGAAGTTTAACAGAACACAGCATGCAAACAGGGAAATAAGGTTAACGTGGTTAAGATTTCACCATATATACATTACCATGGCTTTAGAGAGAGGGCGCGTTAATCCGACTACAATGGAAGTTCACATGCAGGTGGTTTTTGGAAGTCTGGGACATCCAAAGGCAGGGTCATACACAGTGATAATGTATCAAAACGCCCCCCAGGAAGTGTTGGTCCTCAAAAATAAATTCCACAAAGTTTCAGTTCCTGTAAAAATCAAGCGAATCACATGCAAATTTCCTGTCAGCTACACGGCTAGTTCTCATATAGCACACCAAAAGAATGCTTTTAAATCCACACCTTTAAAAAACTACTTTAGATAAACCAACTGCAAAATAAAAACCAATTCTGACAGCCCACCCGATAAAATAAGCCATACAAGGCGTCAAGGGACCAACACTTTGGGGCAACTGGCACCGAACGAGAAGTAAAGCTTATTTCTTTTAAGAAAGCAAGTAGAATAGGGATCCATTCTGTATTCTGAAGAGGCTAATAATTTAGTGTAATGTACAAAATGCAGTTGTGGAACTTTTTTTTTTTTCTTTTTGAGTCTATAATGACAGGAAAGGCTTGTTCACATTAATACACATTTTGTTTTGGATTTCTTCTTTTTCTTCTTGCCCTCTTTGCTCATCTTCTCCTTGTGTTTCCGGATTTCTCGGACTAAAGTATAAAACGCGTCGTCCACGCCCTTTAAAACAAAAGGGAAAACAAGAAGTTGAGGTGATTATGTCAAGCATTAAAGCATCAAAGATTTGTCACAGATCTATGCCCAACTTTTGCAGCCATATTACACACATTAACCACAACAACAACAACAACAACATTAAAACTGGTCTCATTTCAGGGTTAAAGAAACCATGTTCACCGAACCCTTGCTGAAAGAATAGCGAAAAAAAAAGTAAAGGAAATGAACAAGTGATGGTTTTAAATAAGAGTGTGAATCTCACAAAGAAGCGGTTATATTTCATCCCAAAAATCAAGCAATAATGATACATTATATTTTGATATAAAAACTTTTTTTTGCTGCATTGTGACATTTACATGACAGTCAGTCGAGCACACTTTCCCCTCAAATGAATTTATATCATTAATATAATATAATTAATAATATAAAGGGCTGTCAAACGATTAATCATATCCAAAATAAAAGTTTGTTTACATAATACATGTATGTGTGTATTCAAATATACATAATTATACTCAGTAGTACATGTATATTATGTAAACGAACTTTAATTTTGGATACGATTAATCGTTTGACAGCACATAATATAATTTTTTTAAAATTTTTAATTAGCATAAATTAATTAAATTCAGTGCAACAATCACAATAAATTATTTTAATTCCTGTCTGAATAATTACATATTAAATTCAGTACAATAAGTAATATATTAATTTTCATTTTAATAAGTAAATAAATACATACAAAAAAATCCAGACAAATATTTATCCAAGTTAATAAGCATTCAATAAATTCAGCAAATACAAAATAACTAAATTAATTTCTGGAAAATTATAAAAATATATTAAATGTGCATTAAATTCAGTGCAACAATTACAATCAATCAATCGATAATGAATAAGTATGAATATATGATAAACCGATTGAATTTAGGCTTTTAAAGCGATCATGTCTCTTCAGAACATTTGGACTAAACCACTCAATTCATTTGGATTGGTTTTACGCTCTCTATGAACTTTTTGTGGTAGATGCGTAACGGTCAATGGAGGAACAGAAATTGCTCATATTTTAATAAAAATATTGTCATTTGTGTTCTGATTGACAGGTTTGGAACGACATGAGGGTGAGCAGATGACAGAATTTTCATTTTTGGGTGAACTAGGCCTAACGCTTAAACGGTCCTAAAAAAGGGCTTTTTTTATAAAATAGTATAATTTTGGGGTGAAATATGACCTGGATATTTCTTTGACAGTTTTCATGAGATTGACCCAAGAACAAGTGAAAAGTGTAGAGCAGATGTCGTACCCAACACCTGGACCGCAGATGGGCAGCGCTTCAAACTTACCCCTCTCACATCAAAACACATTTTTTAAGCTTGATGCATTGTGTCGTCTTTTCTTCTTTACTGAGTTTTCTTAGCCGGTATTGCCTGATCTCCCGTACCAGAGTATAAAAGGCATCTTCCACTCTCTGCAGTGCAAAACACAACTCCCTTCAGTGTTAAGGAACGCACAGCCGTTATTACTGAGAAGGGAAAATGGTTGCAAATGGATTTCAGGAATCCACTGAAACTATAAAAAGTTTACCCACATAGTGCTGGCATAATTAAAAGTGGTGTTTCCAACCCCCCCCCCCCCCCTTATTTCTGGGAATATAAAGGGAATAATACATTTTTTTTTTTTTTTTTTTTTAGATCAACTTTCCACAAAAAAAAAGCCAAGTTTTCCCATGGAATACAGCATCTTTGCACTATTGTAGAAGAGTTTCTCAATTAGGGGTCGTTTACACTACAGTTTTCAACAAAAAAAGTGGAAAGTTTTTGCTGTTCATTTATGAAAATAGCCTTTTGGGGAGACAGAAAAAGCAATCTTTTGAAAACTGTCAAAAATATGAATTGTGAAACCGGTCATGCACATGTATATTAAGTGTTCAGACTATAGGCACGTAATGTTCCTTTACAAAGTGACATGCATAATACAGCGTTTCTAATCTTTTCGCGGATACGTGCGAACAACGTCGTCGTCTGTACGTGAAACTTTTCATAAATGTAAAGGTAAAACTTTTTAGGGCCCTATTTTAATGATCTGAAGTGTATGGCGCACGTGTCCGAACCCACTTTTGCAAATTTAACGACGAGAGAAAAAAAAAAAAAAAAAAAAAAGTCATCGGACCAGGCGCATGGTCTAAAAGGGTTGTCCCTATTCTCTTAAGGAGTAATGGGTGTATTTTGTACGTAACGTGCAATAAACCAATCAGAGTCTCATCTCCCATTCCCTTTAAAAGCCAGTTGCGCTTGCACCATGGCAGATTCGCTGTTTACATGGAGGAATTTGCGAGTGGAAAAACCGAACGCTTCTCCAGAGAGGAATCCTTTTATTTTTAATATTTAAAAATGTTTGTGTGCTGCTGCGCATCCCTGTGTGTGTAATAAGCAGAGTGTATGCGCGTTGTTCACCCACCTCTAGGCGCATATTACTAACGCGCCCTTTAAATAACACAAAAAATACTGCACTATTGACTTAGCAGGAATTTGTTGGTCAATGGCGCAGTCGTTTTCAGTTGCCTCAAAATAGCAACGCGCCTGAACACACCTCATTTTCAGACCAGCACGCCCATGGGCGAACAGATGGACGTGATGTGAAAATGATAACTGCGTCGGGCTGAAGCTAGCAAAAAACACTCGCGTCGCATTGCGCCGGGTGTATGATAGGGCCCTCTGTAGATTTTAAGTACATCACTGTCGTGTAAACGTACCCTTAATTGTGTCCCTGAACACCACTGGATTTAAAACAATTGAAAAGTGAATCTGAAATGAAACCAATACAGACAGAACTTTCAGCTTGCAGCCAGAGAGGGAATTGTGGGTGTTGAAAACAGCACTATGGTGTCAGCGGGTAGCATGTGTGGCTCGAAACAGAGAGAAAAGAAATTAATTCAGAAGCCTTTATTATTCCCCAGCACCATAAGGAGTTGTGATTTGAGCACTGCAGAGCGTCTGCCCTGATTTATAAACATGACAGATAGAGCAGTTCAATATCCCCAGTTGATTTATAGTGATTGAACCCTTGATCAATCAATCCAAATTGCAATCTTTGTCATTAAAGGATTAATTTATCTTAAGGTGAAATCAAACACAGACAAATGATAGCAAATGCACAAGAGAGACCAGGCACAAACTCAGAGCCAGATCAGTTATGTTCTGTGATGTGCACCTGATTGATTATTTATAAAGCTCGTCACAATGAACTCATGCATGAAGCCAGTGTAAAACTACAGCACACACTGGCCAACTTTCCTACAGTTCTACACACTTGAACTGCCTTAATCTGGTATGTGAATGTAACGAAACCTAGTCCAGGTCACAGCAGTACAAGAAACACTACAATGATGTATATTTATATTTAAATATATGTACTAAACTGTCATGAAAACAACTGTAAGCCTAATATACACTTTTTAAAATATAATTTCTAATTTCTTTCCTTTGATTTTGGGGTGAAATGTGACCCTGACATATTCTTGAAAGGCTTTAAAGGGTTAGTTCACCCAAAAATAAAAATTGTGTTATTAAATGTCGCTCCAAACCGTAAGACCTTCGTTCATCTTCAGAACACAAATTAGGATTTTTTTTTGATGAAATCCGAGCGCTCTCTGACCCCTCCATAGACCGCAACACTATTAACACTTTCAAGGTCCAGAAAGGTAGTAAAATCGTTAAAATAGTCCATGTGACTACAGCGGTTCAACCTTAAATGTTATGAAGCAACGAGAATTATTTTTGTTTGTTTTTTGCACACAAAAAGTAATGACTTTATTGAAGAATTTCTTCTTGTGTGTCAGTTTCGTGACATAGTAAACACTGCAAAACACTACTTTTTGTGCGCAAAAAAGTAAAAAAAAAAAAAGTATTCTCGTCGCTTCATAACATTAAGGTTGAACCACCGTAGTCACATGGACTATTATAACAATGTTTTTACTACCTTTCTGGGCCTTGAAAGTTGTAATTAAATTGTTGTCTATGGAGGGGTCAGACAGCTCTGAGATTTCATCAAAAATATCTTCATTTGTGTTACGAAGATGAACGAAGGTCTTACGGGTTTGGAACGACATGAGGATGAGGAATTAAATGACAGAATTTTAATTTTGGGGTGAACGAACCCTTTAAGAGACTCATTCTATATATGGTATAATGTATTCTATAAAAGGACTATATAATTATAGTCGACTTTGATTATAGATTTCAAATCACATTGAACACCACAATACATTAACATGGTATTAAAGACAACCAAGGACATTCATTAAGAAAAATAGAGTTGTTTTGATTTCATGTCGTCTTTAAAACAGCTTTAAATCAGTCAAAATAAAAGTTTCGCAATGGCCTGGTTTACATGCACCCTCATAATGTGATTATAATGGGATTTCAGCAATATTGCAATTAAACTTTACCTTGTGTAAACAATATTTCAAATCAATCCAGAGCTGCGCGATTAAACGTTAAAAGATTGCGAACTAAATAACAAAGACTATCCTGTGTCTATTAAACGGTGTCATGCAGTTATGTATAGGTATGAAACAGATTCAAACATAACGGTAAAGAGAGCATCACAAAAAACGTACATTGACAACGTTGTGCGATGTGAATATAATGCAGTATATTGATGGTCGAAAACATTGAAATGAATTTTTTTTTTTTGCATTTGATTCAATTAGATTAAAAAAAGTGCACCTACTACAGGGCTCCAGACCAAAAAAACAAAAACAAAAAATTAAATAGCCATTGGCTCTTATAAGGAAAAAAATAGGTGCCAAATAATTTAAGTGCCACAAAAAATGCACAGGTTTTAATTGTGTCATGCGCGGTCACATCTGCCCTCCTTTTACAGCATCAGCATTTTCATCCATCTTGTGGATGTCCTGGGAACTAAGATTCACTTAAAAGTAGGAACTGAATTGCTTTTCCAACTTGAAAACTACATAAGTCACAAATAATCATTCTTTACACAGAATCTGAACCAGTGTCACAGACCATAATAATGTCAGCATTACTTGGCCAATGGGTAGTTTGATGAAAGGCAGATAAATAGTTTGATAAATTGGGTGAAAGGCAGCTCTACACATGCAATTATGGGGTTTAATTTCATTTTTAGCTCCTTCCATTCCTTCTCATGTAGACAACAGGTTAAGTAAAAATATAAGGATTATAGTGCATGAATCATGATAGTGATATGCACTGCATATATTTAGAAAAATGCTTTTTTCTATAGCTATTTTTCTAGCTGACTAACGAGTTTGAGCATTGAATTTTTTTTCTGAGGTAAATTTGATGTTACATGATATGATATACAAGCTCTTTCCAAGGTCGAAATGACTGGGCAATCTGTCAGGCTATATTAAAGAGGATGTTCATTCATTGACACATCTCCGTCGCTTTCTATCTCTCTCATGCTGGCACAGTTGTCAGTGTTGTTGCTCGATAGAGATGAGGCCTTTGAAAAAGGCCGCTATTTTTTGTTTTGACATGCGTTTCTGACACAGAAAGCTGATCCTCGCTGTCTCCGTTTGTATTTTGGCACTCGAACTCAGTGAGGTTTTTTTCCAAAGCAACTTTGCTGCGCGTCTTCTCATGTTACTACGTCAACACAACAAAAGATGTGATGGGCTACTCGTCACAGAACATGCAGGTAAAAAGGCACGCAATTTCTTAATCATAACATGTAAAGTGGCAATCTCAGCAAAAATATGACTCGCAAATTAATATTTTTAGTCGCAGTCTGGAGCCCTGTACTGTATGCAATATCATCATTTGTGCTGTGCGAATAATGAATAATCAAAATAACGAAAAACATGCAAATGGGGAGTGAAGAGGTTTGCTTGTGTCATGTAAAACCTGCTGCGAACAAATCCTTACTCGGATTATTTAAAATAAAATCACATTATTGGTGCACATGTAAACGTAGTCCGTCAAAACTTAGGTTTCATTTTCATTGATTTGTCCAACACACATCCGTCCCGGTTTTCCATACCTGTCTCGTCTTTGCTGAGGTCTCTATGAATGGAATACCGTAGCTACGTGCTAAATCCTGAGCCTGCTTTGTGTCCACACTGCGGGATGGAAGATCACACTTGTTCCCCACCAGGACCATCGGGACATCCTCAGAGTCCTTTACTCGTTTTATCTGCTCTCTGCAAAAGCACACAGAGGATATTACACATCTACAATTCATTTGACTTTGTGAGGCGTTTTAGCGCTTTACAGACCTGATTCTGCACCGTATTTAGTTTCAAGCTAACCCTCACCTGTAGTGGTGAATGTCCTCAAAGGACTTGGTGTTATTGATGGCAAAGACACAAAGGAATCCCTCCCCTGTCCTCATGTACTGGTCCCTCATGGCGCTGTACTCCTCCTGACCTGCAGTGTCCAAGATGTCCAGCAGACACGTCTCCCCGTCAATCACCACCTGCTTCCTGTAGGAGTCCTGCACAAGCGAAATTATATTTTGAGCATGTTGAGCAGAATCACAATCCCAAAATCTAATAGTCCTGTAAAGTCCTGTATGACAATACTCTAGTAAGTCTGTGAGCTGAGTTGTCATGTGATTGTTTGAATTCTACAGGTTTTCCGGGAGAAGTGGGTGTTACGTTCTTTAACGGTCTTAAACGTGATGGAAACAAAGCGGCTATGGCGCCAAACCCCCTCACAGAAGAACGCCATCGTGTTTACAACTGTGACAATGAGCACTTATCAGGGTCAACTAAACACTGGATTTTCAAAAGTATGTGAACAGCATAGACGTCCAACAGTTTCACACACTGATCTGTTGTCGAGACATCAATGTTACACTTTCACGCCCCTAAACATGATGCAGAACAAAACAAACTGTGATTGGTTGCTTTACATGTCAGTCAGATGGCCTCTGGGTGGTTCTTAGCCCATGAAAGCTGCTATAGAGCCCAGACCTTCTGCCGTCAGTCTGAACCATAGACTGTAAAAAAAGATGGAGCCCGAGTCTGCGCAGTAGTGAGCACAAAGTGGAGCCGCGATATTAAGGTCCTGCCCACACTCCCGCCAAATTCACTTTTTGTGAAATAAACAGTTACGATCGAGACGCGTTGGCTTCACTTTTCAGGACCAGTGTGGCACACTTGGTCTAAACTAACATACTCAAGCCTGAAATATCCCAAAAATTATTTTATTAAAACCTGACATCTGTAAATCAACAAAAAAAAAAAACTCACTAAAAACGATTGTATGTGAGTTTTAGGGCACGTTTACATGACAACGATGTACTAAGAACGGAAAAGCATTTATCACTTTGTAGGCCAAAATGCGGAAGCGAGTTAACATTTTAGCACTTCCGGTTCCATCCTCCCCAAGTCAATGGATTTTGTTTAAATAAGGTCTGTGGTGAACACAAGCTCAAAATACTTTCAAAAAAAAAAAAGTTTGCATTTTCAGGCCCCCAAAACGCTGTTGTCGTGTAAATGAACGTCCAAAACGCATTAAAAGTTGTGTATAGGGCTGGTCCGAATACCATATTTTGAGCTTCGAAGCTTCGGTAGTAAATCAACACACAAAGCTTCGGAGGGAAGGGCTGAACATATTCTTCTCTCTAATAAAGGCAGGAATCTCGAGAAGCGGCGCGTCTCACGCGGGCAGGGCTTATATGCTCAGAGAACAGACACTGCACTAGTGATACAAAACACACAGGTCTGTTACGTCCCAGTAACAAGCTCCTATATTTCGCAGTAGATTCATTTAAATTGATAACGGGTAAAAGGCTTGCTGCGATAGTCGGTGTCACCGGTGTTCAGGCATAACACCGGTTACATCACTTGCCCACCGCAGCACCGCCCCCACCATCGTTTTGATATTTTGTAGTAGTAAAAATATTTTAGTTCCGTTAGAGAACAGATTACAGTTAAAAACGTGCAGCCTGAGCCGAACGAGAGTCGCAGCACAGACCAGCAGCAGGAGTCAGATTTCATTTATCACAAGAGTGAGAAGCTGAATGACAAGTTCGCAGAACATTTGGTTTCAAAGCTAAATGTAAATGCGTCTATTTAAGTGAGTTTGTCATTATACTGATTATTTGTTGGGTTTTTCATTAATAATAGGCTAATGAACCCATCATTCAAGCAACCCGCCTAAACTGAAAGTAAAATGCGCACGGCAGCACTGTCATTCATTTACAGCCGCACAGTGCACAAGCACTGTAATGTGACGGTGAGAACATTTTCCCTCACCGTCACATTACAGTGCTTATTCACTGTGCGGCCGTAAATTAATGACAATGCTGCCCTAACGGGTAAAAAGGCTCATACAAAATTATATTCTATTATTCTTTTTTCCACAATGTCAAACCAACGCAGCTCAACTAAAATGCAAGCTCAGGCATGCGCTTCTTCCATATAAGCTCATGCAGTTGTGCGCTCTAGACAGAGAATATACTCAGTTCCAGGGAGCACTTAGGCTAAGAAACAGCAAATATATTCAAGTATAACGAGATTGGATTCCTGTTCAACTGTCCATCCTATTAAAAACGGCTAGGCTATAAGATCATTGTAAAAATAAGAGTATTGTATTTCGCCAGATTTTATAGTGTAAACATATTCAAGCGCGAATGAGAACCGTTTCAAGGGGGATGCTAGGTGTGCGGGAAAAAAAATTAAACAAAACAATGAATATTCAAATCCAAAATTGAAAAATCGTATATCAACCCACTGAACAAATATTTGGGTCCAGCCCTAGTAGTGTAAACCAATGTTGTGTAAACAGCCCCTTAAAGTGTTCATTTAAGTGTTGATTAATTCTAGCAAAATGGGTGTACAAAATGGGGGTGAAGATTTATTTTCAGCATTTTCAATACATGCTCCAGGTCTTATCTTGACCCATTAACCCATTATCCCAAAGAATATTTGTCTCTACAAAACAAAAACATCCAAAAAACAAAACAAACCAAACCTACACTTTTCGACCAGAGGTTTAAAATTGACGCTATGCCAGAAAAGTGAAAGGGAAGAAACACAAAGGCAATCCACCTGGTAACCACCTTGTTTTAAACCAGAATAACCGGATTGCACTGTTGAATCTTTAACAGTACATGTTTTGCAAATTTATGTAAGGGTGAGTTTCACATCTTTGTGTGGCAATTGAAAGTGAGTGTCCTGACAGCGCCCAAGACAGCATGCCTCACCTCTATGGTTGGGTCGTATTCATCCACAAAGTGGTTCTGGATGAGTTGGATGGTGAGAGCGCTCTTGCCCACGCCTCCAGCACCCACCACCACAAGCTTATATTCTGTCATTCTTCACCTGCAGCAGAAAAAACATGAAAATCAATGAGCAGTTCAAGATGTTGCTTTAAATCCACTTTAGATACATAATTTATCTAAACCCACTGTAAACCTGAATTTGTTTATATCTAGGGCTGGATATCGTTAAAAAATGTTCAATATCGATACCGATACCTTGACTTCGATACAGGTTCCTGAACGATACTTTTTTCGATACCAAATTTATGTTTCTGTTTTAACAAGATTGCAAAAAATAAAACCAGACTCAAAGACTCATATATAGGGTACTGGGGGGCGGAACATATGCCTCGCGCTCAAGCGCACATAAAGCTTGCCGCAAAGCACTGGCACAAGTAGCTTAATGTTTATAAATGTAAAAATAGCAAGGAGACTTTTAATTGTTTATTAATAAGCTAGTGTTTCCTGAGTCCGTGTTGGCTGCCAAGACGACTTGGACTCGTCATCTCCGCAGTAGTGAACGCGTGCGCCTATAGAGGGAAACGCACCTTTCATTTGGATTACATAATCAAAGTATTTGTTTTCGATTTGAATTGGTTTGTTTAAACGTAGATATTTCAAGCTTTCTATAGGCCTAGTTCTCATGTCTGTGAGGAAAGTATATGCTGAGTTTCGGTTCATTTGTGTGACGCGCTGCAGTTCTTCTTGCAGTCGAATACGAAGAAATGTTTTGCTCTTTCGTTTATTCCGTGCACTGTCAAGCGCTTCAGATTTGTCCTGTTGTCGGTCTTAGTAGCAATTATCTTGTCGTGAATATTGCATCGCGCGCTATTGGCATCAAGCCCTAAAAAGTATCGAACTTGATACCCAGCCCTAGTTACATCAAATACAAATGCATCAGGTTAAGAAATATAAAGTTTATGTAAGCAGAACTTGCAGATTTTTATTTTGTACTCAAATATTTGAAGTTCAGAACAATGAAAATGATTGAGTAAGCCAATTCATACATTTAAATTAAAATGATCTACTTAAATAGCGCTAGTAGTGGAAACTTTTTAGCCAATATTGCGATTTAATATGCGATTATTTTTTAAGATCTTCATCTTCTGTATTATTCAACAAAGATGAGCAATAAATCATTGTATATTAATGGTGGGAATCTTTAGGCACCTCACAATCCGATTCCAAAACAATTCTTGAACTTATTTCTTATTAATCTTATTAATAAAACTTTAAATCTTTTTTTTTATTATTATAATGTAATTTTAAAATAATTAAACATTAAAACAATTGCATGTTAAGAATTTTAAATATATAAACTAATATAGCTTCAAAACATAAAAAGCTAGTAAATAATAAAGAGGAACAAAAAACATATTACAAGCAATAAACAAAGAGTGCTTTCAGTATTTAAGAGTATCTGAACGGTGATATTTCTCTTTCTCAGCTTTACTGTTGATTGATTATTAATGATGACATCATAGACGGCGGAGATCTGCACTCACACTAATGCACTGATCTCTTTTGAATTATAAAATGTGTTTTGTCCTGTCTGTTTAATAACGTGAGATATTACTGACTGTGTTTACATATATTTTGCTTCATAAAAGCTTTTTGAGACGCGCACAGCCGCATGCGTGAGCACTCTACACAAAGCGCGGCGCGAGAATTTGAAACGGAAAGCCTTCTGTCAGTGAGTTTCCCATTTTAATATATAAGCACAACTGCATTCCAAACGACAAAAATGAAGCCTTCGTAGAGCATTTGTAAGGAAATACCTGCGGGCGAGAACACACTGCAAGCGTAACATAAAGCGAAGTGCACGTTTCTCACAGCGCATATCCTGTGCAATGAAGCCCGCGAATGTTATTGTAATTCGCTTCAACCTTTCCGAACATTATGAAATATTATTTTATGGTTTGAGTGGTGTGTGTGTGAGAGGAAATGGAAGCAAGCAGAATACGGGTGTTTCTAAAACACGCAGCGCCATTGCGCACCTGCAGTTAAAATCTAAGCTCAGAATTGGTCCAGAATCATTGGAGAGAGAATCGTTTCTCCCACCTCTATTGTATAGTATGACTAACACAATATTAGTAACATGCCAAAGTTGATGCTTCTTCTGCAGACTGCTTTACTCTCGCGTGTCACGTGACCAGAGTGTCATCGCTGCCTTTGCGGTTACAAAACCGTGTTTTATCATATCGCGATATTATCGCAAATGCAATTAATCGTTTAGCCCTAGTGGAAACTTGACTAGCTTTAACTAGCCAACTCAAATGCTACCTTGCTAATTGGTAACACAATGCTATAGCATTCGCTGAATAGATACAGTAATGAACATTTAACACTGCATATCTGTTCTCAAACTAAGCTCATTCTCCACTCGTCATCATGATGGTAACCCCCCAAAAAACACACATAACAGAAACTTTTAAACTAACATAGCAAAACATTAAACACCACTAAATCCCCCACTTAACATTAATCTTGCACAAAAAACATTAACACTTAATTTAAGCATTTACTCTCCCTTTTGAGTGTCATAGCAAAGCATGCTGGGAAATAGAAATCCCAGCCCAGTTGCGGTTAAAATTAAGTTAGTCTAAATTGAAAGAAATAAAAGTTCATAAAACTCAAAACAATTCAGATTACTTAAAATGTGTCAGATTTGTGAACTCAAAAGAAAAATAAATACTTTGTTTAATAAAAACTAAACTAATTTGTTCAATTTGAGTTGGATCGACTCAAACCAATTAATTATTTTGAGCGTTAGGGTTTACGGTGCATGATATCACCGGTTTACTTTGTCAAAAATGTCTTTTACAGCCTGGTACAAAGAGTGGTTTTGGTCTATACAGCTAATTTTGCCTTTCATGACAACTGTGAGGGGGGTGATTTTTTTATTTTTATAACTCATTCGTTTAAATTATATTAAGCCTTAAAGTTCTGATTCATTGATCAAGCAAGCGGTTATGAAGTTAAAGGACAACAACTTTTTTGTTGGACTCTGGCACCCCCGTCAGCCCAGTACCGGGCCGCCGAGTTTAAGTGGTTAAATAAGCGAATTATAGAATACTACGATTTTTAAGTTATACATCATAGATACTGCTAATCTAAACTTCACTGTGTATAACTTCACTTCTGTTATTTATCACTTTTCTTTACTATAACTGAAAACCGATTAATCTACAGTAAACAAATTCATTCAGACAATACACTATACCACAAATGTAACAATATTAAAGTTATTTATATGCTAGTACCATCTAAAATGTTACATAGCTTATTACTATAACTTTTCGTATTTATAACTCGATAAAACACGATTTGGCATCGTTCGTCATTGTAGCTATATCTTTAAATTATAGCATATAGAGCATTACTAAATAGGGATGGGCAACAGTGGTCGAGTACTCGAGTATGAAAACGATCGCCCTGACTTTAAAAAATACATTTGTCTTTTTCTGATTGGTTATTTCGGCATTTTGGGCGGTACCTGAGATCTGATTGGTTAGTTAGACAGCACGCTTTCCAGACTGGCGAAATAAAGTGAAACTGAAGCGCGCGCTGCAGTGATGCCTGATCATTGTGATCATGAAGTGCAAGATGTGCAGCACCAATCTGTCATATACATAGCATTATAATGAAAACAAGAGTCTGATAGAATGTTGTAAATTCTCTGTGCTTTAGTGCCCCGTGTATCAGCTGTTAAAGGAAATCCACGAGAGTTAAATCAGACTAGCGCGGTGAAGTTCATGTGCGCATCCGCGTCCTTTTGTGCAGATGCAAGTTATAAAATTACTTTTATGTTGTATATATCTGATTAATGTCATATAGGACGCGTTTGGTTGAGTTTATTAACCAGCTAGCGCCGCCGTTACCAACTAGTGTTCATTCTCTTCAGTTTCAGCTCAAATGCAATGCCCGACATTATCGACTCTGGGTTATTTGAGACGGTCATATTCTTTTTAGATAGGCTATTTCTTTTTCAAAATCATTGATGATATTAATAATGCAGCAGTGGTATTTTGTTCTCATGTTTTTTAACAGTAGACTTGTTTTATTTAAAGATGTTTCTCATTATGGATTCGGAAACACGCAGTGATGTCTGTAATCACTTTGATCATGAAAAATAAAATTAAGCGCAAGATGTGAAGAGCCAATCTGTCATATAGCATTATAATGAGAACACGATTGTAATAGTGTTGTTAACTCTCTGTGCTTTCGTTGTCCGTGTATCGGCGTTGTTAAGGGAAGAGCGCATTCAAAAATGTGGGTTTCCGTTTTAAACCATAGCCTGTAAAAATTCATGTTCATGTTTTCATAGACATGTCATTTTTGTATGCGTCAACATTAATTTTCGTAACAGTCTTAAAATGGTTTCATATCTCCATGACGGAGACGCCCCGCCCCCGAGTACTCGTTTTTTGAGACCTATCGATGATAGAAATGAGAGAGACAAAAATTCCCATCCCCATTACTAAATGCACAACCAGTGTTGGGAAGTAACTAGTTACATGTAACAGAGTTACGTTAATCAATTACAAATGTAACTGTAATCTGTTACGGTTACTGAGAAAAGAAAAAAAAAAATGTTGACCATTACAAAGGGGTTACATCTGAATATTTTCTGTAAAATCTAGGATGTGTTGAATAATATTAATTTGTTGCTTTGCCTATTTTTGACGTGCACGATGCCTCCTGCCATTTAATGGCCGTTTAGTAAAGCGATGCTATTCTGATGCTTTTGATTGGCTCTCGTTTGAATTTGTCTGCCAATTACATCCATCCACATCGCCACTGAAAGCTTTAGGTTACAACCTGTCTGAGAGTTGACACCATGGCGAGCGATAAAAATGCATTCCTGTGCTGGAAAATTAAAAACCATTTCATTCAGAAAATTAGAAAAGTGCGCAAATATAACAGTTCAGTGCAAAATATGTTTGCCAACTGTTAAAATGCTATCGACAAATGTTTTAATGTCGAACCTGAGGAATCCTATGATGAATGATAACCTTATGCGTCACCAAGTGGATAAATGTCTATTATGTCTCATTTTGACTTGCAAAATAGAGCTATTTAATTACTAACACAACAATTGGTGTAGTCTAAACAATATTTTAGGTGGAAAAAACTAAGTAAGAAGAAAAACATGTTTTTACTACAGTATAAAGATCTAGAATTGTGTTTACACTCTTAAAGGTGCAGTGTGTGAATTTTAGCGGCATCTAGCAGTGAGGTTGTGAATAGCAACCGTCCACCGCTCACCCCTCCCTTTCGAAGCACAGAGAAGCTACGGAGGCCGACACAGGACAAAAATGTTGTCATCTGAGACAGCAGAGAGTAGCTAGCGCTCTGTAAAGCGGTTTGTCCGTTTAGGGCTACTGTAGAAACATGGCGGCACAAAATGGTGGTTTTACCTTAAGGGTATGTAGATAGAAATGGCTCATTCTAAAGTAATACAAACATAACGGTTCATTATGTAAGGTCTTTATACACCACTGAAAACATAAGTTATGTATATTATATTGCATTTCTGTCAATAGATCCTCAAATACTACACACTGCACCTTTAAAAATAACTAAACTATTTTTTAGAGGTTAAATGTTTGAAAATTATTAACGGTTGAAAAAAAATCATTAGAAATGTAAAAAAGTTTCAGTTACATTAATAAAGTAATTGAAAAAGTTACACAACGTATAACATTTTAAATAGGGTAACTTGTAATCTGTAACGCATTACATTTCCAAAGTAACCTTCCCAACATTGTGCACAACATATATTTACCAACATGCAGTCAACAAAAAACATAAAACTTAACGAAATAGTTACAAAATCGTGTTACATTCAAGAGGAGTCGATTCAACAGCAGGCTGCCACGAACTTGAATCCCTTTAACGCAACATTTCATGTTAAATGATTTACTTACGCTATCATAAAGTGATTTAGATTATAAATCTAGTTAAGACAAGTTAATAGGCGCCATTATATCACAGGGCCCGAATTTTATTTGGGCGTGTTATGATAATACACTAGAATAAATATTATACACAAAGCTCACATTAAACAAATTCTGTCATGTACTTTTAGATAATTATTCGCCACAGTAAACATATGTTATTACAGCTCTTCTGTTATTTTTACCTCTGGATTTGCTGTAAGTTCCGCGTCTGAAAAGCCTCTATTGACTCAAGCGTTTATCATGACCTTGCCATACTGTTCTTATCCATTTAAACAACGCGTATAAAGCCTCATATGTCTATTGACAATCCCGACAAAGTGTCTAAAGGGTTGAAACCCAACATTATCACACGGAATGGATCAATTCTGCTCTTTCTAGGCGACATGGCCTGCGCTCGGAGGCTGTGCTTTTACATAAATATGGGCGGACACACTGTTGCGTCCTGCTAAATGATCACTTACCGCGAAATATCAACGATTTTCAGCTGTTTACGATTATTTTCAGTAGGTGGAGGCGGTTAAAAGGACAAGTAATGAGCAGTCGAGCAGCCTTTTCCGAGCACCAGCATACATCTTGCATTATAGTAGACGAAACATCTGTAGAAACAAATAATCCAGATCGGTGTCCTTTCAGTGAGATGTGTAGGGCGGAGGAGGGCTTGATCAATAACTAACCGATAATCAACACTGGTACTTCCAGGACAAATATGGTTATACGACGGATAATAAATGCACTTTAATTTCAGTGTAGTAGCACACGAGAATGTGCTACAACATATTCGATGCTGGACAATGACCGGCTTTTGACAAGCTCTAGGGCAGTATTGCTATGGACTGGCTTGGTGCTTAAATAGGCCCTAAATATAACCGGAACGTGTACGTGCGCACGTCAGCGCGTATCTGGATTCTTATTGGATGTATCACCTGTCAGTCACAATTAGGCTATTTGCATACGGTGTGCAAGAGCCAATCGTCTACGATTATTGAGTAATACAAATTACCCGGCCTATTTATTGTTTGACTCGATGCTTCCTTCATTCTAAACAGTTTTTCTTTTTCAATAACTTTAATGTAAATGTAGTTCAACGATACACATAACTGGAAAATAATACTCAAAGTTAAAGAATGTGGGGTAGAAAATCCAAAAACAAACCCATATTGTATTTATAATGCTTAATTTCTTTCATAATAAAAAAATGTGAAGAGCGAAATATTGGTATATTTGGAGTTTACAAAGATGTTTTAGTTTACAGCAATGCGATTTAATAACATCATTGAATTTTTATTTTTATTTTTTTATAGTAACCAAAAATATACACATTAAAAGTTCAGTAAAACATTATGAACACTGAAGATATTAATATCTTTCAAAGTTTTAATACATTTTCTAAATTAAATAAACAACTGCAAAAATTTGGAATAAAGCAAGAATTTATATTTTAGGTGAAAGAAACTATTAAAAACACAAAAGACACAAGGGGTCAGTATATATCTATGGGTTTATAGCTAATTGCCATGTGATGCGAATGACTTTTCTCCGCGCTGGCAGGATGGCCAAACACAGCCTGATATTAAGGAATTCTTTTAAATAGAGGTTCCAGTGGTTGATTTCTATTTATATTTCAGTTTGAAATCCTTGCCATTTAAATTATTTAAATGACTACACTTCTTAGTATGCTAAATAAATACAATTAAACAACAAAAAAAGTTTAAATCAGATCTT
This sequence comes from Rhinogobio ventralis, assembly GCA_039654625.1. NCBI lineage: Eukaryota > Metazoa > Chordata > Actinopteri > Cypriniformes > Gobionidae > Rhinogobio > Rhinogobio ventralis. Next base: position 22,412,815 of record CM077216.1, read on the forward strand.
CGTACGACGTCAGGCGCCCTCTTGAGAAAGAGCAGCCGCCCACCCCGTATTTACACAAGTCCCACCTCCTGCGATAGGATGAGCCAATAGGAGCCTTTCAAATGCGGCCTCTAATTGGACAGTTAAGGGGCCACTCTCAAGCCATACCAATCATAGCAAGCAATGATCAAATTGAGGGCGGGACTTGAGAGAATACGGCGAGTGAGATCAGATGGTCGTGTTTTCCACATACTAGCACGGATGGTCCGACTGCAGCACGGCGTGAAAACTTTTTCCTGTGGGGCGGCGATCCTTACGGATGAAATCTGCTCATTTCCTCAGACTTCTGCGCTGTAAAAAAGACAAAATATAAGAGCAATTCATTTATATTTAGCAAACTGAGCTTTATAGCAAGACTTAACACCGTAAAAAAAAAAACTGGATATTATAGTGTCCTTTTTGAATTATTGCACAAACTTTGGTCAGTGTAACATCGGCTCGGACAAAAAGTGGATAAATGTTTTTCTACATTTAGGCATAAAGGTAAGACGATTTTGCATGCGGAACAATTTAATACTGAATAAATGTAAATAAATATAGCAGTTACAGTTTGAGGTCTGTCCATCATGCGCATACAGCATCACAATCTTAAATATTTACAGCTAAAGTCTTAAATTTGGATCTAAAGTTTTATCAGAATAACATAATCAGCGGATTATGGCGTGTATTGTAAATACGTTGTTATTTAACCAAAAACAGTATTAAAACCGCATGTCTTTAGTATTCTGTATACAAAAGCATCATATCAATTAACATCAAAACAAAACGCGAGTTTACATTATGAGATCAGATTTTAATACTGCAAGACATTGTAATATCAGTGAATAATTGTGCCTTTTCCTTAATACAATGGTTTGTTAACCAGTGTAGGTGGTAGAGTAAGGTTCGATTGTTTGTAAAGTCTGTCAACTTTTGTTGTTTTCAGCTTTTTGCCATATAATTATGATTAATCATTAATATTTGAAGAATCAGTTCGCTTCAGAACATCAATATTTGTTGGACTAGTTTATTTGAGATAATATTATTTCTGGACCCAATTATAATCTAGCTAATTAAACACGGAATGCCCCTTTAATTGCTTAGTATCTTGTCATGCAATGCAAATTGAAAGTTTAATGGTTTATTCATGTTTTGGTTATTTGTCTTTTATATGTACTGCAAAATACTAAAAGAAAGTGCACATTTTATATTGCCTCAAAAGTATGCAAATGCTTCACAGTGTGTAAGTACTTTATTGAAAGTGGTAAGACAAAAGATGATTAATAAACCACTTAGTCACGTCGACACTTCATCTAGTACCCCGTAACTCAGTTTTTGGCTGGTCCTTCAAAGCTTGCCTGCTGATCACAACCATGGCAAAAGAACAAAGGCAGTATTATATCCAGCTAAACGTGCCATCCAGATGTTAGCGATTCTGCCAGTCTCAACGTTGGGTTTTGGGGGGGGGGGTCGATGGATATACTCAAGTTTATTAAAGCACCTCAGCTGAGACTCAACAAACTCTTGCTGGTTTGTAGTTAAATACCACAGTGGGTAGACTGTTCTTGCCATCTCACGTCCTTAGAGAAGGACTCTGTTTAAAACCTGGCATGGTTTATTCCCTCCAAAAGCTTTGTTTTCCTGTTACCTTCCATGAAAGCTCCTCATTGTTTTTACTCTTACAGACTAAATGTGCCAAACTATGTGAAAGGCTCAAGCGTAGCAAAGTACATTTTAGGACACCCAAGGGATTTTAGGAGCAAGATTTGGAGATTTCACTGTGAATTCACTCACTTTCTTCCAAAACCTCAGGTTATTGTTTTACTGGGGTGGGGAAAGAAGGTTTGTTTTCCTTCCTCCATCTTCCCAGATGGGAGATTCGGTGAGCACACAGTTCTCCTCTGTGTTTGGCAGATGGGAGGTCTTTCTTGGTTCAGTTTGATTGTGTTTGTCTTGCACCTTAATTTTCCCTCAGCAAGCAACAAGATTCAAAACACGAGGTTTAAATATATATCCACACTCTGTAGCTCATATAAGAGAATACCAGGACAAAACTATACCTTCAGCAAAAAATTAGCCATATAACGTATGTAAGATGAACGTAACTTCATGTCTTTGATTCGAGAAAGCGAGAGGGAACTAGAATCGTCTTATCTCCTTTGGTGGCCAGCTGTGTGGAATGTGTAACCTCACTCTTATCAGTTTCCATGGTGTCAAATCAAGGCCCAAGTCTTTAGATAACCACCTGCATGCCTTCAAGCCTGGACAATGGCTTAGTCACCAGCTAATCTTTTTAGTAACTTCAGTATACAGTGTTCAGATGCTTTAAAGGGTTAGTTCACCCAAATTACTTTCATTCATTTCATTTCATTTCATTTTGAAGAATGTTTCAGCTGCGTATGACCATATTATGAAATTCAATGGGACCCAAAACCTCCAAGGACAAAAGGACAGCATGAAGGACTCAACTGATATATTCTAAGTATTTTGAAGCAACATGATCACTTTCTATGAAGAACAGATCAAAATGTAAGGCTTAAATCAATCACAAATCTAATCAAAACATTGATCAAGCCTCAATCTTTTATTTGGTCACGTACAGTGAGGTTTGACAGTAAATTTTGATCTGTGAGTGATTGTATAACTTTTACAAGAACAATTACATCCATCTATCCATCCATCCCTTTCTCATGCCATCCATCCATTTCTCATGCCATCCTTCCTTATCTTTCTCCATCCACCCATCCCTTTTCTGATTCCATCCATCCATCCATCCATCCCTTTCTCATGCCATCCATCCATCCCTTTCTCATGCCATCAATCCTTCTCTTTCTCCATCATCCATCTCTCATGCCATCAATCCTTCTCTTTCTCCATCATCCATCTCTCATGCCATCAATCCTTCTCTTTCTCCATTATCCATCTCTCATGCCATCCATCCTTCTCTTTCTCCATCATCCATCTCTCATGCCATCCATCCTTCTCTTTCTCCATCCATCCATCCCTTTCTCATGCCATCAATCCTTCTCTTCATCATCCATCTCTCATGCCATCCATCCTTCTCTTTCTCCATCCATCCATCCCTTTCTCATACCATCAATCATTCTCTTTCTCCATCCATCCATCCCTCATCCCATCCATCCTTCTCTTTCTCCATCCATCCATTCCATCCATCCCTTTTACATGCCATCCATCCTTCTCTTTCTCCATCCATCCATCCTGCCACCCCTGCCGATATTTCTTGGAGTGTTTTCACTCTTGGAACGGTTTCAGCTGAGGCCTGCAACTAATTATGGGAGAGTGCATAAATTGCTAGTAATTACATGTAGCATGGCAGCTAGTGCAAGCACAAGCAGAATAAAAGGTTAAGCCAAAATAGTTTAGCAATAGTAGCAACACAACATCATTCCCCAATAATTAAATAAGAATAGCTCATTCTCTCTGGTTTTGGACAGACACTAAAGCTGGAGCTCGAATCTTGTATCATTTGTTTTCAATTTGATCCTTTCCTCAGACTTTAGGGTTTAGCTCAGTTGATTCTTAAAAAACAAAGGTAAGGTTTCATAACACACATGTAAAGTTAACTTCCCATATGAAGGAATATTTGGAGGGTATGTTTCTATATTAGCCTTTATGCAGTTGAAGAAGAAAATGTGAGTACAAAATCCAAAAGTTTAATTTAGGATGAGCAGATTGTTCAAATCACTAACACTGAGTATGAGTTATAATAAGTCCTGTTTGTCTTAGCAAGCAACACAAATTATTCTCTAAATCATGGACAAAGCAGAAAGGAGAAATGCTTGCCAAATGCTTTTAATAAGCAGGTCGAAATGAAGTGTGTTGTTTATATTTACTCACAAAATTGGACAAGGATTACAGTTAAACTGGCAGGAAACTTTGGTTATCTTACTTCAGTGATTCCAGAGAGAAAATGTGAATGCCTGAATCAGAAGTATGAGTAATGATAAGAGGATATTACTCAGTTGAGTTAATTTGAGATGTGCAGTTCATAGTTGGCCTTAGACAAAATCACTGCCAGTAGAATTTATACCTCTTTTCTGTCGGCAAACATCAGCCTATTTTCATATTTCATATTTTACGGCGCAAGAGTGTTTCTTTACTCTGTACTGATGGTCTGAATGGATAAAAGATAGACATAAGTAGTATATTGATGTGATATCCTGAGTAGAGATGTTCACAATTGCACGTATCAGTCACACTCCCTTTAATCTTCATGTGGGATGATATCATCATGATGAAGTCCGAGTTGGATCCAACAGGGCAGTCACCAAATGGACAGTTGTTTATCCAAGTGCTTCATTATAACATTCACAAATGGTGCTTGATTGACTTCTGCAGGGCTCGTTTTAGACCGACTAAGTGATCACTTGTGCTCAGCATGATGTGCAGATGATTGAATGGAGTGCTCATGGTGGGGCGGCAATCAAATACAACACAGTCTCTTCCTGATTAAGATCGGTGACCTGAACAAAACAGTTCAAAATGGCCAGTGTAGCTCCAATACTTCCACACTTGACGTGGTCATGTGATGTTCGCTTGTGCTTTCATGACGTCCCCTAGACTGTAGGGCAGAGGTTGTGTTATAAATAATCATAATTTGTCACTTTTGGCAGACAAACTTAACAGTTTTATTCTTATGTCAGTTAAAGGTGCGGTATGTAGGATTGACAGCTTGTGGTTGAAATAGGTACTACAGTCCAAATTCAAAATATTGGAGATAGTTGTTTCCCCCGCCCCCTCCTCCTCAGACTCGACGCTCACGCAGGTTGCCAGCTTGAGAACACGCACCAGGAGCGAGCGCAATTGACAATGAAAGCCAACAGACTTAAGTTGATTTATCTGTTTTAATATGATCTCGTTCATAGATATTTTTAGATGGATGCCGAGGCTTTTTAGATCGGGTAGAATCTGCGATCTCTGATCCAGTTTGTTTGCTGGCTTCCATGGCTGCAATACGATGCGTTTTACGCCAACTGGCAACCTGTGGTGGGGATATACTATTGGGTAAATTGGTGGAGTGTGGTTTCGCACAGACCAAAACAAAAACAGACATTCCAACACGGAACGCACGTTTCAAAGTAAAATAACTGGCTGTAGCATTGTTTTTCAGAGAAACAAGTAGGTGAATTTCCTAAATATCTGCAAACATATTATGTTATATAATGCTTTAGTAAAGTGAAAAACTTACATACAGCACCTTTAAAAGATGCAGAATATTTTACTGTGTCATTGAACGTCTGTGGCTCTTTTAGCCTTACCAAGCTTTGTGTTTCAGGTTCTTGGCCTTTTCTATTTGTTCTGCTCTTGGATTGTGAAAAAGACCACACACTATGGTCTTGTGATCTGATTCATTGTTACTCAGGTGTCATTGTTATAGAGGTCAATATTTAAACGACGCACGTTTTGATATTACATCTTGTACTATGACAACCTCTGTTCCCTTGTGATTTTGGCTAATATAGTCAAACATATATGCAGCAGACGGGAAGTCATCCGTTAACTGGGCTTCCTTGCTTCAGTGATCGCTCCTGGAAAAATGTCAGAATACAGCAGGCTGCAGGCCACTTTTGCGTTAGAAGGAAAAGAACACAAAATGGCCCCACAATGCATCTGACTATTGGCTGCAGGACTCCATCTGTTGTCGTAGACGCTAAAGGGTAATAAAAATGAAGGACAAAACGCTTATCTGCTCACAGAAGGGCAAAATGGAAGGAAAAGGATATGCAGCATACAACAAATGTTGCATCTTTGACATTTGTTGAGTATCTCACTCCTAAATAGTGATGAAGAAACAGTGAATGTTAAAGGACAATTCCAAGTGGGAAATTTTTGTATAGATTTATGGCCCAATTTAAAATGTGATTTCAATGTCTTCGCATTGGCAGCCTGGATTCTGAGCTATTTCAAACCCTCTATAAATCAAAAATGAGAAATTTGGCAAGAATCCCATGGCTCCAGTTGTAATAAACCATCTTTTTTTTCTTCCATTTTGGCTCAGACAGAAGAGCTCTTATAGGGGTCCCACCACACCATATGTCTCCGCACTAAACCAGAGACATTCAATGTACTGCCTCTTACAGGGTTGAAAAAAGCAACTGAAAAGGCACTTTTTTGTTGGGTAGTGCATGTGTTTGCAGTTCTTGGAAATAATGGCTTGATTATTTAATGCAATGTAAAATTACCCTCACTCCACAACAAATCCTTTAAATTTAACGGTATTCAGAACAGAACAAATTAAAAATAAGTAGCTTATTTAATTAAATTGTAAAATAAAACAAATATTTGGCTATAGTGGCGTTTATTATAAACCGCAAACAAACGTCAAGCCAAAATGAATTTATTTAAAGTGAAACTGAAACGGCATTGGGCTCACCTCTCATTCGGCACAAATCCAAACTTTTCCATGTTCGCAAAACTATATTTATTATGTAAATAAGGCTTTGTACTTCGTTCGTGTTCCAATCCTTCAGATGCGCAAAAATGTGTTTGGTTAGGCGCTGGGCTCGCTGATTTTACAGCGGACCTTTTAATTCGAGCAGTGTAACTTTTATGTTTGGTTGCTTGCTTGCTAAATCTGAACCGATGTCAATCGGATATACACAAAAATCTAATTTGGACTGACAGCCTGAATGAGGCTTAACATACTCGTGACAGTCGTAAATTGTTATTTTTCAATCACAAATAATCTTCAACTTCAAGACTTCAGTTGGAAAAACATGGAAAGCTATGAGTTTTAACAACTTGGTTTTCAGTCCTGAACAGAGTTGTCCTTTGAGGACTGCACATTGTTTTTTTTTATGCAAAATTTTGTGTGCTTGCAGATTTTATTAGTGCAGGACGGGTGTAGTATTTCATTCAGAGAGGAGATCTATCATGAAGCTGTGGTCTTTGGCTACTGCAGTGCTTTTCTTTTCCAGCGCAGTGCCCCATACAGTCAGTAAATCGTCCCTGTCCCTCCTCTGGAGCCAAACTCAAAGCCCTATAAACATAATGAACAGATGAAAAGATCAGATATGTATTGATAGAACTTCTTCAAAGAAATAGGGAGTGCGAAATAATATATTTTTTTTATATTAATAAGGTGAGTTAAAAACATAAAGCAGCAGCTGTCAAAAAAAAAAAAATGTATTTCTGGAACTAGTGGCACCAAATGACACACAGCTGGTGAATTTTATTAGATTTTTCCTAATCAAATATATAAAACTTGTGCTGTCAATTTAACATTTAATTTGAGGTAAATAACATTTTATAAAAAAAAGAATAATAAACAATTACTAACACAAGTTACCTTTTCTGTAAATGACCTTGGGTTATAGCAAGGTGCTAAATAAATAAACCTAGAATTTACACCCAAAATAGAAGGCAGTTTCCATCTCAGTTTCCAGAGTAAAAATGAAAAGGTAAAGTTTAAAAAAGAAATCACACATTGTGATTTATAAAGTTGCTACTGTGAGATCTAGTCACACTGAGATAAAATCGGAGAAACTTAGTCAGAATTACTGTTTTGTTTGCTTTTTACTTTGGCGGAAAAGGCTTTCATATCCCTGTACTTGTGTGTGGACATTAGATTGAGGGTGTAACGGTTATTTTGTAGACTCTTATGTTGTTTTTTCTTTGGTTCCCATGTTTCCTTTTGATGTTTAGTTCCTGTTGCTAGTTAGTTGCTATGGTTACTCGTTGGTTAATTGATTATGTTCACCTGAGTCTTGTTTGGTGCTTCATTTAGCCATGTATTTAAGCCCTCAGTTTGGTTTTTCTGTTTGCCCTGTATTGTAGTGGTGGTGAGATGAAGCTGTGTGGAGTTCTTTAGACTGGATAAAAGAGAGTGATTAAAGGGTATATAACATACACCGTTTCTGCCAGGCTCATGTTAATCTTGAGTACCTATAGAGTAGTATTGTATCCTTCATATCTGAGAAGAGTCTTTAGTTTTATCAGATTTATAAAAGACAGATGCTGTACTGATTCTTTCCGAAAACAGCCGAGTTTGTGCAGGTGTGCAGTGGGCGGAGCTAAAGAGTAATGAGCACACACACACACACACACACACACACACACAATACATCATAGCGTTATCCCTGGATAAATTTTGATTCACTTTATGGTCATGTTGTTGACATTATATGCACTTACGCGCCGATTGCCAACAAAACACAGACATTTGATGCAGTTTCACTCACCGCCTGTGGTTTCCACTCATGACCGGAAACAAACAAACACACTCTGTTGCTGCTCCGAAACTGCATCGACTGTTCCCTTAATGCTGGGTTATTTGAGAAGCTGAACAAGGTTATCTTTCCCTCACAACCAAAAACTCACTTCTTTAGTGACGCTGTTGATTTTGTGGTCTAAAACAAAATGACAGTGCTGTCGACAGCTTCTGTAACCCGAACGAAGCTCGTTGATGGACGTGCTCTTGCTCTCGCTCTGGTTGACGTGTGAACACGCTCATCCGGGAGAAGTGGCCATACAAGGAATTCCACCCTTTATGACGTCATACAAAAAAAAAAACTTTCCTTAACTTGTTCTAATCCTGAAGGAGTGTATTTGGCTCAGAAATACTCCGTCATACGTCCAACTCGTTTTTTTTTTATTTTGGCATGAGAAATCCAACTCTTTAACAGTGTAAACAAGTCAGAATGCATGAAATAGTATTAGACCCCCCCACCACCCCCTTTAAGGTGAACTGGGCAGAGGGCAGTAGAAGTGCTTGTGTAACATGAGAGGGTTGAGTTGATTCGGCTTCGGACCTCACTGGTAACGTCACTTCACTAAAACTGTACAAGCCTGGGTACGGACCTCCGACGCAAAGTACCCGACGTTCTCTACTACTATATTTTCTTTGCTTAAATGAAGCTGTTATGTTGATTCTTGCATTCGTGACTGCCTTTTTTGGCTTTGTAAATTTTATGCAATTTAGATCCTCTGCTCCTCTTTCCTTGTCTTCACTGTGAATGTGGGTCTCGATTTATTTTTCATTTGGAGACAAAATTTGACTAATACAAATGGCTAACATGCATGTGGAGAGCGCTATATATTCTACTTTTGTTATTGCACTATTGGTGTGTCCTTAATTTTTTTATTTCATTTTACTCGTCTTATGTCTTTCTGATTTGTGAAGCTTGATTTATGTTGAACGACTATGGTAGTGTTGTAGTGCTTGAGACAGGTCTTGAAACCTTTTATTCAGAAATTCTGAATACTCAGGATTTTTATTTCAATACCGGTCAAGACCACAACTGCTGGGATATCACTAAATTGCCAGTGCATTCTCTGATTTATTTGTTAACATCATTAATGTGATTGGATGTAAAACGTCCTGCTTCAAATGCAATCAATAACTTCTTTCTAATGTTGTTTGTTACTGTTCTACCAGGTCAGAATGTCACCAAATTTGAGATATGATTGCAAAAAAAAGTACTTGTATGAGATTTTGTTTTTATTCTGGTCTTCGACCCCTCAAAGGCTTAGTCTCATCTTGGTCTCAACACACTCTGGTTTTGGTCTCGGTTTAGGTGGTCTTGACTACAACACTAGACTTTGTATATCCCTCTAACTGATTTCTTTGTCTTATTAACAGCACTGCTTCAATAAATCTGCAAATGGATCTTACGTCAGTCCCAGACTGTTTTACGTCACAGTATGTGTAACGTGATTTTTCTCTGCAATGCTGAAGATCTGCTCAGGCGTGCATGTTTGCCAATCTATTGTCCTAAAATTGTACCTGTTTGTAGAAGTGGGAGGAACATAATGTCAGGTCCAGCTGGTCTCACTGTATCCAGCGGGACGTCCACACTGTGGCCAACGTTTTTTTCCTTCTTTTCATTTTATCCTCCTCCTCCTCCTCCTCCTCCTCTTCACACCCTCGGCGCACCTCCACAAAAAGCACAGATTCATGGCCAAATCATTTCTTGGAAAATATGCTATTTTAGGAACATGTGAGTTGTTGTTTCAAAGAGACTGAATCATTTTGTAGACAGCACTCTCTTGTTTTTTTGAAAGAAGAGCTGATTGTTCAACTAGTCCGAGATCTGAGGAAGGAAGTGTGTCCATCTGGAAGCATAGAGGTCTCCTGCTAACAACACAGTAATTTCCTTTTTACAAAGCTTTCCTGATTAGGAAAGGCTCTCATTTATAACACTTGTCATTGTTCCTAGGCAGATGCTTTTCAGATTTGTAAAGTTAATGGATATTTGTTTTAGCAAACAAAAAAGGTTAGAAAGTTGTATAATGAAAGTTCTTTTAATAGCTTTTTAACCATAAATGCCACTTTGATACTTCATTAAAAGTAAACATTCAGTTGAGAACAGAGTTCTGAACACTTGTGGGAATAAATCGTTTGCATTTTTAAAAAAGAAAATAAAGCAGCAATAGAATAGTGTTAAAGGAATAGTTCACCCAAAAATGAACATTTTGTCATCATTTACTTTACAACATGGTGTCTTTGACTTGAAGAGGCCATATTGTGCCCTTTTTCAAGGTCTTGATTTTGTTTTTGGGTTTTACTAGAATAGGTTTTTTCATGCTTTTCCCAGGCTGTCAGTAACGCTCTGTTTAGTTCCTGTCTCTATGAAGCCCCTCTTTCTGAAAAGCGCAATGCACTCTCATTGGTCGGCTGGATCAGTGTGTTGTGATTGGTCAAGTGCTTTAAGTGTGTTTGGGAAACGTCCTGTAGGGATGGGCGATACCACTTATTTTGTTTTCGATACGATACCGATACTTTCAAGGCCAGTATCGCCAATATCGATACGATACTTCTAAACTGAACTTTTAAATTATTAAATGTATTAAATTATTACAATTACGAAGAGTAAAATGGGTAAAGATACCCACTTAAAGGAACATGTCGACTTTTTGTGACTTTAGCTTATTCACTGTATCCCCCAGAGTTAGATAAGTCCATACATACCATTTTTATCTCCGTGCATGCCATAACTCTGTCTGACGCACCCACTGCTAGCCTAGCTTAGCACAAAGACTGGAGGTAAACGGCTCCAGCTAGCCTACTGCTCAATAAGTGACAAAATAACGCCAACATTTTCCTATTTACATGTTGTGATGTGTATAGTTACATTGTGTACTATGACCGATGGAAAATTAAAAGTTGCAATTTTCTAGACCGATATGGCTAGGGACTATACTCTCATTCCTGCGTAATAATCCAGGAACTTTGCTGTCGTACCATGGGTGCAGCGGCGCAATGATTAATAGTCAATAGTCGCCTGAAAATAGTCCCCAGCACGCTCTCTGTGCAATCAGGTTGTCCCATTTGTTATGTTGATGGAAGTTAGCCTATTTTCAGGCGCTGCATAATATCATTGCGCCGCTGCACCTATGGTACGGCAGCAAAGTTCCTGGATTATTATGCAGGAATGAGAGTATAGTCCCAAGCCATATCGGTTTAGAAAATTGCAACTTTTAATTTTCCGTCGGTCTTAGTACACGATGTAACTATACACATCACAACATGTTAATAGGAAAATGTTGGCGTTAATTTGTCACTTATTGAGCATTAGGCTAGCTGGAGCCGTTTACCTCCGGTCTTTGTGCTAAGCTAGGTATGTATGGACTTATCTAACTCTGGGGTATACAGTGAATAAGCTAAAGTCCCAAAAAGTCGGCGTGAAAGTCATATTTGAAAGGAATTTTAACATTCAATATGCCTTAAATTGCAACTTATTCGATTATATTTTTGTTTAAACATGGTTAAAATATGTTTACTTGTAGGGGTAACCATGGAAATCTACAAATACTATAGATGAACATAAGGGACTGCCAGTGACAGGCCGTTGCACCATAACATGCAATCTTTTTATTCTGATAGTTTATGATTTATATTAACATTAGTTACAGAATGGAATGATCAGTATGAACTTTTAACATTACATTACATTTAAACAAACTATAGGCTACAATTTCAATTTGTTTATTGTGAAATAACAAACATATTATGTTTTTTCTGTCTTCTGTTGAGCATTGTTCTGGGCTGCGTTTCCAAAAGCATCAATGGTTTCTTATGATAGTTTTGGGGAAACTCAGCCCTGTTTGAATATAGTGTCGTCAGTGAGCGAACACTCTCTCTGTGATTGATTGGTTCTGTCTCGCAGCATTTGCGTGCATTCAGATCATGGTTCAGATGACCAGGAAAATAGTTCTATACTACACAATTTTTCGCTAACATAGGTTATACGTATGGTATGCATAAAATATTTTTTTTAAATACACAAAATTACTGGTAAAAAAAAAAACACCTTATTATCGGTATTTTTATTTGAGTATCAGTACTTTTCGATGCTCCCTTCAGTATCAATATATCGATACTTCATATCGATACGCCCATCCCTAATGTCCTGCCCCTGACCATAACTACAAATTTCAACACACCTCTTTTTTTTCGCATATGCCTTGGGCAGGAATTATTTAACTGAGGAATATTGTGACATGTTTGTTCCCAGAAGAAAACTCAAGATTACAATTGAGGCGTTTCAGGAAGTTCAGAAACCGTGTGCACTGATATATAGAGAATGACTCCCATTGCAGTGACTTTGTACTTTGTAACTTTGCAGATGTTTTTCATGCTCAAACAGCAACATTACACACTGAAGAAAGTTGAAAATGTAAAAAAAGCATAATAGGACCTGTTTAAAAATGTACAAAAACACAAGATCAAACTACACGCCTACACTTGGCATCTGCATAAGGCAGTGTTTCCTAACCCGTGTTGTACATCTGCAGAGTTGCCGTGAGGGGGTGACAGCTGTAGCGATGGACCCCTGGAGCAGAACGGTATGACGTCACAGACCAGCAACCCCAGACCCTGCAGAGTTTGACCCGGGATGGAGCTGAAGGTGTGGGTTGATGGAGTTCAGCGCGTGGTCTGTGGGGTCACAGAGGCCACAACCTGCCAGGAAGTGGTCATTGCTCTGGCTCAAGCCATTGGTAAGGAGTCTTACTTGCTCCTTTAATATAATCTTTCATGTTTTAAGAAGTTGTACGGAACATTAAAATCATCACCTTTATTAATATAACGCTTTTTACTATACAGATTGTTTCAAAGCAGCTTTACAGTGATAAACATTAAAATAATGATCAATGATGCAAACAAATCTGCTGTAAAGCATTTTTAAAGGTGCTGTATGTAAGTTTTTCACTTTACTAAAGCACAAAGATACTGTAACATGTTCTAAATGTTATTGTGTTGCAGAGGACAAGGAGTTTAATGTTTATGTTGCATTTTATTCATTTTTGTGTTGGGGACAGTTATCATTAACTGCATTACCTGTTATTGGCGGTTCGGGTTAAATATGCGAAGAGGCTCCACCCCTGGGGTGGTTTTTGGGGAAAAAGCGAGAGAAGGGGGGTAGAGGAGTGCCTCGCTGTTCCAAGTGCGGTTCTTTGTTCAAGCCGGGGTGTGTACGGCATGGGTTGTGGCCTACAACAGCCCAAATAAACACCCTTTTTCACTAGCACGTCTCATTATTGCCTGAGAACGCTACAATACCATAATATGCTTGCAGATATGTAGGAAACATGCTAAATTCACATACTTTCTCAGAAAACCAATGCTACAGCCAGTTATTCTACTTTGAAATGTGTGTTCCGTGTCTGTTTTTGTTTTGGTCTGTGCGATACCGCACGTTGCCAATTTACCCAATAGTATTTCCACACAGCGGGTTACCAGTTGGTGGAAAACGCATCGTATTGCATCCATGGAAGTCAGCGAACAAACTGGATCAGAGATCGCAGATTCTACCCTACCTAAAAAGCCTCAGCATCCATCTCAAAATCTCTATGAACGAGAGCATATTAAAACGTGGATAAATCAACTCATCAACTTAGTGTGGCTTTCATTGTCAATTGTGCTCGCTCCTGTTGCGTGTCCTCAATCTGGCAACCTACTTGAGCGTCAAGTCTGAGGAGGAGGGGGCGGGGGAAACAACTATCTCCAATATTTTGGATTTGGACTGCAATACCCATCAATCCTGCATACCGAACCTTTAAAAAAGACAATAGTGTCATTGAATGAAAACTTAAATCATTTACTTAGCCTAATTGTCGTCCCAAACTTGTATGACTTAAAGGGTTAGTTCACCCAAATTATAATCCCATAATCAGAAGTCACTCTTCCGCCGGAACTCGACTCGTGTACGGCCGTTAGCAGAAGCCATAGTGATTATGGCTTATAAAGTTATAAATGTGGATATTTTTCTTACAAAAATGCATTGCTTCGCTTCAGAAGGCCTTTAACCCCCTGAAGCCGTATGGATTACTTTTATGATGGATGGATACTATTTTTTGGGTTACTATTTTACTATTAACTATTTACTAATAAGTTACTATTAACTCCTATTATAAAGCTTGGAATATATTTTTTAATATAACTCTGATTGTGTTTGGCTGAAAGAAGAAAGTCATATACACCTAGGATGGCTTGAGGGTGAGTAAATTATGGGATAATTTTCATTTTTGGGTGAATTAACCCTTTAACAAATTAGACATTGTCAAACTTGAACACTTAAAATTACTTGAAACAAATAATAAAACTGATTTATCCTAACTGATATTTATGATGGGAAACACAGTTATAATTAGCAGTATTTAACAAAATATTTATTTTGCAAAAAATAAGTAGACTTAAAACTCTGCACAGAGACTTTTGGGAATACACTTTATGCCCCGTCCCAAAAAGACACTTTATGTACACTTGTAGTCTTGCACACTTACAATGGCCGCCATGTACTCATTCTCATGTAAGACCATAGGGTGTCCCTTTTGTCATTTTAAGTTTAGCCCACGAGCACTTCTTTGTGACCGCTAAGCACCCTAGATGCACACTTTTGCTAAGCCGACTTCTACCTAAAGTGAGGGGTTAGCGTGCCAATTGGGACAAGCCTTCAAACGAGTAGTTCAATAAAATGAATCGTCTGTACAAACTGATTCACCAAAATGAATAAGGCTTCCCAACACACAAGGAGTAGCACAATATGACATAAAAACAATGATAAAGAATTCTGTCATGCTACTGCTTTCTCTTAAAAAACTGCTCTTTACTGGAAAAGAGCATTTACTACCAATAAATTACTCCCCAACAGTGGAATGGAAGACTTAAATCATGGAAGCTATATTGCTAACACAGATGCCATAAATTCTGAGTGACACTGAAACCAGGTTGATTTGAGTAATCATCATCCATTTTACAATTGAAAAGAAGATAGTATAGGAGAGTTTGTATTGGCTTTCCAACAGCTTGAGATTAGTTGAACAGCTTGTCTAAAGACTTCAGGCATATTTTAAGGAGTTTAAGGAGAGGACTACAAAGCTGATTTCATTTAATTACATCACCAGTGGGACCCAAAGCAATTTGTTTTTGATTCAAACCTTGTCGACGTCACCGTTTGATTCTATTTTCAGCTGCACTCAGACTGGTATAATCTAAGGGCCCCGTTTGTATTAGTGTGAAACGCGCTGGCGCAACCAAAGTGCCCGCTGACATGGAAAATCTGACTCATTCTACTGAAAGAAAAAACTCTTAAGAACACCTCGATCCTCTTTCACAGTTTTGGGAGTAATCCGTATGTTTTTTTTAACTGAGGGTTAATAGTATATACATATATCTTCAAATAAAGTGCTCTAAACATATTAAGAAGAATTATTTGGTTGTTTTGCCAAGTAGCAAATTATATGGTAGTGGAGCTGGGACGTGCAGAGAGTGCAGGGGCTCAAATATAAAAAAGGGGAATCTATCACTATAATTATACACTGCCCGGCCAAAAAACAAAAAAGTTGCTGTTTGGATTTAAATAAACAAATGTTTAAGAGTCAATGATTGGATCATTATTGCAGTGATTATTATGTTTCTAGCATGTTATATGTTTGGCAACAGTTCTTCTAACCCTAATTGATGGAGTGTGTAGCTTTTCATTTCTTAAACAACCATGTAGAAAGACACATCACGGCCATATTCCAGGATGACAATGTTATGATTCATCAGGCTCAAATTGTGAATGGTTGGGAGGGAGCATGAAGAATCACTTTCACACATGAATTGGCACCTCTGAGTCCAGACCTTAAATTCATTGAAAGTCTTTGGGATGTGCTGGAGGAGACTTTACAGAGTGCTGGACTCTTGCATTGTCAATACAAGATCTTGACCAAAAATGGTCAAGCACTCTGTAAAGTCTTCTCCAGCACATCCCAATCTCAACGAATTTAAGGTCTGGACTCAGAGGTGCCAATTCAAGTGTAAAAATTACCCAACCATTCTTTCACAATATGAGCCTGATGAATCGTGACCTTGTCATCCCAGTGATCCAATGATCGATTCTTAAGCATTTGCCTATTTAAATTCAAACTGCGTTTTTTGACCTAACAGCCTACATTTCACATGCCTCTAGATGGCACTTGGACTTCATTTAACCAAACCAAATCAATATGCAGTACATAAATAAGAGTAAATTGAATACTAGATACCATTAATGCGACTTCTAGTGCTGCAATGTTTTGCAAAGTGCTTTGTAGTCAATTCACATCTGATTTTTGACGCAATTTAATTGTAAAATGAGACAAACCACAGATCCAGATCGCTCCACAAATGCAAATTCTTCTTCTCGTTCGGACTATAAAGAATGATACGCATCTTTTTCTTTTAGCTATTTCACATTTGTTTAAAGAAACTGAAAAAAGGCAGTGTCTAGTTTTCAACCGATTTATGAATAAGAACGGGAAATTACTCCACTTCACATTGTCCAGTGAAATTTGAGCTTGTTGCGCCACATCATGATTCGTTGGTGGCATGACAAATAGGCATCAATGAATTATGTAATGTTTGTAAATATGTAATATGGGGATTTTTAATTGAATCGACACACTAGCAAACACTGAGAGAGCCATATGGTGGTTCTTGAACGACTGTGTGGTTACAGTTATGAATATGCAACTACTGGCATACACTCCTTGTAGCCTATTTTACAACATTTACAACAACAACAAAAAAGAGTGAGTAGTGGTTAGCAAGCAAGCAGTGTCAGAATGCCCATCTGTCAGTCAAGCCTGAAGCAAGACGCAAATCTGTAGCAACGACGTCTCTGACTGTCTGACGGCAGATACATTTTCTGACTTCTGAGCAATTTGGCTGTTTTGTATACATTGTTGCTTTAGCATGATTCTGCACTGACACCACTAGATAATAAAATTAGTCGGCGCAACATAAACAGAAAATTACTGAGTGCAACTTTAATATCTATGGCTACAATCTTATTCAGCAATGCAAACTTTTTTATAGGTCGCACAGGACGCTACACACTGATTGAAAAATGGAGGGACACCGAGCGACATCTTGTTCCTCATGAGAGTCCGGTGGCCTCTCTGAACACGTGGGGGCAGTATGCCGGTGACGTGCAGTTTATCCTACACCGCACGGGCCCCTCTCTCAACGAGTATCCCCCAACTGAAGGTCTGACTCCTCGGGGCCCAGAGCGTGGCTTGCATCGGCAGAGCCTTCCACTGATGGCCAAGCTCCGAGCTCCAGGTGATCGCTCCCTTCGTCGGCGCGAGCCACGGCGCAAGTCTCTGACCTTCACCGGTGTGCCCCGCAGTCTGAGGGACATCCTGAGTGGAGGCCGGCTCGGCGACAGTAGTGCCAAACAACGAGAGGTTTTAGTGAGAAGTGCCCACAATTCGCCGTTAATGTCCCCTCGGTTAACAGGCAACCGTGTGGAGGATCTTACCCAACTGGTGAGGCTGCAAAGGGAGACTCTTTCCATTCTAGACAGCAGGATGGGGGCGTACGAGGCAGAGCTTCGGATGTTGACTGAGAAAAGAGTTGGACTACAGGATGATGAACTGTATGTAAAGATGACAGAGGAGGTTTCAAGGTTAGAAAAGCAGGTGCGAAGGAACAATGTGGAGATCGAGGAAGAGGAATTCTGGGCAACTGAGCTCCAGATCGAGCGGGAGAGCGAGAGGCAGCTGCAGGAACGAATCCAGGAGTTGAGCAGTCGGCTGCACAGTTGTGAGGCGGATATGGATCAGCGGCTGATGTCACTGCAGGGTGTAGAGGCAGGGATAGAGGCTCAAAGGCAGCATAAGGAGATCAGAGAGACCCAGCAGGCCAGTGAAGGGGAAGTCAAGGCTAGACTTCAGAGAGTGAAAGCAGAACTCAAGGCTCAGGCTCAACACACAGCCCAGCTTGAAAACAGCTCAAGAGCAGTGGACCGCTCACTGGCTGAGTCGTGCAAGAGAATGCAGGTACGTCAATGTGAACAAACAAAAAAATTGAGTAATCCATATGAAGTTTTAAATATAACATTGAAGAGCGCACTGGTCTTGTGCTTCTGATTTCTGCTATAAAGACAAGCACTGCTTTTGGTTAGTGTATGTTGTATTCTGGCTGCAAGGAAGTCTACAATACCCGGATTAATCCATTTTTGATTTTCAGCCATCTTTGCTCATGGGCACAAAAGCTGAATACACTACACAACTTTTGCCCAGAATTTTACCTCAATTTGCAGTCTGGGTGAGTCGACGCTAGCTGCAATATGTCTGATTTTGCAGATTTTTTTAGCTTCTGACTATGAATCCATCCAATTGGAGAATATCAAACATGTTTTGAGCCAATTTTAGAATGCATTTTTTTTTTTCATTTATCATGCGTCTCCTAGCATTCTGTTCAGAATGATCTGGAAGATCTCATTTGTTTAGTGTATCATGCCCAGTTTTTCTCTGTAACCATTTACAAAGTCGGAAAGTGTATGATGCCTAGTATTTTAATATCTTAGTTTTAAAAGTCTTGTGATGTATTGCAGCCTTAAAGGGTTAGTTCACCCAGAAATCTGAAATCTGTCATTATTTGCTCACCCTCATGTCGTTCCAAACCCGTAAGACTTTTGTTCATCTTCGAAACACAAATGAGGATATTTTTTATGAAATATGAGATTTCTGTCCTCCATTGACAGCTACACAAATACCACTTTAACGCTTCGAAAAGTTCATCAAGATCGTAAAACTAATCCATATGAATTGAGCGGTTTAGTCCAAATTTTCTGAAGAGACTTTATATGATGAACAGATTTAATTTAGGCTTTTATTCACATGTAAACATTCATCAACTCACACCAGTTGTGGTAAATGCATGCTCAAGCATGTTCGCTTGACGTTTGAGAACTAGTGAGGTTCATTCTCGTGTGTTACGCAGCATGAGCTTCCGCGGTTTGGTTACGCTTCTGTTTATGCTCGCTGATCAATGTTATATGTGAATAAAAGCCTAAATTCAGTCTGTTCATCACATAAAGCGATCATATTTCTTTAGAACATTTGGACTAGGTTTTTTACGATCCTCTGTATGAACTTTTTAAAGCAGCAAAGGGGTAGTTGACTGTCAGTGGAGGGACCGAAATCTCAGATTTCATAACAAATGTATTCATTTGTGTTCCGAAAAAGATGAACGAAAGTCTTACGGGTTTGGAATGACATGAAGGTGAGTAAATGACAGAATTTTAATTTTTTGGTTGTTTAATAGCGTTATCTGAAGGCTCCACAAGAATGTGCAAAGTCTTTCATTAGCGACTAGCCTGAGCTGTGATGTCAAAGGCAGCAGGGAGCATTTCTACTTAACACTTTTAAGAGCCATCCAAAAATATCTGCATCTACCAGCAGGGAATAACTGGACCAGGCTAACCAGCCAAACCTTGACTCATTGGTCTCCCCCATTAGGCTTCTTAAGTAATTAAACCAGCAAAATGTTCATGCCAGTTGACTAGCTTCAATAAATGGTGAACTACCAGTGGTTTCCAACCTGGGGCGGGGCGCCAGGAGCTTATATGCTTTGAGGTCAAATATGAATATGAAAAACTTTTTCATAGGTATAGTTTGTAGGAATGCTCCAAATAACCAGTGATTTGACCACTAATCAGAACCAGTTGATAATTACTTCCTTTGATTCTATACATGGTCTCTCAGCTTGACGATCACATAAACCGATCATTTTTACAACGCAAAAGACGCAAGCTTGCTCACACCAGCCGTGAGAGGTGCGGCAAATATGAAAAGATCAGCAGCGGCTGCATCTTCATTGGACTAGAGTACAATAATAACGCAGTGAAAAGGTGTGTATGATTCAAACTACTTTATTTATTTAAAAAAAAAATCCCAATAATAGGCATTAACTGTAGCTTCTGTACATCTGCATACATGTCCTGCTCTTCTTCCACTCTCTTCTGAACTCTGTCACTCTCAACTCTTTCCCTCACATGAGAGCGTGTTCTCTTCATTACAGCTTCAGGTTAAGGGTTGCCCATAGTAGAGATGCACCAGTCGACCGACCATCAATCAGAACCGGCCAGTTCCGTTTTTTTTTTGTTGTTTTTTTTACGGTCAATCTTTGTTCTGGACACAAAATGCATGCCAATAATTTCTGTTGAAACGACAAACAAGCACTACTCTATACTGCTCAAAACTCGCATTTGAATAGTCTGTAGCAAATTTTTAAAAAATGAAAACATACTTGCAGGCTGTGTCTGTGAGTCAGAAGCGCCAGACTGTACTTGCATCATTTTGTAGAATCAGCCTTTGTCGGCCTTGTACTCTCCCAGGTTCTAGAAACAATCCTCCGAAAAATGCGCAGCACACAGTCGAATATTTGGGTTGTACTGTTCTGGAACAGTGTTGTAAATAAAGCTTAACCACTGTTTTCTAATTGTGTCCTCTTTTGGAAGGCCAAAAACACAACGGAAAAATGAAAAACGTTTAGAAAAAACACCGCGTCTCCACGACATGGCGGCAACAATACTACAGCGAGAATAAAAGTTACGCTGCCTTTCTTTGCGTATACATTTGGGTGGTGTTATGAAACTGCCCCCACATACTGACGTAGATTTGTGGGGGCGTGTTTGAATGAAGCGTTTTAGGAAGGCGTGGCTGAGCCTTAACTTTTACAAAGAATAACGGACCCACTTTATATTAGGTGGCTAACATTTAAATGAATCATTTGATACAATGCCCTTTTTGTGTACATACATGTGTTTACATTGTACTTATATTTAAAAAATTACCTGCATGTATTTACATCTGTAATTAATTTCTGTAGTTACATTTATAATTACACTGTTTATACTTCCCTTATAAAATTACCCTACCCTTAAACTTACCCATACCACCACAACTGTCCCTAATTTTACCCGTATCCCACCTCAATATCAGCAAAAGTGTTTTGCAATACAATATGAACACAGTAAGTACATTGTACTTATGTTTTGATGTAAGTACATAGAAGGCCACCTAATATAAAGTGGGACCAAAATATGTCTTTTGGTTTGAGACTTTGAAACTCTGTAGATCTTATACATGCACAAACAGCTACATAACACACTAAAGAAAAAGGAAAACAAGAAATCGCATCATATGACCCCTTTAAACATTGAATTGGGGTGGGGGTTTATATAAATGCATTTCTGAAGGTACTGAATACAAAAGTTTCAATGACATGACTTACCTCTGTATGATGCCTATTAAAGTAGTGTTTATAAGTGCAGCACTGCTTTGTTTACCAAGGAAACTCTATATTGCTGCTTTTTCATAAGCGCCACATTCTGGCAGGGAGAGGGCTCAGGTTTTCTTATATGTAAGGAGGGGGGGCTTCATGGACAAAAGGTTGGGAACCACTGAACTAGACTACCAACTAGACTAGCACCAAACTGGCACTAACTAGAAATTCATGCTGGTCTTAGCTGCTCTTTTCAGCAGGGTTCTGTCTAAAACATTCTCACTTGTGATTGCTGTAAATGCACAACTGACGCATGTGTTCGGATTCTTAAGCTAATTTTGTGGAAGTACATAGGAGAATTGTTACTAGCCAGTTGTTATTGCATTGCTGCAGGCTGAATGCCAGTTGCAACACTACACAAACATTTCATTAGTACCCTCTCCTCCCTCTTTCCACCAGGAGAGTCAGTACGAGCTGGAGCAGCTGACTAAAGAGTTGAGGCAGGTAAATCTACAGCAGTTTATTCAACAAACAGGCACCAAAGTCACGGTTCTGCCCGTGGAGCCTGGCGACGAGGACTCTAGCAACACAACAGATGATAAAGGTATCTGTTTTACTGACAACATATCCAAAGCCCCATATCAGAACCAAATAGTCTGTCGTTCAGAATTGCTCCATACAGTATGGATACTGTTAGCACTCAGCAGGAATGACGACAAGACCTCAACTATAATGAGTAATGAGTGCGTTTTACAAGTGCCATTAATGGCAAGACCACATCTGGTTTCAATTTAGTGCAGTGCCAAATCTGCAGGCCCTTGTAGTATTTGCTTTTCAAAAAGCAAAAAAAAAAAAAAGGGATTTTTTGGGCAGGACAGTTTGTTAGTCCCCTAACAGTTTTGGTAATGTTTTTTCCTGTAAACCATATAAGGCTGAGGGTGATTCAGAAGCACTGCTGAGAGTTGAGTGCCGTGACAGGTTACAGCTGCAATGATTGACTCAACAGCCCTCTGTCATTTACTCTGTCTAGTACAAAACAAAACAAAAATCTGTTATTTCTTTTTAACTTTATTGACGTCAATCCTGGACGGGAAAATAATTACAGTTGCAAGCCTTCTGTTTGTAGATGTCACTAAGTTCAAAGTGATTCCTTTTTTTGTTTTTGTTTATATTACTAATCCAAAGTGCCACCTTGTGGTTGTAGTTGGTATTGTAAGTGTTATTTCTGCAGTCGTGGCCAAACAGTTTACCCCAGGGGTGTCCAATCCTGTTCCTGTAGAGCTACGCTTCTGCAAAATTCAGCTCCAACCCTGATCAATCACAACTGATAATTAAGATCTTCAGAAGCACTTGATAATCACAGTTGGATTGTCAAGCCGTTTGGACCTTTATTTAGTCACAAGACATGAATTCTGGAAATCAACAATTCAATTTTCACTAGTTAAAATGCTAATTGTTGATATCAGGAATTCGATTTTTTTTACCAGTAACAATAGCAATTTTTGATATAAAGAATTACATTTCCACTAGTAAAAATGTTAATTCTTGATATAAACAATGATGTCATCACTCGCACAAATACAAATTCTTGATATCAAGAATTACATTTCAACTAGTAAAACTATAAAAACTATAGTATAGTAAAAACTATAATTCTTGACATCTGTAATTGTATTTTCACTAGTTAAATGTCACCATAGGCTGCCATTCAAATTATTTTGTTGAAATCCAAGTACACATATCAGCTTTGTATTTCTTATTTATAGAAATATAATTTGATATCATAATTACTTTGTTACTATAGTAAAAATATATATTCCTGATTCAAGAACTCAATTTTCACTAGTTAAATGTCAAGCCGTTTCGACTTTTAATCATTCACAGGATATGAATTCTTGATATCAACAATTCAATTTTCACTAGTTAAGATGCTTATTTTTGACATCAGGAATTAAATTTCTACTAGTAACAATGAACAATTTTGATATCAGGAATTAGATTCACTGGTAAAATAGTCTTTGGCTACTGTAAACCAAAGGGTGTACAGTCCTGTTCCTGGAGATCTGCCTACCTGCAGTGTTCAGATCCAACTATGGCAAGCCGTTTTGGCTTTTAATCATTCCCAGCATATTAATTCTTGATATCAACAATGATGTCATCACTCGCACAAATACAAATTCTTGATATCAACAATGATGTCATCACTCGCACAAATACAAATTCTTGATATCAACAATGATGTCATCACTCGCACAAATACAAATTCTTGATATCAACAATGATGTCATCACTCGCACAAATACAAATTCTTGATATCAACAATGATGTCATCACTCGCACAAATACAAATTCTTGATATCAACAATGATGTCATCACTCGCACAAATACAAATTCTTGATATCAACAATGATGTCATCACTCGCACAAATACAAATTCTTGATATCAACAATGATGTCATCACTCGCACAAATACAAATTCTTGATATCAACAATGATGTCATCACTCGCACAAATACAAATTCTTGATATCAACAATGATGTCATCACTCGCACAAATACAAATTCTTGATATCAACAATGATGTCATCACTCGCACAAATACAAATTCTTGATATCAACAATGATGTCATCACTCGCACAAATACAAATTCTTGATATCAACAATGATGTCATCACTCGCACAAATACAAATTCTTGATATCAACAATGTCATCACTCGCACAAATACAAATTCTTGATATCAACAATGATGTCATCACTCGCACAAATACAAATTCTTGATATCAACAATGATGTCATCACTCTCACAAATACAAATTCTTGATATCAACAATGATGTCATCACTCGCACAAATACAAATTCTTGATATCAACAATGATGTCATCACTCGCACAAATACTAATTCTTGATATCAACAATGATGTCATCACTCGCACAAATACAAATTCTTGATATCAACAATGATGTCATCACTCGCACAAATACAAATTCTTGATATCAACAATGATGTCATCACTCGCACAAATACTAATTCTTGATATCAACAATGATGTCATCACTCGCACAAATACTAATTCTTGATATCAACAATGATGTCATCACTCGCACAAATACAAATTCTTGATATCAACAATGATGTCATCACTCGCACAAATACAAATTTTCAAGAATTACATTTCAACTAGTAAAACTAAAAACTATAATTCTTTACATCTGTAATTGTATTTTCACTAGTTAAATGTCACCATAGGCTTCTATTCAAATTCAGTTGATATCAAGAATTAATATGCTGGGAATGATTAAAAGTCAAAACGGCTTGCCATAGTTGGATCCGAACTCTGCAGGTAGGCAGATCTCCAGGAACATGACTGTACACCCTTTGGTTTACAGTAGCCAAAGACTTGACTACATATAGGAATGAAATATTAGCCTGCATACTTTTTTCTATCTGATCAAATGAGGCATTTTTCACACTGGAAATGCATCACCTGCATTGTGGGGTACTGTATTTCACTCAGTGTGCCCTGTTGTATTCACATATTCAATGTATTCAGAAAAGTGGCATACCATGTGTTGTATACATACTATATACTGCAGAAACATTAGTATGATATTCCAAACAAGCAATTATTGGAATAAAGATGTATGCAAATATCTGGTCAAGACTGCACTCTTTTTGTTTGCATTCTGAGTCCATTTTTCAAATTTCCCCTTTGAGCTTGATTATACTTTATATTCTTAAGATCCCCGTTAGTGCAATGAGATACAAGACAAAGTTATTTAATAAAATGTCATTTAATTGTTTTCTTTCATTTCCCAGACTTTGCTGCATTAACTGGCTCGTTAAAGCGTCCAGGTTTATCTTATCCAGTGGTTGGCAGCATCCGTGGACTCCATAGTCCAATCTCCTCAGGTTTGAATCCTGAAGGCATCTACGTTTGAGGACCATAAACCACTTCAGATTTTTAAAAACCTCTCCATATGTTTTTGGCTGAATTATTTGTATTTTTAGCTACAGCAGATATTCTCAGCATAAAGGAGAACCAGTGGCAAAACCTTTCATGCAGTTTTTCAATACTTGATCTTGATCACAAAGAACTGCATACCATTTCAAATACAAACAAATGTATTCTGATTTTCATATGTATAGTATCATTGCAGTGTCTACTGTTTGAGAGTGGTACAGATGAAGGATGAATTACTTTGGAAGCTTAAATATATTTTTGTATTCTCATTTTAGCCTCTAAAGATGTTTGTATGAATGTGCAACTTTAATAGTTTTTTTTAATAGAGATCAATCCGTGATTTCAAACCTGTGATATATACGTTTTATTGTTTTGTTTTTTACATTTCATCATAATGTGGTTGATTTTTATGTTTCTCAATCTGTACGAGTGTTTTACTATGTTGAGCCAAAGACGATCACCTATTTCAGCTGCAATATGTTACTGCATGAAATATCATACTCCTTGCTTTACTTTTGCCAATGTCATTATTGTTGATATATGCATAAAATGTTACTGATATTGACAAATACACAAGTATTATTGCTTGAAATTTACTTTTACTCTTAAAGGGATAGTTCGCTCAAAAGGAAAATCCTCACCCTTGTGTCGTTCCAAACTTGTATGACTTACTTTCTTATGTGGAACAAAAGGAGATATTTAGAAAAAAATCAGTGTTTTGAGAGACTTTTCATTTTGAGTCAACCATTAATATTATTACATATATTTTACATAATTTGTTTCAGCCAAAAAATGAAATCGCAGCTATTTAGCTGACGGTAGTGCCTTACTGAAATTCAACTCAAGCCATGTTAGGATCAACTTGTTAACTCTGTGAATTAGATTTTGGTATTTTCAGTGTATATATAAAATATATTGTGATGTTTTATGCTCAGATTTTGCTTCCATGTCTTGTGCTTATGGCTGCATTTGATTTCAGTAGATATTGGGGGTATTAAACTTGTTTTAAATGGTTTCCTACAATATGTGGAGTTTGCTAATTGTCAACTATATACTATATATTATTTTGTAAACAGTTCATATAAACCCCTATACATCTATATATAGAGATGTGAATCACTATTAAAGCCAAATCACCTCATATGAATGCTCCTTATTGTACAACATAACCCTTTTGAGTAATAAATGCAAAGTAAAGTGTAACAGCAAGAGAACAAAATTGGCACATGATTAAAAGGAAAGCCACACTTGTGCGTCCAGCCTAGTGCTAGAAATGGGCGGACAAGTCCCTCATGTTGTGAAGGCCGCCGTCCCACAGTATGTGGGGTTTAACTACAGCCAATATGGGGCTGCAAGGAGCTCCAGCCAGACAAAACACCTCGTCCACATCAAGACCCCATTCCCGAAGAGTTTGTAGGGCAGTGGCACAGATGTTTCGAGAGCCCCACGAGGTTAAGACACAGGTGCAGAGAGGGCTGTTCTCATGGCCGAACCTCCTCCTCATCTGACCGATCAGAACGGCAAACTCCTTCATGCAGATCTGATAACATAAGAATAGGTTAATAAGACTAATAAACCTTAATAAACATAGTATTAGAGCGAAACAGATGACGTGTTATTAGTTGTAGAAATACTTCATGATTTACCTTCGCTGCTTTGCAGGTCTCTATTTGGGTTTCACTGAACCCAAAATCTGTAAGACTATCAAGTGAATCCTCAGAGAAACCGATAACATCACCCGAGAAAATGACCTTCAGCTGATTGAGGATGTGATGATCGGCCTGATCATACAGCAAAGCAGCTGGAATTCCTAAACTCAACAAAATGTGCAAACATTAACTAATGCGTTCCAATAACTAATCCTCCAATAACTTTGAAATAACTTGTTAAATGTTAATGCATCATGAGGTGATCTACCACTATGCAGAGCTTTATAGACATCATCCCTGTCAGTAGAGAGGAACAGCTTTACTTTGTTTGATTGAAGAGTATTTAGGAGTTCTTCCTTTTTGCAAAAGTAAAACTTGCCTATTTCTAGACCTGGTGATAGAAAAAACACAAAGCAATATAAACATATAGCATCAAAAATAAGCACAATAGGTGTAAAACTTTTTTTTTTATATATATAAGCATTAACAGCTCAAATCTCATGTTTTATTATCATTATTATTATTATGAGAAACCCTAGATATTTCAATAAATTATATAACATAAAAGTAGCATGAAAATGCATTTTAAACGCATTAAACGTCTATCACTTGCCGTAATGGTGATTCTGGCCCGTAAAAAATCATTCATATGTTAAAAAAAAAAAATATTACACAGCATCTATAAGATAACATTTAATAAAAAGTCAAAACTGCATTTAAAAAAAAAAAAAAAGTAAATCTGTAACAGGATTGCAAATAGCAGAAGTGAGTAATAGTAAATATTACGCATTTTTATGAGCACCTAAAATGACCACTTGATGAAACAGAATAAAATGGTTTAAATGTATATGTCTGTAAGTTCCATATTAAAATTATCTTACCAAAGTGAACTTACCATAATGCTTTACACTCTCAACTATCTTCATTTTGATTTCTTCTGAACACTCCTTTGCAATGAGAATCACTTCAAAAAGCAAAGATTCAGTCTTGTTCTGGTCCACAAGTCTCTCATTCACAGTTTGCATAGCCTATATTCACAGCAAGCATTTCAAAATCATAAATCTGAATATGGCCATGTATATCACACCCAATAACGTATTCCTACCTTAATAAAGGTGAAGGCTCTGCCTTTGGGTAGTGCATCTGTGTTTGTGGACGTTGAGTTCAAGTCAAATAGGTCATTATACTGCAGCGCAATCATAAGAGGACCTGTGCAAATCTGTACAGATGAGATACAGCCATGAATGAGTGTAAATAAAGCGCATTATTAAGGTGCGTGTAGTAACTTCAGACTTTACCTTGTTATCCTCCATTCTCTTCAAAATATCCGTCCTTTACCTACATTAACAGATGCGGAAGTGAAGAAAATGTTGCGACCGTGACTTCAACAAAAACAAAACAAACCTGCGCGTCACTTCATCATATGGACGCTCCTAAAAGACATAAATTACGTTATTAAAAAGTGAAATGTGACCTATATATGCTTCACGCTACATTGTAAACTACTATATAGTGCTACTGTCAACTTCACTTTACTGTCATCCGCCGCCTCGCGCTGTGGAGCGGCACAACATCAGACTGATCAGCGTTTGCTGGAGTAGTTTGTTTAAAGTATTATCCACTACTAAAAAATTGAATCTTTCCACCCTGTTATATAAACAACCAGTCAGTAATGATACCGATTTAGGTTTTATGAATCGTGCAGAAACTTGCTTTATTTCTAAAGTATAACTGGTCTTTCAGTCAGTGAGTCAGATGTTGATTCAGTAACCACACCTATTGTTGCAGTCTGTATGGAAGCTAGTTTCCGCCATGGAATAAACACGATTAAAAGATAAATGCGACTTTTTATCTCTAATTCTGACTTTATAACACGCAATTCTGGAAAACAAACAAACCGAATATGGCTACCTATTGTTGTAGTAGCTACTTGAGTCCGGTCTAAAGGGATAGCTCACCCAAAAATTATCCCATAATTTACTCACCCTCAAGACATCTTAGGTGTATATGTGTTCTTCTTTCAGACGAATACAATCGGAGTTATTAAAAAATGTCCTGGCTAATCCTAGCTTTATAATGGCAGTGAATGGCAGAAAAAAAATTTAAGCACAAAAAAAGTGTATCCATCCATCATAAACATACTCCACACGGCTCCGGGGGGTTAATAAAGGCCTTCTGAAGTGAATCGATGGGTTTGTGTAAGAAAAATATCCATATTTAAAACTTTATAAAGTAAAATATCTAGCTTCCGCCAGACCGCCTTCCGTATTCAACTTACGAAGAAAGTGTAAGGCCTCTCACAGTTCAAAACGCTGGGAATATATTATAACGTGATATAATTAAGGAATATCATAAGAGCAAGAGAGCCGTTTTCACAAATTTTGAGCATGGCTGCAAACATGATATTGCTTTTTTACAAACATTCAATACAAATAAAAATAAAAAATTCTCAACATTATTTATGCATTTGTAATTTCTGTTCCACCTCTGCAGTGCAAAGATTAATTTTGTTGAATTTCATTTGATTGGTAACAGCTCTATATAGTGTCTTATTCTAATTGTATTTATTGATTAAAAATAAGTAATTTCTCAGGCGGTAATGTGGATCTTTATGAATTTAAGGGGGCCCTGCCTTGGTCTTGGTCTTGTCTTGGCCTCAACCCCTCAAAGTCTTGGTCTTGTCTTGGCCTCAACCCCTCAAAGTCTTGGTCTTGTCTTGGCCTCAACCCCTCAAAGTCTTGGTCTTGTCTTGGCCACAACCCCTCAAAGTCTTGGTCTTGTCTTGGCCTCAACCCCTCAAAGTCTTGGTCTTGTCTTGGCCTCAACCCCTCAAAGTCTTGATCTTGTCTTGGCCTCAACCCCTCAAAGTCTTGATCTTGGCCTCAACCCCTCAAAGTCTTGGTCTTGTCTTGGCCTCAACCCCTCAAAGTCTTGGTCTTGTCTTGGCCTCAACCCCTCAAAGTCTTGATCTTGTCTTGGCCTCAACCCCTCAAAGTCTTGGTCTTGTCTTGGCCTCAACCCCTCAAAGTCTTGGTCTTGTCTTGGCCTCAACCCCTCAAAGTCTTGGTCTTGTCTTGGCCTCAACCCCTCAAAGTCTTGATCTTGTCTTGGCCTCAACCCCTCAAAGTCTTGGTCTTGTCTTGGCCTCAACCCCTCAAAGTCTTGGTCTTGTCTTGGCCTCAACCCCTCAAAGTCTTGATCTTGTCTTGGTCTCGACACACATTGGTCTTGGTCTCGGATTAGGTGGTTTTGACTACAACAAGCCTCGGAATAAAAAAATAAAGAAGGTAATTGCGATTTTTTTTCTCTCTCACAATTCTGACTTTTTCTCGCAAATGTGCATTTACATCTCGCATTTTCTTTTAGTTCGGTTTAGTTTATTAGCACAAATATAAAATATATAGGCCTACAATAAAAACAAGAACATACAATCCAAATATTGTGCAGAGAGAGACAAAACCCCCAAAGTGACTTATTTAAAGCCTCCACCTAAACCAAAAAAAAGAAACTATGAAATTAAAGAAAGAGATAAATTACAATAATAAATATATAAATGTACACTCACCTAAAGGATTATTAGGAACACCATACTAATACTGTGTTTGACCCCCTTTCGCCTTCAGAACTGCCTTAATTCTACGTGGCATTGATTCAACAAGGTGCTGAAAGCATTCTTTAGAAATGTTGGCCCATATTGATAGGATAGCATCTTGCAGTTGATGGAGATTTGTGGGATGCACATCCAGGGCACGAAGCTCCCGTTCCACCACATCCCAAAGATGCTCTATTGGGTTGAGATCTGGTGACTGTGGGGGCCATTTTAGTACAGTGAACTCATTGTCATGTTCAAGAAACCAATTTGAAATGATTCGAGCTTTGTGACATGGTGCATTATCCTGCTGGAAGTAGCCATCAGAGGATGGGTACATGGTGGTCATAAAGGGATGGACATGGTCAGAAACAATGCTCAGGTAGGCCGTGGCATTTAAACGATGCCCAATTGGCACTAAGGGGCCTAAAGTGTGCCAAGAAAACATCTCCCACACCATTACACCACCACCACCAGCCTGCACAGTGGTAACAAGGCATGATGGATCCATGTTCTCATTCTGTTTACGCCAAATTCTGACTCTACCATCTGAATGTCTCAACAGAAATCGAGACTCATCAGACCAGGCAACATTTTTCCAGTCTTCAACTGTCCAATTTTGGTGAGCTTGTGCAAATTGTAGCCTCTTTTTCCTATTTGTAGTGGAGATGAGTGGTACCCGGTGGGGTCTTCTACTGTTGTAGCCCATCCGCCTCAAGGTTGTGCGTGTTGTGGCTTCACAAATGCTTTGCTGCATACCTTGGTTGTAACGAGTGGTTATTTCAGTCAAAGTTGCTCTTCTATCAGCTTGAATCAGTCAGCCCATTCTCCTCTGACCTCTAGCATCAACAAGGCATTTTCGCCCACAGGACTGCCGCATACTGGATGTTTTTCCCTTTTCACACCATTCTTTGTAAATTCTAGAAATGGTTGTGCGTGAAAATCCCAGTAACTGAGCAGATTGTGAAATACTCAGACCGGCCCGTCTGGCACCAACAACCATGCCACGCTCAAAATTGCTTAAATCACCTTTCTTTCCCATTCTGACATTCAGTTTGGAGTTCAGGAGATTGTCTTGACCAGGACCACACCCCTAAATGCATTGAAGCAACTGCCATGTGATTGGTTGATTAGATAATTGCATTAATGAGAAATTGAACAGGTGTTCCTAATAATCCTTTAGGTGAGTGTATATGTTACGGTGTGTAGTGCAGCAGGGAAGAGAAGATCCAGGGCTTCCACAAAGACGGGTTTTTATTTATAAAGGGAAACAGAACACGACACACATAGGCATAACACATAAGAACGGACAAGGAGTGCAGGGAAGTGAGATCAATATAAAGGGAGTGCTAATGACGATGACCAGGTGCAGGGAATCCAGGGAGAGTGGGAGAGATGAGGAGTGAGTGATTTCAGGTGTGATACAGGGAGGATCATGGGAAATGGAGTCCAGGACAGGCGTGGATTGTAACAGTATATTAGTTCATTATAAGTTAATTAAAACATATATCAAAAACCAAAAAGTAATGTACACCAGAAACAAACCCTATAGGGTACGTAAAATACATAAAAAAAAGAAAAAAAGAAAACAGTTACAAGGCAGCAATAAAATTATCCTTTATACATCTTTTATAAGATATTAAAGAAAAAGCTGACTAAAGTCATAATTGCGATATATAACACCCAATTGCAAGAATAAAAGTCAGAATTGCAAGAAAAAAGTCAGAATTGTGGCATATAAACTCCAAATTTTGACTATTTTTCTTGCAATTCTGCCTTTATAATTCGACTTTATCACGCAATTATAAAGTCAGCAAGTTATAAAGTCAGAATAGTGAGATATAAACTCAATTCTGAGAATTACCTCAGAATTTGACTTTATAACTTGCAATTGCGAGTTTATATCTTACAATTCTGAGAAAAGAAGTCAGAATTGTAAAATTCTCTTTTACATTTTTTTATTCCATGGTGTAAACCAGCTTCCATAATGCAGCGAGTTTAAAAGAACCGTTTTAGAAGAGTCGGTTATTCGAGAATCGAACTACACTTTGCT
Organism: Rhinogobio ventralis; assembly: GCA_039654625.1. Lineage (NCBI taxonomy): Eukaryota > Metazoa > Chordata > Actinopteri > Cypriniformes > Gobionidae > Rhinogobio > Rhinogobio ventralis. The sequence goes on from CM077216.1 coordinate 22,445,591, forward strand.
ATGTAGTGTTTTGATTCACTAAAAAAAACTGCTCATAAGAGTCATTTGAATAGTCTGGTCTCGCTTTTGTTTGTTCTGCAGTTCGCAGGGAATAGCAGTACAAATGTCTTGCCACCACTAAAATACAGGTTATTTTATTAAATATAGGTTATCATTATTTTAGACATTAATATTGATTTTGTAGATTAAGCAGTCCAGGAAATGCTAGTCTCAGTCATGGTGCGAGCAGGCCAATATTTACACTCCACCCATTCTTTTCTCACCCTTATGCCATTCCAGAAGTATATGACTTTCTTCAGATATCATTTGAACTATAACACTGTTAGTTAACCAGTGAATGAAATTAAATGTATTCTTTTGGTTCAGGTAGGCCTGTCGTTGGAATATCAAATGTTATACACTACCAAACAAAGATATAAACAAATAAATGAAGTTTAAAATGATAAATAAATACACTTTCCAAAGTGTCAGGTTACCATGATATTTAAACAGTAGTGTGGAAGGACTGGTTTCTGTTGTAATTTCCAGTCATATCTGTACGTTTTCTAGCTGCACGTCACAGAGTGTATTTCAAGAGCAAGAAGGAAGCTGTTCAGCACTTAATAACTATGATATTTAGCTCTTCCTTAAGATTGTATATGACTTATGCTTTGACTTTACTATATTTGACTTTATGTTTCTTCCTCCACTAGTTGATCTTCACATGAGGTGTGCACCTAGTTCTGTAAGGGCATATGCAGAAACAGTTTTGTGTATTATTGAGGTGTGGCAGGTGTCTAACATTTCTCTCCATACTGAAGGAACACTTTGAGGAGAGCTGTCTGAGTGGCCTGGCCTTTGTTTCCAACTATTTTTGCATTCCAGCACAAGACAATGACTTAATTGTTTAATACCGAAGAACTGGACAAGGCAGTCTAACAGGAGAACTGGAACTAAGAGTCGAGGGTGAGAAAGGCAAGTTCAGTTAATGTGTATTTCATCATCTTTTCTAGTTTCAGCTATCCAACAAGTTCAGGGTAAATGTTGAGTATAGGCCTGTATATATCAATATGTTTAAGTTGTCACGTAAGTCAGACTGAACAAATATTGGGAGTATTTCTTATACTGGACAACACTGGATAACATTTAGCAAAATTATGAAAACTATTTAGACACTAAATTGTGAGTGTGAATATTTGTGTGTGTTCTGTGATGGACATCCAGGGTGTTTCCCTGCCTATGGCCTGAGACGGGATAGGCTCTAGCATCCCATAGGACAAGCGGTTTGGAAATTGAATCTATATGTTTTAAAGTACAACCGAGGAGTCAAAAGCCAAACTGAACTAATTATACAACAGTGTCACTATAATGCACCGTTTTTATAATGACGTTCACTTATTTTATGTTGTAAATTTTCTTAATGCTCACTTTGTAGCTATTGTGTGCCAAGTATTACCTGATACCTGTAGATTGGTTTGGTTTATGTCCTTTTCAGACATAGTAGTGAATTTTGGGTAACACTTTAGAATAATGTTCCATCATTAACGAATAACTACACAGGAACAAATGAGTAACACATTATTATGCATTATTAACACTCTAACTACTAACTATCAAGAAACTCTGATTAACGGATTAGTAGTAATAGTGCTCAGTTGAATGTGGTAGTTCACTAATCAGTAACTACTATTTATTCATACTTCTCAGAAGACTACTAAGAACTACTATATACAGGTTCATAATTAATGTGAATAATGCATAATGTATAATTAATTCTAAAGTGAAAAACATGAAACTCTCTAATGACTGAAGTCATTGTAAACTTTTGAGGTTTTTGTATGTTTTTGTAAGGGTTTTGGATGGTAATTCCTTCCGATGGATTTGGTAACATTTGAGTCATTACTAGTGGGTTAGTCTCGCGTAGCCAGACCTTCAAATTTGACGGCAGAAGGTCTGGACTCTATCGCAGCTTTCATTGGTCAAGGACCGCCTAGTCTCAGCCTTAGACTTGGCTGAACGTCTGATGCATATGGCACACTTATCTGGAAACACTTCAGGAGTTTCGAAGTCGTCATCTGATTGGTTGAATTCTACAAGATGTCCACAAGACGAGTGTGTTGCGTTGTTTAACGGTCTGCCTGGAAACAAATGCTGTGATGCCAAACCCCCTCGTGGAAGAAGAACGCCGTTGTGTTTACAACTGACAATGAGCGCTTACCAGGATCAACTAAATGCTGGATTTTCAAAAGTATGTGAAGTTCGCGGCTCCATTGTTGCAGTAAAACTTGCAAAAAGTTCTTGAATGAATCATTTATAGATACATGCCGGTCTGTTATTGCAGGGACATCGATTTTACATTTTCACGCCCATAAACATGACGCGTAACAAAACGAACTGTGATTGGTTGCGTTACATGTCAGTCAAACCAATTGACCAATGAAAGCTACGATAGAGTCCAGACCTTCTGCCGTCAGTCTGAAGACTAAGGACCGCCCAAGAGGACGTTTGACTGAGATGTGACGCAACCAATCACAGTTCGTTTTGTTCCGCATACTTTTGAAAATCCAGCGTTTAGTTGATCCTGGTAAGCACTCATTGTCACAGTTGTAAACACGACAGTGTTCTTCTTCCACAAGGGAGTTAGATATTTGGGATATTTGTTTCCAGGCGGACTGTTACACAACGCAACACACAACCAATGAGATGACGACTTTGAAACTCCTGAAGTGTTTCCAGACAAGTGTGCCATATGCATCAGCCAACAGTCTATGGGCGTGACGTCTGAGGCTGAGACTACTATGGGTTACAATGATCTGCACTTCAGAATACTGATCCAAATAATTAATAATGCCCTTCTGAAGGATGTAGTAACACTTGTGTCATTACTATCCAAAACCTTACAAAAACCTCAAAAGTGTACAATGACTTCAGTCATTATCATGTTTTTCACTTTAGAATACTGATTCAAATAATTAGTAATTTCTGTCTGAAGGATGTAATAACACTAGTGGGTCATTACTAGTGGGATACCATGACCTTCACTTTAGAATTAATTATACATTATGCATTATTCGCATTAATTATGGACCTGTATATAGTAGTTCTTAATAGTAGGAATTGATTAGCTAATAATGAACTACCATATTCAACTGAGTGCTATTATTTACTAATTTGTTAATAAGAGTTCTTGTTAGTTAATAGTGGTTACTAGAATGGTAATAGTGTGTTACCCATTTGTTCCTGTAGTTATTCATTAATGAAGGAACGGTATTCTAAAGTATTACCGAATTTTGTTATTGTTCTGCACTATTTACCCCTGTACAAGATGGATGGATGATACAATAGAATACAGATGCACTTCTTTCCCTTTGTCTTTTTGTAAAATTAAATTTTGTGTCCTTACCTCTATTTCTCTCTCTTCATCTTTCAGCCTCCTTATGTTGTAGTGTCTCTCTCTCGTTCGTATTTTCATCAGTCATAAAAAGATTTAAAATGTCATAAAAAGTCATTAAATATGTAGGCAGCTGCTCTTTAAAGACAAAAGGCTAGATATTGAAAATACTGAACTGTATGAATAGCAGAAGACTGAACTGAGATAAACAAGAGACCATATTATTAAAGCCTCAATAGTTGTTTCTTTTGATCAGTAAATGGCACATTATAATGGCTCTTTCCTGAGCTGATCCAGCTCCAGCAGTGGGTAGTGACTTCCTTCCCCTCTCCGTGGCTGGCATACAGTGGACCGCTCATTCACCCAGTTTAGGAATGTGTTCATACCATTCAGAATATTAATCTTTACCTTTTATACGACAACCGAGGAGTCAAGATCCAAACTGAACTCATTCTACAACAGTGAGTGTCACTGTAAGGCTCTTTTTTATATTCTGGTTCACTTTTTCTTTATGCTTAGTTTGAAGCTATTGTGTGCTGCTATAATTACACCTATAGATTACTTTTGTTTAGGTCATTTTCAGATATAGTGTATTTTGTTGTTGTTCTGCACTATTTACTCATATTTCTTTTAAGGTATGGTAAGAATTTCTCTCGAAACCGGGACTTGTACTACTTTATTACTTTGCTATGGTATTACAACAGTCTTGATTGTGAAAATGTTGAAATAGGACAGCAAATGTTTTGATTGTATTCTCAAGGCAGTGTTGTTCCATTTTTATTAGTTTCACTGAAAAAGAATGTTATCTGTACACTTTACGCACACCCAGTTTTAATGGACTGCAGGCGGCTGTCAACACTAGGGTGTTTAACTTTGGTGGTGACGAAATGCTCTTTTTGTCAGACAATCGAGAGTTGAATGAGTTACTATATATATATATATATATATATATAGTGTATATATATATATATATATATATATATATATATACACAGTCATATGAATAAGACAGGACACTTTGAATTTTATGGTTTTATGTATCAGGACATAAAAAATCATCTGGTCCTTGGCAGGTCTTAAAATTAGGTAAATACATCCTCAGATGAACAACAACTCATGACATATTATACCATGTCAAGGTTTATCTAACAAAAATAATGGAGAATCCATGTGGGAAAAACTAAGTACACCCTTACTGCTTCCATAGGAATTAAGAGGGTAAGTAACAGTCAGGCGCTGCTAATCAAATGTTTTTGATGAATTGATCATCAGCAAGTGTGATCACCTCTATAAAAGCAGAAGTTTTGGCAGTTTGCTGGTCTGGAGCATTCAGGTGTGTGTTAACACAATGCCAAGAAGGAAAGACATCAGCAATGATCTTACAGAAGCAATTGTTGCTGCCATCAATCTGGGAAAGGTTTTACGGCCATTTCCAAACAATTTGAAGTTCACTCTACAGTGAGGAAGATTATTCACAAGTGGAAAACATTCAAGACAGTTGGCAATCTTCCCAGGAGTGGACGTCCCAGCAAATTCACCCCAAGGTCAGACCATGCAATGCTCAGATAAATCGCAAAACACCCAAGAACTACACCCCAGACTCTACAGGCCTCGGTTAACATGATAAATGTTATTGATAAAAGTTCATGGCAGTACAATTGGAAAAAGACGTGACAAGTATGGCATGTTTGGAAGGGTTGCCAGGAGAAAGCTGCTTCTCTCTAAAAAGAACATGACAGCATGGCTTAGGTTGCATCTGAACAAAGCACTGGCCCAGTCAAAATCCAGACCTCAACCCGACTAAAATGCTGTGGCGGGACCTTAAGAGATAAACAAATGCCCACAAACCTCAATGAAGTGAAGCAACGTTGTAAAGAAGAGCGGACCAAAATTCCTCCACAACGACGTGAAAGACTGAGACTCCTACAAAAAACGATTACTTCAAGATACTGCTGCTGAAGGTGGCTCTAAAGCAATTGAATCATAGGGTGTACTTAGACTAACACCCATGGCTTTTCCATTTTACCTTTAATAATAACACCGTGTATGCCATGTGTTGTTGTTCATCTGAGGTTATATTTACCTAATTTTAAGACCTGCTAAAGACCAGATGATTTTTTTTTTTTATTATGTCCTGATATGTAAAACCATAGAATTCAAATGGGTGTACTTTCTTTTTCACATGTGATATAGTACTTACCCCGGTTTCACAGACTTAAGCTATTGTTAGACTAAAATGCATGTTTAAGCTGTTTCTTAAAATATGTCTGTGCCATTGTTTTTTTTCTAAGGCATGTTTATAAAAGCTACTTAAATGCCCTAACTGAACTAAGGCAAAGACTTTATATATAGGAAGACAGTGCACTCTGATCACTTATGAATGGGAGAAAGTGCAACTCCCAATATGGCGACTAAACCCCGCCTTCTAAATGAAAGAGCCAATCGTTGATTAGTCATCGCGTCACTGCAGCTGCCGAAGCTCCGGTTTCTTTAGAAACAGGCAGTGTTATGAGACACGCGGACTGCGTATGTGAGTTAGCTTTGACCAGGCTGAAAAATGCAGATTTTTTTGTGATGATTTGAGCGTTTAGAAACAAAATTGATGAGTTTCAAAGATTTTCAAAGATGGCCACAGAGTGAAATGACTTGTCTTAAAGGGACTTTGACTAAGGCTTAATCCTGGCTTAGTCTAAGCCCTGTCTGTGAAACCGGGCCTTAGTATAAAACCTTATGTTGAAACTGGATTTTTTTCCGTCTTGTTTCAAGTTGTCACTACATGTTATTTTCATAAAGGAATAGTTCACTCCAAACATAAAATTCTGCCATTATTTACTCATCCTCATATTGTTTCAAACCTTTATGAGTTTCTCATGGAACACAATAGGAGAATAGGAGCAGAATGTTGACAGCTTGGCGTCAGAAGACAGGACCTCTTTTATGGTCCTTTTTGGAACTTGACAGCCACAGGCTCTAAATTCTTTCAATTTATGATTATGCCTAGTTTTATATTTCCTATGGATTTGGAATTATATACTGACAAAACCTCAATTTTTGGGTGAACTATCCCTTTCATTTTTGAGTCAACTATTCTTTTCAGGCTGACTAAAATTTTGCAATACCATTCTAACCAGTAGAGGGCGTCACAAAACAAGGTTACTAACTCAAACCATAACTTTTCAAAACTCTTGCCAGCCACCCACTTACTTTAGTATGTGTATTTCCAGTGACCCACCGGTCTCATCCATTTCACCATGACACCAAGACCGTCTTTAAAACCAACTAAAACACATCACACCAACACCACAACAGCTGCTCCGGGGTTCCTGCCCTCTCTCCTGGACAGGATTCCTTGTGAGTATATCATATGAATCCTCGCTTCAGCACCTGCTCCACGGGCCCCTATCTAATTCCACGCCTTGCGCACATTTCTTGCTTCTCAGTTTTCACTTGCTACAAGTTTAACTTGCCTTGAGTCTCCTGGCCGTGGTCTCGCCTCATCCTTCAGATGTGTTTCATGGTGCTATACTGGACCACTGCTTTGCTGCTGTGATGTAAGATGGGATATTGTTGTTTTTGTCACAACAGTGCCAAGATGGGCCATCTATGCTATATTTGCCGCCATCATCCTGCTCATTCTTATCTGCGTGATATGCTGCTGTGTGAAATGCTGCTGCAAAGGGAAAAAGAAGAGGAAGAAGAAGCTGGACCAGAAGATCAGTATGAAAGGGATCTCAGGAACTACAACCGCAGCACTGGTGAGAGATGGATCGTCCATGCTTACATTTTTCTTCTAGTCAGTAATGAGCTTAAATGGAGACTGAGCAAAAGAGCCTAGTAATCTCACTCGTTTCCAAATGAGTTTCAGAAGAGATCTCAACATGTCACAAGCTCTACTCAGTTTTTCCAAGAAATCAAAGTCGTTTAAAGTCAAAGATAGTAACCTAAATAGTTCTCCTCAAATACTTCCATGTTTTTAACTACTTTTATTGCTCTATAATTTTACACTATATCAATGTATCACTTGTGTCTGTTTTTATTTCTCCTAAGAGATGTTAAAGGTAATTTCTGTGGCAAAAACAGGTTTCCTCAAACACTCCAGTCATTTGCTATTGGTGGGAAAACCATAGTCCCGCCTCCAAACTGCGCTGCCACTGTTGCTATGTGAGGTTAATCAAAAGGTCTATAATAACACAGCATGATACCTGGAAAACACTGTCTGTTAGCATTCCCATTCATGCCAAATAGGATTACATCACCTTTACATGGAAAATCTGAGACAAAGTTGATACTTAACTCTTTCCCCACCAGTTTTTTAAAAGTTGCCAGCCACCGCCAGCATTTTTGAAAATACCCACAAAATATTTGTATGAATATCTGAAAATGCAATATATCAAAAAACAAGAGAAAAGAGCCTCTGCTTTTAAAACCCAAACATTTATTTTTCTACCTGCATGCATTTAAAAGAAAAATAATTATCAACACTTGAATGTGGGTAAGTTTCATTAAAAGCAACATTTTGAACAAAAAGCTGGTGTTTTTGTCAAAGGCTACGTCTGGAAATAGATGGAGTAGATCAGTGGTTCTCAACCAGGGGCAAACATCCAAAGGGGGCTCAAGATTATTAAAATGATAAGATAAAACATGCAATGGGGCAAAACAACTGAATATTTCTTATTTTAATTCACCTCCTAAACTGTTTTGTTTGTCTGTTTTCTTTGAAGAACCAGGATTCCCACTGTTTTAAAAATTAGGAGGCCTAATTTTAAGTGTGATTTCTAGATCTGGAAAAGTAGGTTTAATGTAAACTAATCGAAAAACAAATTTTTCTAGTTATGCCAAGCTCTAAAATATTTGATTGGGTAGAAATTGTGATAAAAATATATTTAAAAAATCTGTATCCTTAATCCATATCCAGTATGTCATGAAAAACTGGAAAAGTCATTGGGCCTTCGAATATTGTTGTGGACAAAATGGGGGCCATGGAGTCAAAAAGGTTGAGAACCACTAGAGTAGATCGAATCCATCAACGCCCTGTTGATTTCTCTGGGTGGCATTCACTAAGGGGATACCTGATGTATTGACAGGTCCAGCTTGAGACAGAGGATGTAGAGTTTGGATCAGCGGACCAGCAGAGGGGAAAACTGCAGTATTCACTGGAGTTCAACGCATCCAGATCAGAGGTAAATGCATCACTTTTACTGACTTTTACGGACTTCATACTTCCTGCCTTAACTAATTCACTTTCATTCACCTAGTTCAGGGGTGTCCAAACCTGTTCCTAAAGGGTCACTGTCCTGCAGAGTTAAGCTCCAAATACCTCAACACACTTGCCTGGAAGTTTCTAGTATTTCTAGCAAGTCCTTGATTGGCTGGTTCAAGTGTGTTTCTTTGGGATTGGAGCTAAACTCTGCAGGACAGTGGCCCTCCAGGAACAGGGTTGGACACCCCTAGTTTATACATCTGATCATTCCAAAATGCAAATATCTTTTAAGGAAATAATCAGACGTGTACACAGAAATCGCTATGCCTTGAATATTATGAAGCAATAGTAGAATGATATTTACATTGATATTCTGTCATAATAAACAGATTGACACTTAAATCTTCACTGAATCTATGAAAGTGAATTATAGCAATTATGTAGTAAGCAAAGGTATTAAACAAATCAACCCTATACTTTATTTTCTTACCAAAGTAGTCACTATTTGTCTTAATTTTTCTTGCTCTGCTTGCTCAAGACACTCTATCAATGAACTCAATGAGGTGCATATTGTGATACTTTTCCAGTCTATCCAATTTAAAACCTTTTAGGAAAGAAAACCATACATAGACAGTTTATACAGTATTAGTAGGCCTATTAGTTGAATTTACTATAAAGTCTGTGTGAACCGGAAATTGTGATCAACTTTATTTCAGTTTGTGACGTATTTCTGAGTGAAACGGAATATTGAATGAAGAAAAATAAAGGGCGGGGATACAGAAACACCATCCCAGAGAGGAAGAAATTCAGATTTTGACAAGATTACAAAGACTATGGATTATTTGCATGGATATATTGTTCACCAGAAGACTATAATGAACACTAACAAAGTAAATAAAGTTTTAAATTCACTTTAGATAAAACCTTTAAGATCATAAACCTACATGTACTGTACCATTTCAGCTGGCTGTAGGAATAAAAGAAGCTGCCGCTTTGAAAGCGATGGATTCAGGAGGAACATCTGACCCTTATGTGAAAGTCTACATCCTTCCCAACAAGTCCAAAACATTTGAGACCAAAGTCTTCAGGAAAACCCTTAACCCTGTGTTCAATGAAAATTTCAAATATCAGGTAAACCATGAAGCATATAAAATCTTTCATTATCGTATGGTCATAGATTCGTGTGAAGGGGTAAACCACATGAATATTCTGTTATTAGCTCGAACAATGACCTGATGCTCGGTCAAGCTCATTAAAGTAGAGTTGTTCAATTTCCAGCCCCTTTTGTACCACTTTCGTAGATCCCACAGAAGGAGCTGACTGAGTCGACACTGGTGATGCAAGTCTATGACTTTAACAGATTCTCCAAACATGACATCATCGGTGAGATCAGGCTGAATCTGTCAACAGTGGACTGGAATCATGTGATTGAGGAGTGGAGAGATCTGAGCGAAGCTTCCAAACATGAGGTTCGGTTCAGTACTAAAATCCACATATGCTGTCAAGTTCAGTGCCATTTTCCATGTGGCTAGTTCACATAAATTATTTTCATATGCATTGCAAAGTGTCATCCTCTAGGGAAATGAGTTGGGGGTCCTAGAAAGTTGTTTTGTCCCTTCTCTTTCTTTTGCTGTGGTATGGCTAATACACTGAATGTTTGTTTCCATCACATCACCATAGAACATAGTCCCACTGGAGCAATCTTATGTTAAATGTCCTATTCAATGGCACAATGGTGATATGCATCAACCCTTGTTCAGAGCAGTTGATTGGTTGGGACAGGACACCCTAAGTCTACAATTTGGCACTCAGTTCTTGACATGACCCCACACAATAGGCTCAGAGCTAAGATCACCCTCTATGTTTCTGCTAGTTTAACTGCATCTTTCATCTTGTGTCCATATTACAGCAAGAGCATCTGGGAGAGATCTGCTTTTCTCTTCGTTATGTCCCGACTAGTAGTAAACTCACTGTGATCATACTGGAAGCCAAGAACCTGAAGAAGATGGACCAGGGAGGCTCTTCAGGTGAGATACTCACATACTAAAATCCACTCCTGACAGAAACAAACCTTTTCAAACACTATATAGGACATCATTGGAAAATCATGCCTCTGCCTACATTTTTAGCAAAACTCCAAAAATGTACCTATACAGTTACAATGAAATGCTGAAATGAAACTAATGCCAGTAAAACTTTTATTAGTTTTCACACAAATTATGATTACAGGGACAGATTATTGATTAATAAAGACTTATTTTCATGTGGCTCCTCGCACAATACTATGTTATGACCTCAAACACATTTACCATAGTGCATGATTTGTAAACTAATACATTTTCATGTCTGCATCATATAATTAGCTCCATATGTATAGTTTTCTGATTTACTAAACTTGCTCAGTAGCTCACCTGGTACAGCATTACACTTGCAAGTCACAATAAAAGAGCTCAAAGTCTTGTAGAAGTGAACTAAAATGTCATGGTTGCTTCAGCAAATGTGTTTTTATTTTTTTCAACTTTGCTTTTGTTGACACTATTGGTTAGGGTTTAGTGGTTTAGTGAACATCTTTGAGCACTTCTCACTGGACATTTCATTTCCGAACTGCTGCAATACGTACAACAACTGATGTAATAAAACATTGCCAGAAACATGCTCATTTGTTTCTGATGAACCTGAACACTCTTTTACAACCACTTACTAGACAATTTGCTTTGAAAGTGCCATGAAACATTTTTACATTTACATTTTACATTTATGCATTTAGCAGATGCTTTTATCCAAAGCGACTTACAACTGAGGAGTACAGGAAGCGATACGTTATGAAGAGGCGTAGAAACGCAAGAAGTGCCTTAAATACTACGTTTCGGGCATTGCTCAGAGTAGCGTAAACTAGAATAGGGAGGGTTTTTAAAAAAAATTATGATGAGATTAAGTGCTCGCGGAAGAGATGGGTTTTTAGCTGTTTTTTGAATGATGTTAGTGATTCTGCCATCCGGATGGAGGTGGGAAGATCGTTCCACCAGCTGGGAACAGTGAGTGAAAAAGTTCTGGAGAGGGATTTCATGCCTCTCTGGGATGGTTACACCAGCCGCCACTCTTTAGCTGAGTGGAGGCTTCTGGTAGGGGTGTAGACTCGTAGGATCGAGTCGAAGTATGTGGGTGCTGAGCTTGTGGTGGATCCATAAACAAGCGTCAAAGCCTTGAACTTAATGCGGGCAGCGAGTGGTAGCCAGTGCAGAGAGATGAAGAGAGGTGTGACATGGGCCCTTTTGGGTGTTTTTCCAAAGAGTGCGTTGAAAAATAGACATTCTTTGTTTTTACAGCTATAGAGTAGGTTTAACATAGAAACTGATCCCCTGTAGTCAGTAATTGTATCCCTTAAAACTCATCTTTGATTAAAAAAATGACATTTAAAACACTTTTTTCTGTGTAAAAAAATATTCATGCTTTAAAATAGCTTGAATGTAACTCTACACCCTTGCTTCATTTAGTATACATGGATCTATGAATATGCAAATAAGCCCCACCTCCACTCACTCATACAGGCTCGTCTGCATCAGAACGGTAATGCGTTTTATGTATAGCTCTCTACAACGTCAGACACATAATGGTAATTAATAACATTAGCCTTTTGCTTGACTACGTCATCAAACAGCTAATAATTGTTGCTAATGTTACACAAACCATGTTCCCGTTCGTCATCTCAGAGTCAGACAGTGGCCTTATAAAAATCACTATCTTTAGAAACGGCAGTGGAGAAAGGCATATAGTTCATCATAACATCGTAATATACATCATATACATAATTCACCCGCTATACTGCTAAATGTACAGATTTTTCATATCAACAGAAAAATATACTGGGATAACCTGGCTTCTCTTGAGACTCCCATGCTTCACAGTGTCCGAAATCGCCCCTATACCCTTAAATAGGGCACTAGGTCAGCCATTTGTAGTGGTGTCCGAAATCATAGTGAACGTTATCAAGTGCACTCATTCAAGCCCACAATGCACAGCAATAATGAGTGTAAAACTGATGTACGCTCAACGACTAGAGAATACCCATAATGCACTGAGAGTCACAGGCCGAATGAATTCCCTCGTCTGACCAGAAGATGGCACTTACAGTTACATTTTCCCAACCGCATGGTCCAATGTGGCTACAGCGTAATATCATACAGGTATAAATTCCTTTTTAATTGATTATTAAATTGTTTAATTAAGGTTTATACATGCTAGGTTCCATGACAGAGTTCAATATAAATATTTTCATTACTACTGGAGCTGCCAGTTTGCTAAGTTTCAAATGATTATTAAACAGCAAGCACAAACTATGCAAAAGCAGCAGCCCTTCCGGCACACTCAGTGTCCGAATTCGCTCACTTGTTTTCATTCACTTCTTTAAGTGGACTATATTAGTGGAGTAATGTAGAGAATGAGGGAATGGGGAGATTTTGAACACAGCAATAGTTAATGATGTGCTAAAGCCCACCCGCACGTTGAAGTGATTGATTACAAGGTAGTTTGTGACGTAAGAAACACAGAGGATTTCAAACCACGTTTTTGAGACTGTCTTTGGTTAACTGGAAGTTTAAGAGAAATACTCAGCAATGATGTTGACTTATGGATTTGCACATGCTTTGTCTTAAAACATATTAAAAACACCACATAAACAACATTAAAAACTTGATTTTCACCACAGCGTGAAATAGTTTAATAGTTCTGTTTTTTGTTCTGTAGACCCTTATGTTAAAGTTCAATTGGTTCTGGATAAGAAGAAGTGGAAGAAGAGGAAAACATCAATGAAGAAGCGAACATTGAATCCATACTTCAATGAATCTTTCACTTTTGAAGTGTCGTTTGAACAGATTCAGGTGAGTGATACAGACTAGTTGCTTAGATGAATCAAGGGTCCAAAATATGGACTCATTGTACGGACCCCTATGGTGATGGGAAAAAAACAGATGGAAGGAAAATTTAATTTCAATGCGTTTGTATTCGCTGGCAAACTTTTGAGTTCCTCAGAGAAACGTTATGCTTGCTCGCAAAACTTCATTCTTTGCAAGCAAATGCAAAGTTTCCTGGGCATAAAAGTTTTGAAAAAGTGAACGCAAAAGCATTAAAAAATGTTCCCCTATCTCATATATTTTCCATTTCCATGTCCTTTTAGGAGCTCTGTACCATATCATTTTGGTAAATTTTCTATTGAAGTGAAAAAAAACGGTATTTGATTTGTTTCTGTGAGAAAAAAACAACTAGGGTTGTAACATCAGAATTTAATTCTTACATTGTGATTTCAACCACGTCAAACAACTTCACATTGGCACTTTGTGGGTGTCCATTTTAGACCTTGGATGTAGTGATGGATGAATTTTTCAATCTGTTTTTTCCTTTGCTCTGTGTATAGTTGTTTGTTTGACTCATTATTCCTCATACAGAAAGTCCAGCTGGTCATCTCAGTGTGGGATCATGACAAAATGAGCAGAAATGATGCGATTGGCAAGATCTATCTGGGCTGTGATGCTACAGGAAACCAGCTGCGTCACTGGGCGGATATGCTGTCCAACCCACGCAAACCTGTGGCTCAATGGCACACGTTACTCTCTGCTGAACAGGTGGACACAACGTTGGCCTTGAAGCACACGCTCAAGATCCCATTTACAAACAAAAACTTCTGAGAAATATCTATAACATGACAACTTGTTCACAACCAGAAGTTCCTTTATGTTTTCTATGCCAGGACTATGGACCAATAAGAAAACATCTTATTTCTTGCCATTCCTTTTCATTTATTTATATTGTATTCATATTGTTTAAGTGGAACATTAAATTTCCTTCATTTTCAGTATTTTGAAAGTACCAGAATAGCATGGGAAGTAACTAAAAGTAGCATTCAAGAGCGCAAGTTTGATTTTGACATTGGTGATTTCCATGTCCTTATCAATTTCATGTATTCTAAAGCTTTTATTTGTAGATATAGTAGCCAACCCACTCATTACTCATAACATCATTTTGATTATGTAAACCAACACAACAACATTAATTTAGCTTTCTGTACTTTATGATAGAATATCTAAACAAGCATACATCCATAAAGGCCCTGATATACTCACTGTGAAGTTCTTTTTTCTTCTACGCTTAGGGGTAAAACGAAGTTCAAAATACGTGAGCAGTGATATACTGTTAGTGAACCCGAACATCCTGACGCCGCCCACACTGCTAAAAGCGCTGTTTAGATGAATATGTCAATATGTGCTGCCCGCTTTCCTCTCAATAACAAAATAAACACAACAAAATTGAGAAAACAGCAAGCACTTTTTATAATAAAGCATAAGAAGAGCATCTGATCAGAGCAACGTGGATATGTTTGCACAAGCTCTGCGATTTGGCACTCTAGTAAATTATTTATAAATTATATTTAAATTTATAACACTTTATACAATAGATTGCTTAATATCAAGCAGCTTTAGCTTATTAAACATGAAAAACAGTGTCAGTGTCTTGTTTCATCAGAAGTACAACTTCATTTTCTACTATAAAGCAGCTCTCCAGTGTGTTCATGTTTTTACTCATGGAAGTCTAACCTCGACGGACTCAACATGAGAAATAAAGTGGAAAAGATTTCAACGTGAAAGAAGGCAGAGCCTCAGAGCCACACCTACCTATTATGTAATCTGTACGGACCAATGACAGTACAAAGGTTTGTAACAGCCATAGTGAACTTTTCCGGAAAATTCCCTGTTTCGAACTCCCAAAACGAACTCCAAACTAAGTTCGTTTGGGCCTAATTTTGTTTGAAATTATGTCACATCAGTTCATCCTTCGATTTGCTTGAAGTATATCGGGGCCTTAACTG
The DNA here is from genome assembly GCA_039654625.1 of Rhinogobio ventralis. NCBI lineage: Eukaryota > Metazoa > Chordata > Actinopteri > Cypriniformes > Gobionidae > Rhinogobio > Rhinogobio ventralis. The sequence goes on from CM077216.1 coordinate 22,461,020, forward strand.
GGAGACAAACGTTATTCAGGGATTGAAGTTAAAGTTTTTAATCAGTCAATTGTGTAATGTTATAAGTGTGCAAGTCTGCATGAAACGGAAGTTACTGAGTGAAACGGCTTCTCACACAAGACAAAATGTAGGACGGGACTTGATTTTGTCCATTGGGAATTGATTGGCTGGTTAAATTGTTGTGGTTTGCTATTGGTGGATCTCATGTGATTGACAGGTTGCCCCGCCCTCGTGCCAGTAAACACATCATCAGAGAAGGGATGAGCTGAAAGAGGGAGGGGAAGTTATTTTGATTAAAGATTATGAGGCACATGAATAAAAAAATAATGATGTGCACAGTTAAATAATTTTTATTAAACACTGCAATATTCCATTAAAAAAATAAGAATCATCAATTTTTGATTTCATGGTGACTTTAATGATGCTATACATAACTTTATTTTAATATGAAAAATGAATGACCAATGATGACTCTGAAAGAAAATGTGACTGGGAGTGTAGGCTACTGTTGCTATACGAACACAAAATTCACATGCATCTGATTGACAGATAAACTGCAGTTCAGTAAACTTTTATTCAGTTTAACATTAGGTTAAAGTTAAAGAGGGTGAACTTTATCATTCAACTGTACTGTGCATGTATGTTTTAAACACTTACCTTATGTTCTTAGTCAGTCCGAACATTAAATGTACATCCTTTAAAAAGCAGTTTTCTAACATACACTATAATGCCAAAAGTTTTGGGACGTCTGCCTTTCCATGCACATGAACTTTAATGACATCCCATTCTTAATCCATAGGGTTTAATATGGAGTTGGTCCACCCTTTGCAGCTATAACAGCTTCAACTCTTCTGGGAAGTCTTTCCACAAGATTTAGGAGTGTGTTTATGGGAGTTTTTGACCATTCTTCTAGAAGCGCATTTGTGAGGTCAGGCACTCATGTTGGACGAGACGGCCTGGCTCACAGTCTCCGCTCTAATTCATCCCAAAGGTGTTCTATCGGGTTGAGGTCAGGACTCTGTGCAGGCCAGTCAAGTTCCTCCACACAAAACTCGCTCATCCATGTCTTTATGGACCTTGCTTTGTGCACTGGTGCGCAGTCATGTTGGAACAGGAAGGGGTCATCCCTAAACTGTTCCCACAAAGTTGGGAGCATGAAATTATTGAGAAATGCTGAAGCATTAAGAGTTCCTTTCACTGGAACTAAGGGGCCAAGCCCAACCCTTGAAAAACAACTCTGCGCACTGTGCACCTCAGCATGCGCTGACCCCGCTCTGTGATTTTACGTGGCCTACCACTTTGTGGCTGAGTTGACGTTGTTCCCAATTGCTTCCACTTTGTTATAATACCACTAACAGTTGACCGTGGAATATTTAGTAGTGAGGAAATGTCACGAATGGACTTATTGCACAGGTGGCAACCTATCACGGTACCACACTTGAATTGAGACTCCTGAGTGCGACCCATTCTTTCACAAATGTTTGTAGAAGCGTCTGCATGCCTGGGTGCTTGATTTTATACACCTGTGGCCATGGAAGTGATTGGAACACCTGAATTCAATGAGGGTTGTCCCAATACTTTTGGGAGTATAGTGTATTTACTTAGACTTCTCAGGTAATGTCAATGACCCACAACAGTGGTTACATATAAATATATTTGAATTGTTTGATCAAACTTACTGCTAGGGACAATTCAGTAGTCGCTGGATATTATAGGGAAAGTCCCTAGCGTCCCTACTAAATTGTATACCCTTGCATTAAAGTGCTGAGGTTTAGAAAATGCACACACAAGACAGTTGTATCAGGTTTGTTGTGTTCACACACACATACACGCATGTTGATTTCTCTTGTGACTACAGTAAGCACAAGATAAGGGTGTGTGTATTAGGCTGTCAGCACACATGTGGCCCAATTACAGCATTTTAATGAGGTTTCTTTCTTTGAGCTAATTTACAGAATGCTAAAGGCTGGCGAACTCATTAGTTGCTTTCGCACACTCACGTTTTAAACACTCAGGTACACTTTGAAATGCATAATTCAGAATTCAGAATCTCATCAACAAGGACACTGGAAAATGGTATAGGGACATTTTGTACCTTCTTCAACACAAATGTGTCGTGTTTTAAAATCTGTATCTGAATGAAACTGAAACATTTACAAAAAATTACAATATTACATGAATAAAAATGTTTGTTTTCGTATTTAAAAAACTTATTATGTGTTGTTGTGCAGTTGCTACGTTGTTCTGAATTGTGGTGTTAAGGTGTTTTTTACTGGCCCAGGTCAAAAAGGTCTGTTCCCTGTGTATTATAAATATAAAAATATCTGTGTATTTAAAATTTATTTGAAAATTAACAAAAATAAATTATACTACACTGTAAAAATGATATGAAATTATACAAGATTCAACTCATTATTTTAAAGTCAGTTTAATGTAATTTAAGTTTAAATGACTTGTACAAGGTGATTGTAACTTTTTTCTTTTCTTTTTTTCTTTTTTACAGTGTACCATTCAACTGTTTGGGGCCAGTAAAATGTTTTTTTTTTTTTTTTTCAAAGAAATTATACTTTTATTCAGAAAGTATGCGTCAAAAGCGACAGTAAAGGCATTTATAATGTTACAAAGAATTTCAGTTTCAAATAATCACCGTTCTTTTGAATTTTCTGTTAATCAAAGAATAAAAAAGAATCACGGTTTCCACAAAAATAACTGTTTTTAACATTGATAATGAATATTTCTTGAGCAGCAAATCAGCATATTGAATGATTTCTGATCATGTGACACTGAAGACTGGAGTAATTCCAGCTTTGATCACAGGAATAAATTACATTTGAAAATATATTCAAATAGAAAACGGCTATCTTAAACTGTAATATTTTACATTATTATTGTTTTTACTGTAGCCTACTTTTGATCAAATAAATGCAGTCTTGGTGAACATAAGAGATCTTACCAAGCACTAAACTTCTGAACAGTTGTGTTCATTATAACCCTTATTATTTTACTGATTCTGTTTTAAAGTTGATTGTAAAAAATGTATTTTCTTTCACAGCCTGAGCCACTCGAATTGCCCTCGAAAGGAACAATATAAACCACACTTACATCTGATTTGGGAACAGTTTCCATTATCCATTTCCCTTAACCACCATAAAGGTAGCACACAGCACACAGCAGGTTTATGATCAGCAAAGATGGTAAACACTGTTGACATGACCTTTGGAGTCTTTACTACTAGAGATCATAGTGCAGCTTTGATCTCCGATCAAAGGAATATTCCTACTAGTTTACCATGCTGTGCAGAAAATATATTGGCATAGGATTACAGAAATGGGGATAAGGTGAGAAATGTAATGAGTAAAGTAACGTATTACTTTTAAATTTACAACAAAATATCTGAGTTACTTTTTTCAAATAAGTAACGCCTCTCCTATAGATGAAATTAACTAATTCAATAATTGATGATCTTTACAACAGAACTGAATCAAAAATGAAATGACTTCAGCTGAAAAACAGCCAAAATGCATTTTCCTGTTATCACTATAAAGCTGCTTTGAAACAATCTGTTTTGTATAAAGCGCTATATAAATAAAGGTGAGAGAAATTGTAAGTCCAGAGGCGTTGTGTGTGCTGTGTGAACATGATGGGTATTGTAGTTCTAGACTAATGTGAACATGCATTTACTCATCTCACTTGCACAAAAAAAGATTCAGTATTCCTCAAAATGAATAAAATCTATAAAATGCAAACTGTATTTAATCTCACTTTATTAAGCAATGTCCTTGTTTCTGACCTTCAATGATCCAATTCAAATATACCAATTACTTTAGATAAAATCACGTTTGTGTTTCTTTTTTCCCCCCTTTTTTTATTGCTGAAGTAAGTGTTAAACCAAAGACATTTCTCTTTAAAAATTCTTGTTTTAGACTTCTAATTCATGAGCCGTGTTTTGTTTTGCTCCATCCTCTGGACTTCCGCATTCGGCAATACGTCGTGTCAGAGTTTACTCTTCGGGCGGAACTCGACTTGTGTACGGCTGTTACCGAAAGACAGCGATTATAGTTTATAAAGTTATAAATATGGATATTTTTCTTACACAAACCCATCGATTCGCTTCAGAAGGCCTTTATTAACCCCCTGGAGACGTGTGGAGTATGTTTATAATGGATGAATGCACTTTTTGGGGAAACATAAAATTCTCCAAAACTGTTCACCAAGCTTACGATTAAATATCATATTTGAAATCACCACAACTGTCTCAAATTTTGTTTCTAAATGCTCAAATCATTACAAAAAAAAATGTTTTTCAGGCTGGACCAGCCAATGTGCATGCTCAGTACTAAGTGTGCATCTCAGAACTGTTTCTATAACAACCAGAGCTTCTAACGGCAGCCGATTGGCTCTTTTATTTAGAAGGTGGGACTTATTCCGCCATATTGCATGTTGCACTTTCTTCCATTAATAGTAATATGATTGCACCGAAAGTCTTTAATTGAATTTTATTTTCCTGCGTCCTATTCTTCTGTGATACAGAATGGCAGAAAGGTTTGTTTGAGCTGCGCTCTCTACTGTACAGGGATGAATTTGCATTTCCTTCAGTAACGTAGTGCGTTACTTTCCAAAAAAAGTTATGTAATTCACTACTTTTAAAAGTAACTTTCCCCAACACTAATATATGATTACTATATTATAGTAATATTGTGAAATCATTACTCAAATCTTTAGTGTCACATGATCCTTCAGAAAACATTTTAATATGCTGATTTGGTGCTCAAGAAACATTTCTTATAACTATCAATAATGTTGTGCTGCTTAAAGGTCCCATGATGTGGGTTTTTTTTTAAATTATTTTATAATGTTTCCTGAGGTACTTATATTGTTAGTATGATTTTTACATCATACATACTTTTACATGTCATAATTTAGAAATAAAAGGCATTTTTCTATCCTGATTTCAGTCCTCTGGCTTGAATGCTCTGTTTGAAGGGGCGTGGCTGCTGTGAGACTTCAGTGGAAACGCCCACTGTTGTGATTGGCTGACATCTTTGCATTTGAAATGCGTATTGCATGTGGAACCCCTCTCGAATACTTCTACTACGTTTTTTTACTATTACAGCTGTCGAGATTAACGAATCGTTAAAGTGTTGATTATAGCATTATTTTTAGATCTTTTCCCATCACATGAAAGGCTGCAGTGATGAGCAGAGTAGACAGACAGTCTGTTTACCGCGTGAATACAATGATCTCTTCATTGCAACGCAATTTTTTTCACAACAACTAACAACAAACACAATATCGATATGAATACAGTAAGAGCTTCGTTGTGCAGCATAACAGCATCATTCATTATAACGGCAGTTTGGGCAAGTGTCCAGATATACTTGCGACATCTGATTGACAGCTTCGAACATTATAAAGAGAGTGTTCTTTGATCGCTCTCTATAGTTTAATCATAATTTAAATAACAGATTTGTTTCATGCTACTAAGAGAAACTATGTGAAGTTGATCGTTTAGTCACTGATGCATAAACAGTATTAAACGATTTAGAAAGAAAGCCTGTGTGAACTTGAATAATTAGCTACACATCAGAAATCACTGATCACAGATCAGGCATTAATGAACACTGTTACTTACTGTTTGTGGCGGTGCTGTCGAATCCATATCGTAAAAGTCTGTTTGTAAAGCCTGTGCTGACATTGCGACTGAATTATACGGTGGCCCAGTAGTGCACAACACAACGAACTTTAAAAAGCATACATAAGTTCACAACACAACGGAATCAAGCCACAACACAACGAAAAAGCCACAACACAACGGAAATGCTCCCGACCACTAGGGGGCTCTTGGAGTGCGGTAAAGTTAGTTTTCCTTGCCATTGTTCCATAGATTCACCAGTCTTACAAAGATATAAACACTACGATCAGTTTTAAGTGTGTAACCATTGTATATGGACATGAAATATAAATTCAAAATCACCTACATGCATTATAGCTGCATATTTATACTCAAGAACGCTTTTACCCGCTACCACGGCGCTTGATGCCCACGGGAACGCCTGCCAATTCCACCATGTAGTTGAAACGTATAATATGTATGAATTTGTATAAATGCTCAAATTTCACTGTTGTGCATTACTGAGTCAGTTTTACCAATACAACTAAGCAGAGAATTTTAACATGTCTGTTTTTAAATGTTAAAAGTAATTAAATTAATACAAATTATGTTTCAACTACATGGTGGAATTGGCAGGCGTTCCCTTGGGCATCAAGTGCCGTGGTAGCGGGTAAAAGCGTTCTCGAGTATAAATATGCAGCTGGCGAATCTATGGAACAATGGCAAGCAAACCTAATTTTACCGCACTCCGAGAGCCCCCTACTGGTCGGGAGCATTTTCGTTGTGTTGTGGCTTTTTCGTTGTGTTGTGGCTTTTCCGTTGTGTTGTGGTTTGATTCCGTTGTGTTGTGGCTTGATTCCGTTGTGTTGTGGCTTGATTTCGTTGTGTTTTGGCTTGATTCCGTTGTGTTGTTGCTTTTCCGTTGTGTTGTGGCTTGATTTCGTTGTGTTGTGGCTTTTTCGTTGTGTTGTGGCTTTTTCGTTGTGTTGTGGCTTTTTCGTTGTGTTGTGGCTTTTCCGTTGTGTTGTGGCTTGATTCCGTTGTGTTGTGGCTTGATTTCGTTGTGTTGTGGCTTTTTCGTTGTGTTGTGGCTTTTCCGTTGTGTTGTGGCTTGATTCCGTTGTGTTGTGACTTGATTCCGTTGTGTTGTGGCTTGATTCCGTTGTGTTGTGGCTTGATTTCGTTGTGTTGTGGCATGATTTCGTTGTGTTGTGGCTTTTTCGTTGTGTTGTGGCTTGATTTCGTTGTGTTGTGGCTTGATTTCGTTGTGTTGTGGTTTTTTCGTTGTGTTGTGGCTTTTCCGTTGTGTTGTGACTTGATTCTGTTGTGTTGTGGCTTGATTCTGTTGTGTTGTGGCTTGATTCCGTTGTGTTGTGGCTTGATTCTGTTGTGTTGTGGCTTGATTTCGTTGTGTTGTGGCTTGATTCTGTTGTGTTGTGGCTTGATTTCGTTGTGTTGTGGCTTTTTCGTTGTGTTGTGGCTTTTCCGTTGTGTTGTGGCTTGATTTCGTTGTGTTGTGGCTTGATTTCGTTGTGTTGTGGCTTTTTCGTTGTGTTGTGGCTTGATTTCGTTGTGTTGTTGCTTTTCCGTTGTGTTGTGGCTTGATTTCGTTGTGTTGTGGCTTTTTCGTTGTGTTGTGGCTTTTACGTTGTGTTGTGGCTTTTTCGTTGTGTTGTGGCTTTTCCGTTGTGTTGTGGCTTGATTCCGTTGTGTTGTGGCTTTTTCGTTGTGTTGTGGCTTGATTCCGTTGTGTTGTGGCTTGATTTCGTTGTGTTGTGGCATGATTTCGTTGTGTTGTGGCTTTTTCGTTGTGTTGTGGCTTGATTTCGTTGTGTTGTGGCTTGATTTCGTTGTGTTGTGGTTTTTTCGTTGTGTTGTGGCTTTTCCGTTGTGTTGTGACTTGATTCTGTTGTGTTGTGGCTTGATTCTGTTGTGTTGTGGCTTGATTCCGTTGTGTTGTGGCTTGATTCTGTTGTGTTGTGGCTTGATTTCGTTGTGTTGTGGCTTGATTCTGTTGTGTTGTGGCTTGATTTCGTTGTGTTGTGGCTTTTTCGTTGTGTTGTGGCTTTTCCGTTGTGTTGTGACTTGATTTCGTTGTGTTGTGGCTTGATTTCGTTGTGTTGTGGCTTTTTCGTTGTGTTGTGGCTTGATTTCGTTGTGTTGTTGCTTTTCCGTTGTGTTGTGGCTTGATTTCGTTGTGTTGTGGCTTTTTCGTTGTGTTGTGGCTTTTACGTTGTGTTGTGGCTTTTTCGTTGTGTTGTGGCTTTTCCGTTGTGTTGTGGCTTGATTCCGTTGTGTTGTGGCTTTTTCGTTGTGTTGTGGCTTGATTCCGTTGTGTTGTGGCTTGATTTCGTTGTGTTGTGGCATGATTTCGTTGTGTTGTGGCTTTTTCGTTGTGTTGTGGCTTGATTCCGTTGTGTTGTGGCTTGATTTCGTTGTGTTGTGGCTTTTTCGTTGTGTTGTGGCTTTTCCATTGTGTTGTGACTTGATTCTGTTGTGTTGTGGCTTGATTCTGTTGTGTTGTGGCTTGATTCCGTTGTGTTGTGGCTTGATTCTGTTGTGTTGTGGCTTGATTTCGTTGTGTTGTGGCTTGATTTCGTTGTGTTGTGGCTTTTTCGTTGTGTTGTGGCTTTTCCGTTGTGTTGTGGCTTTTCCGTTGTGTTGTGGCTTGATTTCGTTGTGTTGTGGCTTTTTCGTTGTGTTGTGGCTTGATTTCGTTGTGTTGTGGCTTGATTTCGTTGTGTTGTGGCTTTTACGTTGTGTTGTGGCTTGATTCCGTTATGTTGTGGCTTGATTCCGTTGTGTTGTGGCTTGATTCCGTTGTGTTGTGGCTTGATTCTGTAGTGTTGTGGCTTGATTTCGTTGTGTTGTGGATTGATTCTGATGTGTTGTGGCTTGATTTCGTTGTGTTGTGTCTTGATTTCGTTGTGTTGTGGCTTGATTCTGTTGTGTTGTGGCTTGATTCTGTTGTGTTGTGGCTTGATTTCGTTGTGTTTTGGCTTGATTTCGTTGTGTTTTGGCTTGATTTCGTTGTGTTGTGGCTTGATTCTGTAGTGTTGTGGCTTGATTTCGTTGTGTTGTGGCTTGATTTCGTTGTGTTGTGGCTTTTTCGTTGTGTTGTGGCTTTTCCGTTGTGTTGTGGCTTTTCCGTTGTGTTGTGGCTTGATTTCGTTGTGTTGTGGCTTGATTTCGTTGTGTTGTGGCTTTTTCGTTGTGTTGTGGCTTGATTTCGTTGTGTTGTGGCTTGATTTCGTTGTGTTGTGGCTTTTACGTTGTGTTGTGGCTTGATTCCGTTATGTTGTGGCTTGATTCCGTTGTGTTGTGGCTTGATTCCGTTGTGTTGTGGCTTGATTCTGTAGTGTTGTGGCTTGATTTCGTTGTGTTGTGGATTGATTCTGATGTGTTGTGGCTTGATTTCGTTGTGTTGTGTCTTGATTTCGTTGTGTTGTGGCTTGATTCTGTTGTGTTGTGGCTTGATTCTGTTGTGTTGTGGCTTGATTTCGTTGTGTTTTGGCTTGATTTCGTTGTGTTTTGGCTTGATTTCGTTGTGTTGTGGCTTGATTCTGTAGTGTTGTGGCTTGATTTCGTTGTGTTGTGGCTTGATTTCGTTGTGTTGTGGCTTGATTCAGTTGTGTTGTGGCTTGATTTCGTTGTGTTGTGGCTTGATTTCGTTGTGTTGTGGCTTTTCCTAACTTCCGTTGTGTTGTGTTTTCCGAAATCTTTTAATTGCGACTTGTCGCACTTTTAATATAAATATTTAATAGAAATGTATTTTCAATATAAAGCACATCCCGCTCTTTTCTTTCTCATGTTTCGTTAATTAATAACTTTATCTGCGAGGATTATCAAAAATACGACACATTTATAGGACAGTCTCTGCGGCAAAAACGAAAGTAGCCTACCAGCGGGTGAAATGTTTCTTTGCACAGCAAAGCACCAGAATCAATAAAAAGATATTAAGTTATATAATATTAAGATATTTAGTTTAGATAGCCTAATTTTACATTTTCACTACTGTTCTAAAAATGGTTTCGCCATTACCTTAAACAAGCTGCAGCTGCTTGAATCCCAGTGCTGGAGCTGTTACCATAGAAACGTGAGTGGTTGGCTGGTTGTTGTCGCGACTTGTGACACTGAACGCGCGTCCGGTAGCTACAATTTGAATATTATTATTATCATAAACTTTTCATTAACTTCGGTAGGCTGTACAACAAGGGGATTGTAATTGGCTGCCTTTCTGTAGAGAGCGGATCTCCATTGATGTGTCAATTTTTTTTTTAGCGATCATTTGTTGGTAAAGGGTGCGAGACCTGGCGAGCCACGTGATTTTTGTCAAAGAACCAGGTTCGGCTCGCGAGCCATAGGTTCCCGACCCCTGGGCAAGGGGAACTCATAATGTAAAAAAAAAAACATAAAGTGAAATTTTCATGCCATGGGAGCTTAATATTTTTGTGGAAACAGTAATATTTTTTAAAATAGAAATCTTCTGCAACATTATACATATCTTTACTGTCACTTTTGAAAAAACAAAAACAAAACAACTAAATCCAGTTTTGCTTCAGATTCTTTTAAAGTTGCAATCGCAAAATACATTTTTATAGGTTTTTTTTTTTATTAAATGGTAATTAAATAATTAAATCGTCCTTAACAAAGCTTTTATTTTCACTAAATTTAACTAATCTAAATGTAATTATTTGCTCAGAATTTTGTGTGCTTTTGATTGTAACCAGATTGGATTATGCAACAACTGACAACAGACATTGCATATACTGTCCACTTTAGCTACAGCGTATTACATGGTAATACAAACGTCTGGACTCCAGATATGAATGATTCAGTCCTAAGGACCGTTATAAAACACATGTTCTCATTTGCATGTCTCGCGTCTCTAATTGAAATCTTGTCTTTGGTGCTCAGGAGACGACACCTCTGAAACAGGTGGGAGTAATAGAGCGAGTGTTTGTGCAAGACTGGACTTGAGCAGATGAGAGAACCATGTCATAAGTAATTCAGATCTTGTATGCAATTGAATGGCCGAGGAACACAGACCAACCCTTTGTTATGCAAATAAAGTGTTATACCGCATTTGATCCTGCATTTATGAGGGTCTGTTACCAAGCTGTCTCATTGCTCCGTTTGTTGAAGATTGATAATCCATTTAGGCAGCATTGTCAATGCACTTTTTTATTGACATCTATCTCTCAAATTACAAAAGATCATATACTAGATAATTTCTGTTTTAAATGATAATTCGTAGTTGGAATGGGCTGAACCTTGAAGGAGGTGTGTGTGACATCAAGCTTTGGAGGGGTTTCCTGGATACTTGCAGCAACCTGAAGCTGTTCAATTAAACTGTGAGGCAGGAGAAAGCGTCTCACAAGTGATTGCACTCTCTGATTATCCTGAACACAGATAACAAGCTGTCACAAGCTGTTTCAGTCTTCTCACGCGAGCATCTGCTGTAGCAGCAAAATGAGGTGAGACTTTTGATTTTATGTATATTTGAATTATATTCAAGAAGTTTTGCTTTGGAGTCAATGACAAAAAAGCATCTTGGTACAGTGGTTATACTATTGCAGTGTTTCCCAACCCTGTTTCCTAACTGTACACATTTTCAAACTCTTCCTAATAAAACACACTTGATTCAACTGATCAGCTCAAAGACTCCAAGGCCATGTTCAGACTGCCAGCAAAATAAAAAAAAAAAGTGCATATCCAGATGGGTTTTTGAAAGTCTGGACAGCAAAAAACAACAACACATGAAATCTGATTTTTGTTCATATCCAATTGGAATCCGATCAGATTTATCAAGTGTGAACGGCAAAAAATAACATGAAATGCATTTTTTTTTTTACAATCTGTTTTGAGCTACATTCAAATGTGGTTTGAAATCCTATTCAAATTGCATTTCTGGAAAACCGTCTAAGGCTACGTTCACACTGTAGAGAGCGGATCTCCATTGATGAGCCATAGGTTCCCGACCCCTGGGCTAGGGGAACTCATAATGTCATGGGAGCTTAATATTTTTGTGGAAACAGTAATATTTTTTTAAATAGAAATATTCTGCAACATTATACGTATCTTTACTGTCACTTTTGAAAAAACAAAAACAAAACCACAACTAAATCCAGTTTTGCTTCAGATTCTTTTAAAGTTGGAATCGCAAAATAAATTTTTATAGTTTTTTTTATTTTTATTAAATAGTAATTCAATAATTAAATCGTTCTTAACAAAGCTTTTATTTTCAATCTGTATGTCTTGAAATTTAACTCTGATCAGATTTATCAAGTGTGAACGGCAAAAGATAACATGAAATGTATTTTTTTTACAAATCTGTTTCGAGCTACATTCAAATGTGGTTTGAAATCCTATTCAAATTGCATTTCTGGAAAACCGTCTAAGGCTACGTTCACACTGTCAGTCCAAATCAGATTATTTGTGTATCCGATCTGATCTAAAATTATTGACGTTCACACTGTGTATCGTAACTGTTCAGATCCGATTTGTGTGTCCATGCCGCTCTTTAGTGTTCTGGGATATTTGCATTGGTTTCTATGGCAATGACGTTGAGTTGATAGGCATGTTGCGTTGTTATTTTTGGTGTATGAGTGATTCTATAATTGGAGATACATTTTGCATTTCAAAAAGTCAAAGAAAAAAACACATGGCACTAATGAAATCATGATTAAAAGACTTTTAAACAACCCACTGTGTGATCAGTGATAAATTCTGTTTTCCTTTTGATATTGTGGTAACAATTTTGACGTTTCTCAAAATAACTTTTAATAATGTTATAGATTAAAATATTTTCTCAGAGAGAGCACACATACCTTTCATCGCTTCAGATCTTATTAGTGAGGGAAAGTGACATTTCTTGTATCTTACATAGTTGTGGGAGATAATTCCACCAATTTAAAGGCAAAGTATGGTTCGGTAACAGAATTGACGCACAATTTATGTAAACAAATTTTTTTTTAAGATAAAAGTAATTTTTATTTGTTGGAGAATTAGGAAAATTACTATTTAGGGTTTTATAAATAAAATAAATTAAATATTACCAAAGTCAAATAAAATATTTTGATTACACAATGATACATGATGGAAAAATGCTAACTAATTCGGACAACAAGAAATCATGATTTTCAGCTATATAAGACACTTTTTATATAAAACATTGTTATGACCTGTAACATCTTGTGGTCCATGACAATGAGTAACAAATTATTAAAATAATTAAAAATATAAACTTGTATATGTGAAACTTGTATATTATATTCATTCATTACACACAGACTGATATATTTCAAATGTTTATTTCTTTTAATTTTGATGATTATAACTGACAACTAAGGAAAATCCCAAATTCAGTATCTCAGAAAATTTGAATATTGTGAAAAGGTTCAATATTTAAGACACCTGGTGCCACACTCTAATCAGCTAATTAACTTAAAACACCTGCAAAGGCCTTTAAATGGTCTCTCAGTCTAGTTCTGTAGGCTACAATCATGGGGAAGACTGCTGACTTGACAGTTGTCCAAAAGACGACCATTGACACCTTGCACAAGGAGGGCAAGACACAAAAGGTCATTGCAAAAGAGGCTGGCTGTTCACAGAGCTCTGTGTCTAAGCACATTAATAAAGAGGCGAAGGGAAGGAAAAGATGTGGTAGAAAAAAGTGTACAAGCAATAGGGATAACCACACCCTGGAGAGGATTGTGAAACAAAACCCATTCAAAAATGTGGGGGAGATTCACAAAGAGTGGACTCCAGCTGGAGTCAGTGCTTCAAGAACCACTACGCACAGACGTATGCAAGACATGGGTTTCAGCTGTCGCATTCCTTGTGTCAAGCCACTCTTGAACAACAGACAGCGTCAGAAGCGTCTCGCCTGGGCTAAAGACAAAAAGGACTGGACTGCTGCTGAGTGGTCCAAAGTTATGTTCTCTGAGGAAAGTAAATTTTGCATTTCCTTTGGAAATCAGGGTCCCAGAGTCTGGAGGAAGAGAGGAGAGGCACACAATCCACATTGCTTGAGGTCCAGTGTAAAGTTTCCACAGTTAGTGATGGTTTGGGGTGCCATGTCATCTGCTGGTGTTGGTCCACTGTGTTTTCTGAGGTCCAAGGTCAACGCAGCCGTATACCAGGAAGTTTTAGAGCACTTCATGCTTCCTGCAGCTGACCAACTTTATGTTGATGCAGATTTCATTTTAATTCAGGCAAAAGGAGCCCCAACTAAATATTGAGTGCTGTACATGTTCATACTTTTCATGTTCATACTTTTCATTTGGCCAAGACTTCTAAAAATCCTTTCTTTGTATTGGTCTTAAGTAATATTCTAATTTTCTGAGATTCTGAATTTGGGATTTTCCTTAGTTGTCAGTTATAATCATCAAAATTAAAAGTAATAAACATTTGAAATATATCAGTCTGTGTGTAATGAATGAATATAATATACAAGTTTCACTTTTTGAATGGAATTAGTGAAATAAATCAACTTTTGATGATATTCTAATTATATGACCAGCACCTGTATTATGTAAGGGTGAACTCATGAAATGCCAACCAACGTAACGTCATTGCCATAGAAACCAATGCAGATATTCCGGAAAATAAAAGACCACCACATGACACACAAATCGGATCTGAACAGTTGCGATACTCAGTGTGGACAGACAATAATTTATATCAGATTCCAATCAGATACACAAATAATCCGATTTGGACTGACAGTGTGGACTGACCTTGGTTTAACCTGCCCGTACACTGCCCTCAAAGAGCCCAGGCTACACTGTGCCCTTAGGAGGAGGCGTTTTGCTATCTTACAGAGAAACCATGACCTAGCCCTGGCGATTTATGAAGGATGTGGTGCCCCTGTAGGGCTGCCAGGAAGGTTTTGAGAGCCAGAAAAAACACCATCTTTTTGAGGCCGTTGATATGCAGGCTTTGCTCCAGACAGGACCAGGAGCCGAACACCGATCTGTCGTGACAACCTTCCATCTGGAGATCAGTCCCAATCGGACACCCAATCGGACCACCGCTGTCCACCCTGAGACGCAAACGTCACTGACGCCAAGCGTGGGAAGGGACTTGGGCTTCCAGCCAATACCGCAGGTCGATACTGCAATGGAGCAGGCCCAATGGTACTATAGAGGAGGCGGCTGCCATCAGGCCAAGCAACCTCTAGAAAGCTTTGAGAGGAACTTTGAATGACACTTTGAATGACACCACTAAACGTTGAATACTCAGCGAGCGTTCGGGCGAGAGCATTTGAGTCGAGAACTGCCCTCAGGAAGGCGATTCGCCTGCTGCGAGACAGGACGCTCTTTGGTGAATGGATTCTGAGCCCAAGATGCTCCAGGTGAATGAGGAGCAGCAACCTGTGAGCACAGAGCTCACGCTCTGACCAAGCCAACACTAGCCAGTCGTCGAGGTAGTTCATGCCGCGGATTCCCACCTGCTTCAGAGGGGAGAGTCCATGCATTTGGTAAAAGTGAATCTCTAGAATGGTCGGTGATGAGGGGCTATTTGGATATGAACATGAGCATCTTTCAGATCAACTGATAAGAACCAGTCCTCTGGGCAGACTTGCACGAGTCAAGTCACCTTCCTTTATATAGCGCTTTTTAAAATATAGATTGTTTCAAAGCAGGTTTACAATGATAATAGGAAATTAATAGAAGAGAGATTGTTTTGGCTGTACATCAGCTCTAGAAAAAAAGTTATTGTCCAGCTAAAGTAAGTTTTTGATTGATTCATTTCCGGCTATTTACTTTGGGGCCACTTACACAACACCATTTTCAACCAAAATAGAAAACTCAACACCGTTATCATCTTCGTGTAAACAAAAACGTGAATCTGTGAGAGCGGTGACGGAATGCACATAAGCATTAAGTGTTTAGTCTATAGGCAAGCGCGTTTAAATACATATGTGTGCAGGTGCATAGTTTTTCTTTACAAAATGACGGCCAAATTATAGCGAGGAGCTGCTTCAAAGTCAACATCCGGAATGGCCCTCTCAATAATGCGCGATTTAGGATTCTTTGGAACGAGGAAATATTGTCTGTAAAAGCCCAACTCACTGTTCGAGTGTCGTTGTGGAGAGGAAAAGTGTTCTTTATAGCCAATGGGTCTGATATCACAGAGGTAGTTTGCTTGGGCACATACAGTGTGGGTGGAACGGGCCCAGTGAACAGTGTCTCCAATGCCTAGAGCTGAATGGGGGGTTGGAAGGCAAACTCAAGGCTTTTACGAGGGTGGTCCGGCCTCTGCGGGACTTAACCCTCTTCTCTCCTGACGGTTCAGGACAACTTCTGTGGCTCAGGGTCCAGCGTTATCTTGGGAGGGGCCCTGGCATTTAGGAAAAGGGTAGCGCTTGGTAGGCGGAGAGTACTGTCGGAGCTCTGGCTTGGACTGAGGCTGAGCGGGCGACGGGGCAGGCTTTGTGGACTGTTGAGTCAGTGGGCCTTCTGGCGACTTGAGCTGCCAGGTGCTTGGGCAGGAAGTGGCGCATGGTTTGCGATGACTTCTGAGCTGCGGTGAAACGCATTTGGACCAGACTCATCTATGGCTCGGAAGAGTTTGGCCTGAAAAACCTGGACCCGCCATAGTGTGAAGCTCTGAGTTCTGCAGGGCTTAGGGAGGTGGACCACTTGGGTTTCCATCCCAGATCAGTGGGTGGGCAGAGGTGCGCAGCGACAGCCTCTTCAAGAGCTTCAAGAGCATCTCATAGCCATTTTGCCCTGCGCCATTGATGGTGGTGAGGACAGTGGAGGCAGAAGAGTCGATGTGGGGGGCGCGCCACGGGTTGGTGAGTTCATCATGAACTTCCAGGAAGAATGGTGCCGGTCTCTGACAGGGGGCTCGCTGGCTGCGCCCTAGCATGAACAATTAATCCAGGCGGCTGCGGGTGGAATTTTGCATCAAACACTGCCCAATTCGCTCAATTAGGTGTGAAATTTAGCATTCTGCGCCGACTTAAGCGGTGTTTTTTTTACTCTAAACAGTTTGTCCCAGGAACTTTTTTCCCAATAACTTTTTTTCCCACAGACCTGTTCCTGTCTGCGTTTCCATTGTGGTCTAAAGTACCAGGAAGATTAGGCAAATTAGTCTGGTGACTTAGGACTGCGCACGACTGCGGGTCGCCGTTTCCAGTTCCCGCTGGATTTCGTCCTCCATGTATAAGCTTAATAAAGCCTGAACTTCGTCGTCAGTCCATCAGTCGTATTTTTAAACTCCACTGTTGATTCGAATAGCAAACAACTCTTACTGCACACACCGCAACAGACTTTTAAAAATGGTGATTGAAATAAAATGCTGCATGGAGTCAACCAATCAAAATGCTGTGTGAACTCAACCAATCAGCATGTTCAGCACCCAAGTCCCACCCCTGAAAGTTCCTGAACTTTAAAAAAGTACTACCTCGTGAGCAGGGACTTTCTGAGGGGACTTCATTAGATCCTGGTCCCTGCGGTCGAAACACTGGGGATTTCCAAGGAATGTGTGGGATTTCCAAGTCAGAAACTCAAAATTAGGTATCAAAATTATCTTCACGTTTCCCAGTAGTAGTAAATACGATTTTAATAGTAACTCATATTTACGACAATTCCACGTCTCTGCCTGCCTTCTTGTCCTACCTGGTACAAATATTTATACTTAAGAAGTCACACTTTTTTATATTTGTTAATTTAAAGGCTGCAAAAACAATTTCATTGTTACTGTCCAGACAGTTAATTTTACACAAGCTGAGCTTTTGTGACATCATTCCCCATTAGTGGGGCATGTTGTCACAATGGAAACAGCCTATTTCTAGGCCACAGTTAAACAGTAAAAAACAAAACAATGGAGACAAAAAAACATACAACAACAAAAATGTTGTAACCCTAACCCTTCCATCATTATATAATTTACTTTTTTTTGTTCTTTTTCTCGTTTTCTCGAGTTCATATTCAGTTGTAGTGATGATAATTCAGACTGTAATACTGCATGACTATTTAAGCAAACTAGTGACGGTGAAAATTTTAAGCTGAATTGAATTTCAAATAAATTCTCTTCAAGCCTGTCTGCCCACTACCCACTTTGGACAACCACATAACATACTACATTTCCCATGATGCGTAGCATGTCGCTTCTGTGACGTCACTGCCCACGTGAGCTTCATTCAGCTGAGCGCTGCAAAGATGAATGGCTGGGGTTTGTTTTAAAACAATCTTATGTTTAATATATTTTCTGGTTACAAACGTTATAAATGTCTTGTATGTCTGTCTTATGTTTGTTACTGTCTGCTGTTTTGAGTCGCGTGCATGCACTGATACAGCACATCCATCCGGATGGAGCTGTACACACACAACTGATGAGACATAAACGCTCATTTAACGCAGTGATGGTTTTACCCGAGCCATTCACTGTGCGTTTATATAATAATTCCTGTGTTCCGCAGCATTTGATCGTGGAATCACAGCGTATATTTCTGTAACAGACTGTCCTGGAATGCTTGAGTGCGGGGGTGTCTGTCTGTCCCCTTCTTCACTGCAGTCGCACATCTGACCAGCATATGCATGCTTCACACTGCAAATATCACTTATCATGAGGAATAAACGTGATTGCTCATGTTGTTTACAGGGGGTGGAAGATGGAAACGTTGGAAAAATGGAGCAGAGACATCATGGCACCTCATCAGCTGGATAAGAAAAAGCATTCCAAACAAAATGGTGAGATTTGCTTCAAGCCTGCCTTTTTGAATTGTCTTCCTAAACATTCTTTACTTTGAATAAATATGGCTACATGTACGTTCAAATCCACATATTTATGTAGAAGCAGCTGCAGTGGCCACTAATTCAATGTAATATATAATCAATAATGCCTTGATGAATTAATGTTCATCATTAATGCTGTTTCCATAAACCTTTCCACAAATACAAAACACTATCAGGGTAACATGCGTAATACGAAAATATTGGCAAACATTAATTGAACAAATGTAATTATTTAAACGAAGAAATGTGGTGCATCACACATGGAATTCTGGGAACTTCTTTTTACATTTTTCACTTATTAGTGACTCAAATGTTTTATTTAATAAAACAACACAATTTTAACAGTATTTTTTCCCCACTGTAAATTATTGATAATTCCTTTTACTTCCAAAAACATTTACAGTGCAAATACAATCAAAAACATTTTGTTTTTGCACTGTGCATTTTTGCCCTAACGGTCTCTGAATTTTTTTTTAAACTATAATTTTAACTTTTTGGGCCTACACACTAGGGGAAATATGAGTGCATACATCTCAGTGTTTGGTTCGGTCGTTGATATTGCTTTTTACTTCCAAAAACTGTAAAATCATGTTCTGTTAAATCTACTATCATTTTTTTTACTGCATATGGTAAGGTACCTTAAAATGAGCAGGTTTTACTGTACCGTCTTGCATACATTTTTACTGTGTAAGTGTGTATCTTTATCGACAATTCAAGATGGTATGAAAAGGGTTTTCGTGGCCATGAAACACCTGAAATAACAGAATGGAAAAGGCCTGGAAAAATATCCTAAAGTATAAATATGTAAAAATGTGTAATTAATAACGTTATAATTGATACAAAAATTTCAGATTTAAGTTTTTAATTTACAAGTACTGTCTACAATATTCAATGAAGATATTCATTGGTCAGAAGGTGTACCTGTACAGCATGTTTCTGTTCTTTTTACTTTTTAAGCTTCCTGATATTTTACATTTTAAGCTTCTGAGTTATGTTTCTAAACATCAAACTTTGGACATGGATATTTTTGTTTGTGATTCGCTGGTCAATGCCACTAACATAAACGAATTAATAATAGACTTGCATTTACACAGCCATGAACCATGATTTGTTTTTTTTTAAAGACCATTTGATTGAATGAAAGTTTTTATACACCCCCGCCACCAAGCGCAGACATGGACTAAAACCACACAACTCCAATTTAGATTTTATAGGATCTTTGTTTTTATTCACCCCACTGGTGATTTGTTTCTGGTTCAGACAATCTTAGTATTTCACTGTTATTTATTCTGCTTTATTTTGTTCTATTTTATCCAGGCATGATTGCAAAAAATCTACTTAACTCTCTCAAGATTCGCAATCATTTGCAGCTCCAGCCCATTTCTCGTTCAGCATGTGCCACTGGTAAGTACTACAGTTTGTGTTCATGTATGTGTTTGGATTATTCAGGACATCACATGTTGTTTTCTGTATTGTGCTGACATTCATATACTGTATGTCACTGTCTAGCAAATAATTATTTCTGTTCTCCATAGGTATTCTGTCCATATGGCAATGAAATCTTAAACCTGATTTAGTAAAATGAGAGCAAATTGAATTGCAAATAAATAAAAGAAAGCTTAAGAAATAACAATGATTTTCATTTTGAGAATCTGGGGTACAAGTTGTGTATGCTTGTAAGTACCTAATTTCTTTATTTAAAACAAGAACCCATTGTATGGAACTGTTAATATTTTTTAAATTTAGGCACTGTTCACTGGTTTTTCACCAGCTAATGTGCAGATACTTAATTTAGTTGCAGCTGGCAAAATTTTAAAAGCTAAAAGCTAAAATTAAAAGCTAAACTGCTTTTTAGCATTGTGTCGTGTAAACAAACATACACAGTCAATTGGCAGAACAATGAAACGATGGAATGGCTGTCTGAAGTGAGATATGTGGGAGTATTAATGCCTGAGTCGTGTTGTCCTGGATCAAACTCTCAGCTCCATTAATGAATGTCCTCATTGAATCAAACGCTCACTGACAGATATGTGCTTTATAGGGAGAAGCTTAAAGGGATATTTCACCCAGAAATGAAAATTCTGTCATTCCAAACCCGTAAAACTTTCGTTCATCTTTGGAACACAAATGAATTTGTGATCTCCATTTGCAGCTACGCAACTACCACTTTGATGCTTCAAAAAGTTTCTAAAGAGATTGTAACTAATAAAACTAATAAATATGAGTGGTTTAGTCCAAATTTCCGTAAGAGACTTGATCGCTTTTATGATGAACAGATTGAACCGAACCTACTTGACTCGTGAGAACAAATGCCCACAATCACCATGCCGATAGAACACTTTGTGGCCTCAGTCGGCAAAAGTAATAGAAAACAAACACAGAATTAAATTGGAATTGTTTGAATTCAAAACATTTACCCATAATAACATTTGGAAGTATCTAGATCAGCATTGTTGAAGGAGGTTTCTCCTGTCTTTGCATAATGAATTGACTGGTCTTTTCTTTCTTGCATCTATTTGACCATCTGTAGGCATCTAAAACCATCTTGTTTACTCAGAACCAGATTTGTAGGTGCATATTTGAATGCATCCATAAGGACCCCTTTACACTGAACATGAAAGTTTGCATGGTTATTGCAGCAAATTAACTGTATTGTCAGATAGGTTGAATTTAGCATTAAAGCACATTCATTCTTTTGTTAAAGAAGTTTAAAGAGTTGCTCATCGATCTCAATCACTCTGTGTATTGAAGGCTCCTGTCCAGATCTGATGAATAGGAACGAGCAGCCTGACTCCCGGCCGCTAGCCATGGCCCTGACGCCCCAGCTACCCCCTAGGACCCATCGGCCCCTGTGTCTCTCAGTGTCCTCTGACAGCAATGGACGCTTTAAAGCTCTGGAGACCCAGGAATGGAAGAACAACCTCAAAGCTCAGGTAGGTGGAAGTACTTTCGAGTCAGCTGAAGGATGTCCAGTTTGAACCCCTTTCTTAATGATGTGTTTTTTTTTTTGTCAGATGGAGCAGGCCCATAGTGCCGGAGCAGCCAGCAGCACAGGTTCCCTGGAAAGAGCATCTCTCTTTTGCGCTTCTGGCTCCACCACCACCTCCACCTCCGGCCTCTCCAGTCCGGTGGAGCACCTCACCAAGAGCAAGTCCTCTAGTCGCTTTTCACTCTTCTCCCCTCCTTGGAACAGCAGCTCTGAGTCTGACTCCAACCCACCTTCCCGCTCCGGATCCAAGAAAATGCGCAACTACAGTCGCAGGGCAGTTCCCGGCAGTGCCAAGACGGGCCCAGAGACTCCAGAACCCAAGCAGAGCGTCTCTGAACACTTCCAGTACTCTGATCCGGTCATATCCAAGGTTACAGACTACATTTACGTAGGCAACCTGAACGCGGCTTACAGTGGACGTACGTTGTGCCGAAATAACATCGATAGCATCATCGACATGAGCAGCCTACCTGGGGAGACTTGTTTGAGAGTCATTCCTTGCACTTGTTTAAGAGGTGTCAAGCATAGTTGGTCTCGGCTCAAAGTGGACATGAGTGACCTACCGGACACCGTCCAAGAAGGCCTCGCCCTCAAGCACCGTTGCTTCGAGGACATCAATGAGTGCATCGATGCCTCCACGGAGAAGAGGAAGCGAGTGTTGGTGCATTGTCGTGATGGTTTTTCCCTTGCCCCCACTTGCATTATTCAGTACCTCATGGTCAAACAAAATATGAGGCTTATTGCCGCCTACGAGCTGCTCAGAGCCAAACACCCCATAAACATTCGCGAGTCCCATCAGAACGTTCTGGTAAGTCTCGAAAGAGCTCTGCGACCGGGCGGGAACACGGACCCAGAGTGCTTTAAACAGGCCATCTCCCGCAAAGTGGCTTGGACTTAATAGAGAACCTTGGGGAACCTCAGTTTTATTTGAACTTATTGTAGTTTGTGGTTTTATTTTGTACATTTATTTCCTCTGTTAACAGTGAAAGGCAGTTTTGTTGTGTTTTAACTGAGCTGGATGTCATGGTGTGAGTACTAACTGTGAAAATTACTTAAGTTGTTCAATGGCCATTTTAGAGAAAAAAATCCTGAGAATTTGAGTAATTCGTTTTGCTTTTAGCTAAATTAAACAAGAACAAACACGCTTTGTGCAGCTGCTAAACAATGGGATTTGTTTGGGAATATATCTCTTATTTATTCTTCTTCACATGGGTACATAGCCATGCTGTGCAGGTTTATGCTGAGGAAGAAATTTAGTGGGAGCTCTCAGGAGATGAAACGATGTCACATATGACTGCAAACGCCACTACTGAGGTTGAAATGTCAAACTGGAGTACTATCAACTAAACATCTCAAACTCTTTCTTAACAGATTGAGAACTAAACGTGATTAGTCATTGTATCTGGCAGTTCAAAGCACAACCTTTGTTGGCCTCCTTATTCATTTGAAAATTGGTTGATATGTCTCTGCGTTTATCCAGGGTTGAAAGATACACAGTAAGAGTAGTCCTCTATGAGGAGTCATTTCATTTACTAAGCGTCTTTTATTAAATGTGTAATAATATTCAACATGTTTGATCAAATACTAATTTCAGTGCTTGGAATAAATGTGAATTTTGCGATTATGTAAAGCATTGAAACTGGCCCACTTTATACCTTTTATGTAGTGTTGGTATTTGGGAAATGAATGAGTTGTGGAGCAATGCTCAGTTGCAAAGGCTTGATATTGCACTAACCACAAGGAAATGCACAAGTTTGCTGACACATGGCTTAGATTGATTTAATGTTGCGCAGTGAATATAGATCAAAATATTTTTACGATAGTGTTTATGCTTCTCTGTAATGATTGTTGTTCATGGTTTCTACTGAATTTTTATTTTGCCATTTTAGAAATCTGCAACAACCCTGGTAGCACATGTATGTCACCGAGATATCTTGGATGCGTTTTTATTTCGAGAATCAAATATTTTTTTTGAGCGTTTGCAATTTGTTTAGATGTTCCCAGTGAACATCCCAATGCAACAAACCTTGATATCTCTATTTATAATCAGTGAAGCTAACTATGCTAGCAGTTTTATCGTTTTGTAACACACCGCTGACTTCTAGTGTAGACTGGAACGTTTTTGCAACATTTATCGTTTCAAATGTAAGTGAATGTGCTAGCTATTTTAAAAATGTTTTTGTGATATCTACACATGTGTCTTGGTGACATACATCTGCTTCCTGGGAAAACAGCTCTCAAATATTTGACATGGCTTATGCTTGTTAGCAGTGATTATTATATTTTGATATTTAGTGTGCAGTTTGGTGAAGAAAGACCCTCTTGAGTTTTGGTGCCTTTTGTTTGAACTTGTCCAGTGTGATTGTGACATTCACATGCGCACACTGTATGCACTCATCAGGTATAGACAAACACGTCGTCTTTATGCTTTGAAATGTTCAGGAAATGCTCCATGTCGGTGTAATTTTGTGATATATGGCAGAGATCAGTTCCATCTGAATAAGCTGTTGTAAAGTTTCATAGCAGTGCTCACAGTGAATAGTGCCTGTACTTCAATCAGTGTGGTGGTGACGTCAATCAGTGTGATCATTACCTTCTTCTACGGGCCAGCAATTAGCTTCTAACATTAGCAAAGCTGTATTTAGATTCAAATGGAACATTTGCTGTTGCTTTATTCTTATTCATTAGCCTATTTAAATTTTTTTTTTTGGATGGCTGATCTCACCCTGTATAAAGGTCTAACAACATGAACTCTCAGGTTAAATTTATTGGCCTAGAAGACATTCTCAATGCGTTAGAAACCAGAATAATATGAGGCAATGTATTTTCTGTATCACGTTTTTGAAGAAAATGCATTTGTACTTGTTGATATTAAAGATAATCTAATGCACAGACATTCTTGTCATATGTGATTTGTTAGTGGAATCCTGGAAAAAAATGTTTTAACGTGATCATGTTTTTTTGAGTATTTACAAATTTTATACAGAGTGTTGCTAATGTTACACATCATACAAGCTATGGAATTGTAAGATGAAGACCTAATGCAAACGGGATATAATTTAAGCTTTAAATGTTTGATTACAGATTTGTTTATGAAATATTAGTGCCTAATTTCATATAAATACCCATAGTTAGCCAGAGCATTTCAGTTGGTTATGTGGCATTTTTAGCAATTTATTAGCAATTTTACTGAAGACCATCAACCTTGGGGAGAATAATTCAACATAACTTTCAAGGGGTTCAATTTAGTAAAACTGACTTCAACTTGTAATTTTTGTTACAGAATTAAAACCTTTTTGTTACTATCATTTAAACCTTTTAACATACAAGGTTTACATTCAACATTTATTTTTAATACTTTGTAAATGTCTTCGATAATTTACCTTTGTTCTAGACCCAGACATTTGATCTCCAATTAAGAAAATACATGTATTACAAAAATATATTACATTATTAAAACTATGATTTAAAGAAAGAGTGAAATAATCTTAAACCATTTCAATATGTATTGTAAAAATTATTTCAGATTAAAAAAAAAATGATGACTTATTTTACTTGTACAGGTGCTGGTCATATAATTAGAATATCATCAAAAAGTTGATTTATTTCACTAATTCCATTCAAAAAGTGAAACTTGTATATTATATTCATTCATTACACAAAGACTGATATTTCAAATGTTTATTTTTTAATTTTGATGATTATAACTGACAACTAAGGAAAATCCCAAATTCAGTATCTCAGAAAATTTGAATATTGTGAAAAGGTTCGATATTGAAGACACCTGGTGCCACACTCTAATCAGCTAATTAACTCAAAACACCTGCAAAGGCCTTTAAATGGTCTCTCAGTCTAGTTCTGTAGGCTAGACAATCATGGGGAAGACTGCTGACTTGATAGTTGTCCAAAAGACAACCATTGACACCTTGCACAAGGAGGGCAAGACACAAAAGGTCATTGCAAAAGAGGCTGGCTGTTCACAGAGCTCTGTGTCCAAGCACATTAATAGAGAGGCGAAGGGAAGGAAAAGATGTGGTAGAAAAAAAGTGTACAAGCAATAGGGATAACCGCACCCTGGAGAGGATTGTGAAACAAAACCCATTCAAAAATGTGGGGGAGATTCACAAAGAGTGGACTGCAGCTGGAGTCAGTGCTTCAAGAACCACTACGCACAGACGTATGCAAGACATGGGTTTCAGCTGTCGCATTCCTTGTGTCAAGCCACTCTTGAACAACAGACAGCGTCAGAAGCGTCTCGTCTGAGTGGTCCAAAGTTATGTTCTCTGATGAAAGTAAATTTTGCATTTCCTTTGGAAATCAGGGTCCCAGAGTCTGGAAGAAGAGAGGAGAGGCACACAATCCACGTTGCTTGAGGTCCAGTGAAAAGTTTCCACAGTCAGTGATGGTTTGGGGTGCCATGTCATCTGCTGGTGTTGGTCCACTGTGTTTTCTGAGGTCCAAGGTCAACGCAGCCGTATACCAGGAAGTTTTAGAGCACTTCATGCTTCCTGCTGCTGACCAACTTTATGGAGATGCAGATTTCATTTTCCAACAGGACTTGGCACCTGCAAACAGTGCCAAAGCAACCAGTATCTGGTTTAAGGACCATGGTATCCCTGTTCTTAACTGGCCAGCAAACTCGCCTAACCTTAACCCCATAGAAAATCTATGGGGTATTGTGAAGAGGAAGATGCGATATGCCAGATCCAACAATGCAGAAGAGCTGAAGGCCACTATCAGAGCAACCTGGGCTCTCATAACACCTGAGCAGTGCCACAGACTGATCGACTCCATGCCATGCCGCATTGCTGCAGTAATTCAGGCAAAAGGAGCCCCAACTAAGTATTGAGTGCTGTACATGTTCATACTTTTCATGTTCATACTTTTCATTTGGCCAAGATTTCTAAAAATCCTTTCTTTGTATTGGTCTTAAGTAATATTCTAATTTTCTGAATGTATAGATACTGAATTTGGGATTTTCCTTAGCTGTCAGTTATAATCATCAAAATTAAAAGAAATAAACATTTGAAATATATCAGTCTGTGTGTAATGAATTAATATAATATACAAGTTTCACTTTTTGAATGGAATTAGTGAAATAAATCAACTTTTTTAAGATATTCTAATTATATGACCAGCACCTGTATATAACAAAATAACATGTACCCTTTCCCACCACATATCCCAACATCACCATGTATAGCAAACACCACCACACATCCCTACAACCCCTCATATCCCCACATATACAGAATGCCCCACAACAGGGGTTCTAAGCCCTGGCCTCAAGGTCCACTTTTCTGCAGAGTTTATCTCCAACCTTGATCAAACTCACCAGCCTATTACTTTCTAGTAATCCTTGATTAGAGTAGAGCTTGATTAGCTTATTCAGGTGTGTTTGATTAGGGTTGCAGCAAAACTCTGTTCTTGAGCTAATCTGAAGGCCACACAAAGTTTGGAGATCTGTCGCTATTGACTGCAGAAAGTGGGCGACTTCTGCGCACTGTGCGCCTCAGCATGAGCTGACCCCGCTCTGTGATTTTACATGGCCTACCACTTCGTGGCTGAGTTTCTGTTCCCAATTGCTTCCACTTTGTTATAATACCAATAACAGTTGAACTGTAGAATATGTAGTAGTGAGGACATTTCATGAATGGACTTATTGCACAGGTGGCAATTACATGGAAGTGATTGGAACACCTGAATTCAATGATTTGGAGGGGTGTCCCAATACTTTTGGCAATATAGTGTATCTCCAATAACACAAATACCCCCCACATATACCCAATATCACATTATATACCCAATATTCTTACATATACTCAAATACCCAAATATTGTATACGCAGTGCCACAAATATACCTATTACCACCACATATACCCCAAAACCCCATATATACCCAAAATACCATCACACACAGTGGGCTCCACAAATATTGGCCCCCTTGGTAAATATGAGCTAAGCTGAGAGTGGAAATGAGCTTTTGCCATTTCTCCTCTTAGTCTTTCATTTAAAATATTCACAAAAAGTTAATTGTTAAAAGTTAATTTACACAAAATATAAATGTGGAATAAATTAAATAAATATGGTTTTCTCCAAAATATGTGTGCCAAAATTATTGGCACCCCTACAAATTCTAATGAGTAAAAATCTAACTGAACTATATTCCCATCATATGATTTTAAGTTCACCTTATTGATCAAGTGATAAGTCCTGCCTTCCTTTTTCACTAGGCTCTAAATATGAAGTGGCACACAGGCAAAATTCCTGTGTCTTCCATCACTAAAAGACCTGAGAATACAGTAATGATGTGTGACAAAAGGCACAAATCACGAAAGACAAGTTTAATTTTTGGAATACCCATTTCACCTAGGCAATAATTAAGAAGTTTAAATCAAATGTAGATGGTAACAATTTACCTGGAAGAAGGCGGATGAGGAGGATGGTTTGAATTGCCAAACAAACTGTAAGGATAAAAGTTGGAGAATTGCAGAATGCAGGTGCATGTTGGGTCTTGGGGTCAGAAAGTCTCCAAAACTATGATTAGACCTCACCTATATACCCACAATTTGTTGGGAAGGTTGCAATAAAAGACCTCAAACAGCAAGCTCCTACAGTTCATGCACCTACAGTTTGCCAGGCGTTTCTGGAACTTTTAGTGAGACTGGGTTTTATAGTCAGATGAGACCGCCAGAGGTGGGTTTGGCATAGACAGAAACATAGCCATGTAAAAACGTACCACATCCCCACTGTGAAGTATGGTGGGAGAACTTTAACGCTGTGATGCTAATTTTCTTCCTTGTTATGATACACAGTATCATCCATTAAGTACCAGCAGATATTAAATCAACACCTGACTGACCCTGCCAGGAAGCTTAAACTAGGCCGTGGTTGGATCTTCCAGCATGGCAATGATCCAAAGCACATCTAAAAAAAAACAAAATAATAGTTCACTGACCACAGAATGAAGTTTTTGCCATGGACAAAGCAGTCCCCTGACCCAAACCCCACAAATAAACCATGAGCTGAAGAAAAGAGTCCACAAGCATGGACCTCTGAATTTGAAAAGATTTTGTATGGAGGAATGGTCTCAGATCTCTTGCCATATGTTCTTCAACCTTATTACACATCATAGAAGAGGATCCAGAGCTGTTATCTTGGCAAAGGGAGGTTGTACATTGTGGTAAATGAAAGGGTGCCAATAATTGTGGAATACATATATGTCAGATTTTTATGAATATTTTGAATGAAAGACTAAGAGGAGACACATTTTCAGTCAGTTTTGGGCTCAACAAATATTGGGAGAAAGTTTCAAATATTACCCTTGGTAAATATGAGCAAAACTGACTGTGAAAATTTGTCAGTCTTTCAGAATCATAGTCTTTTATTCAAAATATTCACAAAAATCTAATCTTTAATTACTATGTTGGTGTACTGGGTATATGTGGGTGCATTGGGTGTATTTGGGGGATATTATGTATATGTGGTTGCATAAATACCCCCAAATATACCCAATACACCCACATACCCAGTACACCAACATATACCCATTAAACCCAAATATACCTGCTAATTATCATCACCAAATATATGTATACCAAAAAGATATAAATACCCCAATACATAGTGCCAAATATATATATAATCAAAACCAAATATATTGAAATTCTCCACATTCACCAAATAACCTCTCACATACCCAATACCCCCACATATACCACAAACCACCACATATACCCTTATATAGTCAGTACCACAAATACACATACACATTACAGCCAAATGTACCCAAATAAATACACCACATGTACACAATAACACTAATATTCCAATTCCCCAACATACATCCAGTACTACTACCACATATACATAATACTCCCTATATATACCCAATATATCAAAACCTATATCAAATACCCCCATTTATATTCCAAGCTTTGAGCGTTCTCCTCTGAAAGCACGGCAAATACGCATACTCTTTTACTCTGTCTAATTATTTTTAAGTGTGAACTTGTGAATGGGGGTCAACAGTTTCAGCAGGTCCGTAAACCAGGGCTGCGTGGGCTTTTTTGGGGCAACCAGCAGCACTGACCAGCACAACCAGACAGCATTCCTGATTTTGCACAGCACCTGATCCAATATTTTCACTGGCGGGAATGCATATTTTTGTGCTCTCGGCCAGCGGTGAGCTAGCTTATCCACTCCCAATGTGGATTGTTCTGCTAGAGAGAAAAAAACAGCGGGCAGTGAGAGTTCTCTGCTGTGGCAAAGAGGTCCACCTCCACTTGCCCGAATATGTTTCATATCATATTCACTGTTTGAGAATGTAGTTTCCATTCCTCTGGGACTACCCCCTGTCTCGACAGCATGTCCACCCGGCAGTTCAAGATACCAGAAGTCGGACTGCCATTGCAAAGAGCTCCCCAGCCCGTACTCGATGTGTCTGTCATGACAATTTTGCGTCTGTGCACCTGCCTCATTGTCACGTCCCGCTCGTACAGAGCTGTGCTCGTCCAGGGGGCTATTGCCTCTAGACATTCGGGTCCCTATAACACGCATTGACCCGAGTGCCAGGCATGAGAGGGAATGCGGGCGTTCAGCCAACACTTAAGTGGCCGCATATGGAGAAGGCCCAGGTGACACCGACGAGGCAGCTGCCATCAACCCAAGTGCTTTTTGAAAACTCTTTAAAGGGAGTTGAGATTCATGACCTGAAAGGGGATGCTTTGAGTGGGTTGGAGTCTGCTCTTTTGGAAACTGATGAGCATGTGTTTGTGGCTGCACGCTCTCTGAGTAAGCCATGAGCAGCCAATCGTAGTGGAGTCATCGACGTGACTGGCGGACCAGTCCAACAAAGTGGACATGGCTTCATCCTGAAATGAAATGAGGTCCTCTGCACCTGAAGCGTACGTCACTAGAGGTGAGGAAGGGTCCAAGAAGTGGGAGGCATGTGGGCGCTGAGCCAGTGTGAGCTCACCACTAAACTCATCATGCTCCACATCGGGATGCTGCTGCTTTTCTCCTCAATGACTCAACGGCGAAATGATGACACGTCACAGTCTTGCATAAAGGAAAAAGATTTTAAGGAAATTATATATGGCACATTCCCGCCCCTAATTTGCACGCTTGAACACCATTGGACAGTGCGATTCAATGTTGTTATGCCAATCAGGCTTCAGTATTCTAGGAGAAAGGTGTTTCCCCATAGCGTCAATGTTAGATATAGATGAGTCAATGTTGAGAGACCAATATTGAAAGGGAACCTGTTTCAACGGGGGCGAGTTCTGAATTACAGTATTTGATGTCTGAGATATTCATTGACAGTGGGTAGAGCATATATACGACTAGTCATGGGTTTCATGTTTCACATGGATCACAGAACTGTTTCAAAAAGATGTTTACGTGTCAGCATTGGAAAAAGTTAATCTTAGAATATAATTGTTCAAACATTTATAGATTGTGTTGTGATTGATATAATGATTTACAACCATTTATTTGCCAGAGGTATCGTTGATAGGCTCCAGGTAAATGAGGCAAAGGTGTATTTATTATATGCTTGTTTTACCTTAAGATTCTTTTGATACCTTTACCTTAAATTTGTCGTTTGATAACTTTGCCATAATGAACAGAATATAACAAAAATACTGAACAGTTGTTCAGCTGCCCATTTATTTGTAGATACCTGTGGTAAATCAATGGTTGAAATCAAACATAACAGAGTGACACAATCGATCCAATTTTTGCATAGATGAACAATTATGTTCTAAGCTTAATTTAAAAGAACAGTTTATATTCATATTAAGTAAGATATATAGTTTAACATTGAAGTGCTAAAGCTTAAATTGCTATTAAATTAGGATTTATTTATTGAATTATACTAAATTAATTGTATTGATCATTCAGGTAACAGTAGAGGTATAGTTATTAAAGAGTTCATTGTAAAATTATATCAATTGTAATGCTGTTTTCAAATGAGAATGTACTCTTTACTAATTTAGATAAGTCACGATAAGACATCCGTTTCTTTAAAGAACGGATTATAAAAATGTTTTTCTATGTCAGACTTCATTCTAGGGCCTATAGGAATAATAAAAATGTAACAAAAATCATTATTATTTCTTAATTTGCACATTCAGATTCTCATCTTGCTCTTTGACAGCTGTGCCAATTACATCACTTTATTTGAGTGCCTGGGGTGGGACAGTCCCAGGTAGCCATCAGCACCAGAACAGCTGTTTGGAAACATAAATAGAACAGATATAAATCTGCTCCTCGTGTATTCACAGGCTCATCTGCTGAATAAAAAAGAGAGACATGCCTGGTGTTCTCCATTTAAAAAAAAAAAAAAAAAAACACACAAGAGAGAGAGAGAGAGAGAGAGAGAGAAAGATGATATTGCAGTTGATATCCCTTCCGGTTCATTTATCAGACAGTAAATTTCTGGGGAAAATTTCGAAAACTTTTTTTTTTTTTTCATTTCTAGGGTACTATTCTATATATGTTTTTTGGGTACTACATTTCTGGGGTACTATATATATATATATATATTGTTTTTTTATATTACAAAACATGTAATACAATTACTTTAAGCAGTTTTTTTCTGCAAATGCATTTTTTATTAATTTAACAAAGTGTTCATGAACACTGCCTCATGTGTGGGCTTCCGTTTGTTAGATTAAAAATAAATTGCACAATCTAAAGAGGAGTTATTTATATGGAGGGGGTTCGGGTGGAGATGAGGGATTTGATATTGTGTTTCAGGTGTTTGTGAGCCTATTGGTTCTCTGAATGTATCTACTACCATAAAAAGAGAGATGGGATTTCCTTGGTCATAGGGGAATACAATATATACTTAAGATGCCCGCTTCCCGCAGAGACCCAATTCTTCCTCCATTCTTCTGGCTGTGTGTGCCTCAGCTCATAGGTGAGATGCTGTTTTTTCCTGCTTTTTCCTTTGATTATCCTATTGTTAATGGGTTTATCCTGTTTGAATAGCATCTGGGTGAATCTTGACCAACTGCACTGTAGTTTGAAAATCAATTTGTGGTGATTTTGGAAGATTTTAACCATTTTGCTATTTGTTTTTTGCTGCTTATTTGTTTTCTATTTTATTTTTTGTAAGCGTAATTTGAGATAAGTAGTTTGAGCATTATATATATTTTTCAGAACCTTTAAGAAAAGTTTGTTCCGACTTGGACTGATTTGTTGGGAAATCAATTATCTATTATGTTTTATTTGTCATGGGACAGTAACTGTATTCTTGTTGGGAATATAGAAAACTGCTATTGAAAAATCACTGGTAGATGAATGATAATGTGTTGATTTGAGATTTGGAAACTTGATCCGTTTCGGCCCTTAGGACTAGAGGGTGATATGTCAATGTTTATCTTGCTGTCAAGACCTAATCTTAAAATAAATAAATAATGCTTCAGCAGGTGTGTCTTAAATGACGCATAGGGATCTCTTTGGTGCTTTAGACAATGATGCTCTGGCTTAAATCTGGGGTGTTAGCATTGTTCAAATGTAAAGGACTTTGCTACATTTTTACTCACATTATCACAGTGGTACTCATTGTCAAACTTTAGACCTGGCATTGCAATTTGCATTCTGAAAGTAATCCTGAGAAGTAGATTAGAGAGTTGATAATTGTTCAGTTTTGAACTAATTATTGTTGTATTGATACTTTTTTGATCCCATTAGGGAAATGTATTAGTTAATTACATTTTTTTTTTCATTGGGTGAACTATTTCTTTAAAATTTGCAAGGGTCAGATCAGCTAGAAATACCTCCTATTTTTTTATTTTGTTCTTCAAAAATATGTAGCAAAGCTATTTTTGAAATTTACTGTCCTTACTGTACCCTTAATTACATTGTTTACATTTTTTACAATTTGGTCATACATTGAAGTTAGGCTCAGCCTTTAAATAAATAGAAATTAAAACTGTGAGAAAGGGAAAAAGTTCATGTCATGATCTGAGTCATTATGTTAGATCAGTTGCAGATGATTGGGAGGGAAGGAATAGAGGTGGGGTCAAGATTTTGATTATCACCCAGAAACAGGCTTAGCACAGAAGATCTCAGGAGATGGAAGACTTATACCTTCTGCCCAAAAATAGCAGATGATTCACTTTGGACCAGAATACTCCATCACTGCCTTATTTGAACATAATGGTGACAGTCATTTAGCAGTTCCTTTTGACCAATCAACTAATTTTAGAGGCAAACAGTAAAACAATGTTGTTAAAACATTATCCAATGCACAAAAAGTAGTTTATGAAGGCATTTGCTTTAGAATAAGTGACATTACATTATAAATGTCAGGGTTATGTTTAAATCTGTTTAGTTTCATTGTGTTTTCCCTGTTCTCCTTTTGTCTGTGTTGCTGGTCATTATTAGTTTCCATAGTTACTTATTAGTTCTGTTGATTATCCTGTCTGTGTATTTAATCTCTTAGGCTGAATCTGAAATCGCCCCTATACCCTCAAATAGGGCATTGTCTGAGGGGACAGCCATTTGTAGTGGTGTCCGAAATCATAGTGGACGTTATTGAGTGCACTCATTCTATCCCACATTGCACCGCAATAACGAGTGTACAACCGATGTACGCTCAACGGCTGTCCGAATTCGCTCGCTTGTCTTCATTCGCTCTTTCAAGTGAACTGTATTAGTAGACTAAGGTAGGGAATAGGAGATTTCGGATTCAGCCTTAGTTTCCTCTGTTCATTGTTCCGTGTCGTTTGTGGTGAGGTAGACTCAGAGAGCGATCTAAGGCACGCCTACCCGTTGATGGTACTAGAATTTCACTGCATTCGTGGAGTGGGTGCTGGTCTGACCGAGTCCGTCATTCCACCTCGTCTCATTGACCAGTCCTCTCCATCGTGGCTCCTCCCTCCATCGGCTCCACCTAGTGCCGTCATCCCTCTGGCTCTCGTCGCTCTGCCTGCGCCATGGCCTTCAGCTACACTTTGCAGCATAGCTGCAATCTTAGTTTCCCTAAATGGGACAATAAAGCTGAGTCTGAGTCCCTCCACCCCTTCGGGTCCATTAAGCTTCACCTTCCCTCTGGCTCTGCCTTGGTCCTCAGTCCTATTTGCCCTGTCCCCAATGGCACCCTAAACACTTGTGGTCTTCCTACGAGGCTGCACTTTCGTGACGTAACAGCGCTTTGACTGTCGGGAAGAAGTCTGCTACGGAGCACTCACCAGTGTGGGCTCAGCAAAAGTGCGCATCGAGGGCACATATCGACCGCAAAGGAGGCGCAAGCCCACTTCTAAATCCGAAAATGACAAATGGGGCACCCTACGCTCTCATGGACTTAACGGACAAGCGCACATGACAGCCATTGTAATTCCACAAGACTGAAAGTGTATAAGTAGTGTGCCATTTGGGAC
This sequence comes from Rhinogobio ventralis, assembly GCA_039654625.1. Taxonomy (NCBI): domain Eukaryota; kingdom Metazoa; phylum Chordata; class Actinopteri; order Cypriniformes; family Gobionidae; genus Rhinogobio; species Rhinogobio ventralis. The sequence continues at coordinate 22,495,765 of CM077216.1, forward strand.
AGGGCCACTGGTTCTGCCTTCAGTCATCTGGCACCCTGGCTCCACCTCGGTCTCCAGATCCATCAGTGTTGTTTGGTCTCATCGACAATTTGTCTCCCCCTGAGTCTTCACCTCCATTGGCTCTATCTTTGTTAATAGTATCTGATTTCTGGTTTCTGAATACAAAAGGGGCAGTCAGGGCCTAATCATTAAAGAGTCAGACTGGTAACCTGAAGGTTGCGGGTTTGATTCTCAATACCGGCAGGAAATGACTGAGTGCCCTTGAGCAACGCACCTAACCCCCAATCGCTCACCCAGGCGCCACAGCACAAATGGTTGCCCACTGCTCCATGTGTGTGTCCACGGTTTGCAGTGTGTGTGTGTGTTCACTACTCACTACTCCTAATGTGTGTGCACTAATTTGGATGTGTTAAATGCAGAGGACAAAATCCGGGTTACCACTTTCACTTTTTGATAGTCGCTTTTCAAGTGTTGACACGATGTAACGTACTTGCTCTGGCACTAGTTTTGGATGAAGAGATGTGCATGTTGTTGTCGTCTGTTGGCGTTGTACAAGCAGAATGTGACGGTTGGTCGGTGTGGTATTTGTCCTGCTCCCTGCCCCCACTGTGATTGGATGGCTGGGTAAAAAGTGACAGTGATGAGCGCTGCATTTTACCCAAAGTTTAACATTCTTCAACTCTTGCTGAGTGTAAAATAGCTCAGGGCCTCTTCATGCTGCTGTCGTTTTAAAAAACAGATTGCTCCCATTGAAAACAATTGGAAAAACGCTTTGGTGGACACATGGCCATGTTTCTGTTGATTACTCTGTCTGTGTATTTAAACTCTTAGTTTCCTCTGTTTATTGTTACATGTCATTTTTGTTGAAGTGGTTGTGTCCTATGAGTTTTATTTTTACATTCTCATGCGTATATGCCCAGTAAATACTTTTGTTATTGCATTTCCTTCCCCATGCAATTATTACAGCCACCTAAATCGTTACAATATTATATTATATTTGCATTTGGAATGACAATCTAATTAAACATATTACAATTAATGAATCATTAATTATATGATGACAAAATAATAAAATGTGCATACATTTTTATTCATACGTGCCTTTTTTTTATTAAACCACATTAAACGCAAACCAAGCCAATTTTACAAAGTCCTTTTTTTTTGACGATAAAAATATATTAATTATTACTCTAATTGCATACAGTAATTTTACCAGTGCTTTGCATTAATTGTAAATTGTGTATTATTTCACAGGGGGCAAAATAAAAATTAAGCCAAGATGTCAGAGTGAGTAAATAATATCATTTTCCTCAATTAACAGAAATTAGTTGCTGTGGTGTATATTTGTATTTGTATGTTGAATATAAAATAATAATGTGGAAAAAGTGCAGTCTTGTGGTTATTAGTTACTGTTTTTCACAATGTATACCATTGATCTCAACATTTCAAAACACCTCAGGAAAAAGATGTCCTCGAGTCGCAAGCATCATCTAAAGGTACAGTATGACTCGAAATAAAACCTATTTTTCATTGCCCATTAATGATTAATAATGACACCCTGCCTCTCTGTGTCCCAGAGCTTGATGCTTGCCATCGCTAAAAGTTTACTGGAACAGGAAGTAAAGGACATAGAGGTGGAGAGGCAGAGATACATGTCAGAAACCTGCCAGCCTCTGTCTCTACCTGGATCCATGCAGGCATTACAGGTATCAGATAATAAATTCCCATAAATAATAAAAAAAAATATGTGCATGACACCTTAGAGGACATGTAATGTAAGTGGATAAAATAAATACTCTTTGTCCTCATTGTTTATAGGAATTGTGCAGGGAGCTTCACCACAAAATTGATGTCACTGACGAGGAAAGATATGATCTAGAAATGAAAGTCAATAAGTGTGCAAAGGAGGTAAGATGTCATTAATTATATTCTAATCCAATTTGTGTTTTATCTTGAAGTTTCTATACTGATGGCCCTCATTGACTGATTGTAGATTGAGGACCTGAATATCAAAGTTATTGACCTGAAGGGCAAGTTCAAGAAACCCGTGTTGAGGAAAGTACGCATGTCTGCCGATCAAATGTTAGGGGCTCTGCTGGGCTCCAAGCACAAGGTGTCTCTGGATCTGAGAGCCAACCTGAAACAAGTCAAGAAGGAGGTCAAAGAGGAGGTGAGCGTTTAAACAGCATTCTTCTCCTTTCCCCGCAGTTCATGTATTACTTTGTCTGAAAGATGCTGATCTAAAATCCTAAAAGATACTGATCTCACTGACTATTTACTCTTCCTAGGATAAGGAACTGCGTGATGTTGGAGACTGGCGTAAGAATATCGAAGACAAGTCTGGCATGGATGGCAGGAAGAAGATGTTTGAAACTGAGGCTTAAAATTAGTTTCAGTTTTTTGAAGTTCAATATGCTGCTCAAATATAATTGGCCTTGTCTTATGTGCGAGAAACTGTGTACTATAAACACATTCATTTACATTTGCTATTATGGGAAAGTAAATGTGATCACTTAGTTTTCTGTTCAATATTGGAACTCAAATGTGCATTCTCAGCCCATGTATCAATGTCTTACACAATCAATAAAACGTTTAAGCAGGAATGATGTTCTGTGTTCATTTTGATGCATGAACCACTTTGTAACCAGCTTTTTAAATACTATTTCTTCATGGATCTGTGGAACAAGTAAGTATTTATTGTCAGTTTGTATTATTGGTTTATGAGTGAATAAAAGTTGATAACAATTTTATTTCGATTAAATATAACAGGTAACAGTGACGCCTTCCTGACACAGACGATGTCACGCAGACGTTGCTGAACATACAAATGTAAGGTAAATCAAATTTGTGACATTAATTTTATCCTTTATTTATGGATGGACAAACAGGTGGATAGATAGATGGATAGATAGATAGATAGATAGATAGATAGATAGATAGACAGACAGACAGATGATTGTAAAGCAAAGATGTCTTAGTGAGAAATTCATTCTTAGAATAAAAGAATAACTATCTTGAAGGACAGGATATTTATACTGAAGGCGCAGCGAAGGAGGGATAGTGCCGTATTTCATGACCTTGTCAGCTCATTGGTTTGGTGGGTAATCCACTTCCATAAAGAGAAACCATGGATTTGCAGAGAGATCAGAGAATGCAATATATATCTACTTAGCACGCCTGCTGCCTGTGTCTCGGTTTGACAGCCATCTGTCCCTAGAAGACGTTCCTCTGTTCTTCTAGAAAGGTGAGAGCAGTTCCCTTGGTTCATTGTCTTAGTCTTGTAAATACAATTTTTTGGTAGATATTTGTTGGAAGTTGTAAAATGTAGTTTGTGGGATTGATGATGGAGGTGATGGAGAAGGTGTCATCGGGGTTGGTTCTTCTACCGTAAATGGCAATGTTAAGAAGGCAGCGGCTAAGAACATAAATGTAATCTATAGATTCTTTGTTGTACTGTTGTTTGGATAGTTTTGTAGCTATTGTGCATTTAGACCAAGTTGATTTGTGAATTATTTGTGAAAATATCTTCAAATAGTCATCACAACATTGTATGATCATTATTGGTGATTATAACTCATTTAAAGTTTCTGGTTTTGGATCTCAACTTAAGTCTTTCTTTCTGGAAAAACACTGCTAAAAAGAAGAGGAATCGTTTTGAATGGTGACCTGAAGGAGGAGGTCAGGTTTGATATACTGACTGCTGATGTCATTATACTGCCTTTTGAAAGTGAACAACGAGGTGCATACATTTGAGACTGATCCTTAAGTGTTACGCCACCTGTCAACACTTTCTTATGGTCCTCCTTAACATCAACTGATTTACAATGCTGTCTTGATTTGCAATACTTTTTAATCTGAAAGACAATGCTGTCTATTTACAAAGACCTTTTAGTTAATCTTATACATGTTGTGTAATGGTTTGAAATGCCTTAACCACCTGGAACATCTGGAATATGCATGTAGTTATTCCAAGAACTGATTAGTCTTGACTTTTAAAAGTTCCTATGTTGCTCTTTTACCAAATCCTTACAAGATTACTTGATCTATTCTGCCATATGTTTCTGCGAAACATGTCCTCAATCACCTTCTCTGGCTACTTAGAATAGTCCTTCTTCAAATAGACATGTGACCTGACTGTTGTCTTGACAGCTTTCTAAGTATGTCATTGAGGCATTAAGAGTCCATTTAAGTGTCCTAAATTAGTCAATCAGTTTGTCATCGGTTAGCCAGTTAGTCCGGTCTGTCTCTCAGAGAAGGAGTATATTAAGAAAGACATTTGAGACAGTTGTTTAGCTGGGAATAAAGGCGAGCTTGTCATATCTTTGACATCCCAGAGATGCTCTTGAGGATGGGGATGTGCCTGCAGCTGATGCACTGGCCTTGAGATCATATTGCAGTGACCTCCTAGATAAAATCCTCTCGGATAAGTCAAAGAGGCTTGGGGACCATGTGGTGACATTAAGGGTAATGCAAAAAAGGTCACATAATCAGAATCACATGTCTTTGGCAGGGTTTCTCAAACCGCTGCCCCACAGAGTTTAGCTCAAACCCTGATCAAACTCACCCACTGTACCTGTAACTCTGAAGACCTTGATTAGTTTGTTCAGGTGTCTTTGATTAGGACAGGAAATTAACTCTGCAGGGCAGTGGCCTTCCAGGGCCGGATTTGAGGAACCCTGGTTTATGAATTTGGTGCCATTGGATTGTGTTCACCTGCAGTGGTTACAGAAAGGTTGTAGGTTCAAACTCTGCTAGGAACGAGCCTTGGGCTATACCACCACTGGATCCTTAACCTAAAGTTGTTGGACACATATACTTGGTGGGGAGGGGGGGATACTTTTATGAATCAGTGCAGTCGACAGTTTAACTTTCTCATCACTGCTGCTCCACCATGACAGTTGAAGACTTTGTGCTAATGCATGTTATTGAGCCCCTTGTGGTAATGTTGAAACTAAATGATACTTGTGTACCTAGAAGCATTTGTGTTCTCATCCTTGCGTAAAGTGTGTTTTTTTGGCCTCTGATGCATTTCTCTTTTTCCTCCTGTCAAAAAGGTGTAAAGAACACTCTCCAAAATGTCTGAGTAAGTATACCATACATTCATTATCTCTAAGATGTTACCAGTGCTTGTAAGACAGGAGTTCATTGCCAGGAAGTTTCACACATGAATTGGCATCTCCGAGTCCAGACCTTTGATGGAAATAACTTCACAACATTTATTTCCATCAAGAGGTGCATACATTTTTGGTCAAGATCTTGTATTGACAATGCAAGAGTCCAACACTGTAAAGTCTCCTCCAGCACATCCCAAAGACTTTCAATTGATTTAAGGTCTGGACTCAGAGGTGCCGATTCATGTGTGATTCTTCATGCTCCCTCCCAACCATTCATTCACATTGTCATCCTGGAATATGGCCATGATGTATTTACTTACTAGGGATGGGTACTGAAACCTGGTATTAAATGAGCCCCGGTGCTAAATTATGAAAGACCGCAGTATAGATAAGCTCCAACGCTATCGGTTCTGCTGTTGGTACTGGAGAAATTAAGAAAATGCACTTACTATTTATTATAGCTATAAAGACGTAATCTTGAAAATTCTTTCTTTGCCAGCCGTTTCTATATGAGATAATATTAAACCATTTGTCTGTGATGCATTTTTGCTATTCGCAATCCAGAAGACAGAGCGAGAGATCTCTCACGTGGAGCTACAGCGCGCACAACACGACAGTCCTGCTTAATGAGTGACGATGGCCAAGAGAACTAAACAAACATTTCGTCTGGTTACACTTGTGTAACACCTGTGATATTAATCTAATTTTATTTTTGATTTCGATTTTGGCTTCCAAGGATAACAAAAAGAAGATATGAGGTAAAATTATTAGTGTTCCATCAAGCGCAACTTCCATCCCTTCACAGATGTCCCTTCACAGCTGTCATTTCTCCCTAAACCCAAACTTAATGCCAGATTTAGCACATCTGTGATTGTTGTAAAATGCAGTCTACTGTTGCTAAATTGCAGGATGTTTGATAATAAAAATGTATATTAAAAGCACAATAATCCGCACGAGTTAGGGCAGTGAATATAAAAAAGTAAAGACCCCCCAGAGTAAAGATTACTACGCAACTTTTGCACAGATTTGTGGCTCAATTTTTTGCAGTCTGGATAAGTCTGCACTAGCTGATGAAAGCTAGGTGATCAAAGTTCACAGATCTCAAAGAAAATGATAGAGACTGATTCGATCTTCAGACTATAATTCTATCCATTTGGAAGATATTAAACATGTTTGATATTTTGAGCCGACTTTAGAATACATGGGGTCAGATTTACTAAACAGGGCAAATCAGCATAAAAGCGAGCGCAATTCCACAAAAGAGCTGACGGGAGTGGAAAGTTCAGCGTGTGATCTACTGACAACATGCAAATTTAAGAACACCGATGCAGTCGGATCATTTCCATAATGACCAACACAACCTACCAAGAGTAGCGCAAATTAGCATCTGGTTTAAGACATGTTTTTTTTTGCCGGTAAATAATGGCACAAACACCAGTAAATTGACTAGCGCAAACCTTTGTAAATCACCTTGAATTATTTAAATTCTCTCCTCCCATAAATTTTGCGTCTGAAAGGAAAACTTCTACAAATGCATATGCAATAAGGTCAGCCGCAAAAATAACTGTGTGACATTTTTCACTGCGTGAAAACCTGACAGTATTTTTTAACGCTAAAAGAAGGTTTGCGCTGGCGCAAGATGTTAGTAAATCTGGCCCATGTTGTCATGTATTTCCTAACAACGAGGGGCATGTTTCAGTGAGAGTTTGTTGTGTTCAGAATGACTCGAAAGTCTGGTAGTGTGTGATACAGTTTTTCTCTATAACCATTTACAAAGTCAGCAAGTGTATGATGCCTAGTGTTTTAAGAGCTGTTCAGATTTTAAAAATCGTCTAGTGGATTCCAGCCTTAAGAATTTTTATGCGAGGCACAGCACAGCATAATGAAAAAAGAATGCAGGATGCATTTTAACATGAGACGCCATCATAAAAAAAGCAGCCATTGCAAAAGTCAAACATGTCTGTCTAATGCATGTTTAGAAAAACATCACAAAAGGGGTCTGTTTTGCTACTGAATTAGGTGTGTTCACACTTGGCATGTTTGGTTTGATTAAAACGAACCCTGGTTCAATTGCTCTATTAGTGAGGTTCATTTGAATGTGTAAGAATGCTGCCATCCAAACCCTGCTGCAAACCAAACAAGCGGACGAGACCCCTGAAAAGATAGTTCTCAGTCCGCTTTCAAATTAACTCTGGTGCGGTTAGAATGAAATATAAACGCAACAATGACAAAAGACATCTAAACAAACCAAAAATGGGACATGATGTCGCAAGATGCGACCCTAAAAAGAACAGAATACTCAAGAATACCAGTTTTTTCTCATCATAGACGGATGTTGCCTGTCACAGTTTGGTACAGGCATCAGAACCGTGTCTCCTCGCAGCAGATCTTCATTTGTGTGTGTGACGGAGGGATTCCTGCCGCTGTTTTGATTCCTTGACACATTTTATAAGCTCTTCACGAGTTCTCAGCTGGTCAAAATACCATCATATGCAGGGTATACAACAAGCATATTTAGCCCAGCACACAGCATTTTGGATGTTCGGTAAATTCCGTCACAAAATATATGTAATAAAAGCCAACCAACCAGGACTGAAGGTTTTTTTTTTTTTTTGGACCAAACGAACCAAGCGAACCGAACTACAAGTGTGAACACACCCTTATTTGCAGGACTTTAGAACACACCAGCACTTTCGCTGCGCACCCGGGTTCGATGGAAGTCAAAGACGCTCTTCCGAGCTAGGGGGCGCACCCGCAAACCATACCCGAGTCTGCTTAAAAAGGTTCATGTTAACTCTGGTACGGTTCGCTGCTGATATGAATGCAATCATACTAAATTGCGGAAGTGAACCGCTAATAATGATGTATGATTTGAGAAAAAATTGTGTTTGTGTATGTTTTATTCACTGCAGATAGATGCAAGTGCCATTACATACTGAAGCTTTAAAAACAAAACTAATGGTTCAAAAACAAAAATATAAAAGTGAGGATAGCAACGATATGCATTTTGCCGCCTTTTTCTTTGCCATCATTACCAAGCAACGGAGTAAACAGCTGCTGTTTTGAAGACGCAAACGCACCGCGGTTTAGACCCAAATAATTTAAACTAAACACAGTCCAGTGGGGGCATGGGGGGAGAGGGGAGCAATCGAACCTGGGTTCCAACCAAGTGTAAAAGCACCCTTAAGAACTTATGGATCGTGGTTTAGAACAAATGCTAATCAGAAGGCTTGAGTAATATCAATACTGTCCTTTCTTGCAAGCACTGTAAATATTCTGTATAAACAAAGTACAAATATTACTACAATGGCACAATACAGAGGTGAATATCCTAATGTAACGTATGTCCTTGTTTCTCCTCTTTATTAGCAAACGAATGTCTAGTAGTAAAAAACACAGCCTGAAGGTAAGAGCTCATGTCTTATTAGCTGAACCAAACCAATATCAGAAAAGTTCCATTTAAAAATGATAAGTATACTATACACATTTGCTTGTAGAGCTTGATGCTCGTGGTTGCAAAAGACTTACTAGAAGCAGAGAGTATCGTGAAGAAAGAGGAGAGGAAGAGATACATGGAAGAACATTGTCCTCCATTGTCATGCCCAAGCTCCAAAGAAGAACTACAGGTCCAATCCGGTTATTATTATTTCTAGAAGCTTTTTTTGAAATTCAAAGCTTTAGCAGGAATTTTATTCTGTCAACAGGAACTCTGCAAAGAGTTACATGCAAAAATTGATGTTATTGATGAGGAGAGATATATTCTTGAGCACAAAGCCATCATGGTCGTTAATGAGGTAAGATGTTTCTCATGTAGCTCCTTCTATGTGGTCCATCGGTGAGGTGGTCAGCGAGATTATTTGTGTGTTTTAGGTCAAAGACTTAAATATCAAGATTGTTGACCTGAAGGGCAAGTTCAAGAAGCCTCCTTTGAAGAAAGTGCGCATGTCTGCTGATGCTATGCTTCAGGCTCTGCTGGGCTCCAAGCACAAGGTCTCCATGGATCTGAGAGCCAACCTGAAACAAGTCAAGAAGGAGGTCAAAGAGGAGGTGACTACAAAGAATGACCATATTTTCATTTTTAGGTGATCAGACATGTAAAGTAAAAAACTTCCAGGTCACTGAAAACCTCTTTTTCACAGGATAAAGAACTGCGTGATGTTGGAGACTGGCGTAAGAACATTGAGGATAAGGCTGGTATGGGCGGCAGGAAGAAGATGTTTGAAACTGAATCTTGAAGACGATTATGAGTAATCCGCTATGATCTTTTCTTCTGACTTAGATCTGAATAAAATGTACTACTTAAAGGTTCTGCAGGAACAGTTTATTTCATAGTCCATAGAAATACCACGGATTGACTGTTTGCCAAAATCATGCCTTTTCTAAATAAACAAACCAACTGCAATAATTGTTGCTCTCTGCTTTATTACTATTATTATTTTTAAACAATTTAACTATCACTGTAATCTTGAGCTTGTTTCATTTTTGTGTGTGTAAATTTGCTTAAAGTTAACACAGAATCAAAACACCTTTTACTTTTTATTAGACCAAAACAAAAGAAGTCCCGCACACTATCTACTTGCAAAAATATCAAAAGTTATTTATTTGCTGTAATGTTTCGGTCCCATGAACTTCATCAGGCATATACACACTATTCAAAACACAGACTCGTTCAAATCAACTCATGACCAATCACTGAGAAGATCCAACAATTATCAATCACAATCAGTGATTTTATACATCATTATATCATCATCATCATCATCATCATCATCATATAAAAGGTTGATATTGAGAATTGTTTCATCATGCCAAAAAGTGATAAAGTCCAAAAAAACAAAAAAACAATGGTCCCTTCTCCTGCGCACCTATACATTACCTGCAGGTGTGTAAGGGTAATTGTTTATTTTTTATTAGACAAAATACATTCTATGTTTTATTGTAAATGAATCATCTGTGAATGTTGTTAAAAAGAAAATTGTATTTACTAAATGTTAACACCACCTCGGTTTCGGTTGACTTCACCAAGCCCTCTAATTTTTCAATCATCTTTCAGTTCAATTTCAGTTCTAAATCAACTGCTGTTTGTTGTTTTATCATCAAGGTAAGATTCCTTCCATTTAAAAAAATAAATAAATACAAAGTTCTGTCATGAAACTCTAGATGGTATAGGTCCTGAACTCAATCAGCTTGCAATCACATTATTCTCTATAGGGCACAGCTGATTGGTTCCTGCTGTATCAGTAGCCAATGAGTTCGCTGCTCAACTTTCAAATACTTGGTCAGCATTTGCTGTAGCAGCTGCAGCACGCTTTCAGAGACCCTCCACCTTCCCCAGCTCCACCTGTATATCCGCTACGGGTAATTTGTGTACTCTATATTGTACAGCAGCAGCATGTCTTACTTGCTCACAGCAGCGTGTCGTGTGTGTATGGCAGTAGCAAGTCCTGTTCTTGTTCTCTGCAGCAATAACAGCAGCAGCAGCATAGCAGATCTATACCGCCAAGACCAAACATATCAACATTGTCATACCCGTTACTATTACAAACACCCTGATGAGACTCAGAGTTGTCATGACAGAACTTTTTTTGTCTTTAAAAGGTTAATATCCAGTGTAAGGGTAAAATATAATTATAATATTTTATCATTCTTGCAGAATGATGTCCCGTATATGTCTTGATGCATCATCGGGTGAGTAAAGTCAAGAACCAAACACCATCTCCCAAAGCATTTGTTGGTGTATTTCTTTATGTAAAACCGTATGTCCCCCTTTTTAGTTTAATGGGGGGTTTATTATGCAAATAACATAAACATAAATTTAACATGTTTGAACATAAATGTTGTTTTTACTGATTTTACTTTCGTCCATCCAAGGACGCTAAGTAAAGTAGTGATTGGTACTCACATCACCGCTGACGTTGTGATTTTTGGATCACCCGTCACTTAAGGTGTGGTTATGAGTACATCAGATGACCACCTTCCCCCTCTCTTAGTTTGGGACACTAGTCAAGGTCTTTTACCTTGGCTGTATGAGAACACTCCGGACAGGAGGCTGTCCAATCATTTAGAATGAATGTAAAGTGGGGAGAGTTGGTCAGCTGATTTATCTGAAAGATTGGTGAGATTTCTAACTTGTAGAGCCTCTTCTGTATTATTAGCACAAGGAAGACACAATTAAAATAAAATTAATTTTATTAACAAAAGATAAACAAGTATAACTAACACAACTACTAAATGAATACAATGAACGAAAAAGGAATAAAGTGCATAAGATGCATAACATACATGTGATTAAGTTGAGTGTGGCTATGGAAGATGGAAAGATAAAGATAAAGATAAACTGTTGTTTCTCTGAAACTAAGGTGAAGAACCTTATTATGCATCAAACAAATAAACAAAAGATTATTTGTTATTAACTAGCATCAGTTATATTAACTCTAATGTGAATTAAAAAATCATATACTGATAATATACAACAATGCCAAGGTCTCTGGAAAGAGGTTTGGTTAAGTGATATTTACGTTCCACAGGGTTGAGTGAGCAGTCCGATGGCGGTGACGTCTTCCACTGGTTGTGCTGGGAGACAATGCAATGGGGAAAGGAGCTGGAATCCGTTTCAACAGCCTTGAACATGGAGATCTGTGGGATGCTGATCTCCTGGAGCACCAAAGGGTCCTAAAATCTGGAACACACAGATGAGGCCCTGAAGTAGGTGCAGAAGATCCTTAATCTGGAACACACAGATGAAGGAACCTTGAAGTGAAGGTTTGCTCTCCTGAGCTTAACCTTGTTGCAAATGTCTCTGTGTGTCTTCTGCCTCTCTGGGCCAGACACTCATGACTTGGTCAATCTGCTTTGGTCTCTCTGGCATGGAGACTCGGTATGTGCTGTAGTCATTACTGTTTCGCTGGACTAATACTCTGAACGTATTGTTTGTTTATGTCTCTTTCCTCACAGGCTGGAGGCTCAGAACGTGGTCATATCTGTTGCTGCCTCACAAGCTGTAGACTCAGATCCTCGGATAAACCAGAGGCTCAGAATGTTTTATGGCAGTCACAGACCAGGACATTAGGGATCAGTTTCTAGATGGGTGAAGGGCAGAAACTGCATGTGGACCAATGAGAAGTCCTGTCCTTCCTAATGACTCCACTGTTTTTACAGTGCTGTCCATGATGGTGAGTGGGGGGAGAGCAGGGGGGTTTTCTCCTGAAGTCCACGATCATCTCCATTGTTTTAAGCGTGTTAAGCTCCAGGTTGCTCTTTAGCCTCCTGTCTGTAAGCAGACTCATCTCCGTCCCGGATGAGGCCGATGACTCTGGTGTCGTCCGCAAACTTCAGGAGTTTGACAGAGGGGTCTTTAGAGGTACAGTCGTTGGTGTAGAAGGAGAAGAGCAGTGGGGAGAGAACACAGCCTTGAGGAGCTCCAGTGCTGATGATGCGGGTGCTGAATGAGAATTCACCCAGCCTCACTAGCTGCTGCTGGTCTGTCAGGAAGCTGGAGATCCACTGACAGACAGAGGTGGGCACAGGATGTAGGATCCTTACAAAAGTCCCTGATTTATCCAGATGTTGCAGGATGAAGTGCAGACTCATGTTTACTGCATCATCCACAGACCTGTTTACTCAGTAAGCAAACTGCAGGGGGTCCAGTAAGGGTCTGGTGATGTCCTTCAGTTTTTCGAATGACTTCATGATGACAGACGTTAGCGCCACGGGTCTGTAGGGGTTAAATCCTGTTATCTTGGATTTCTTTGGAACGGGGATGATGGTGGATCGTTTAAAGCAGGAGGGAACCTCACACAACTCCAGAGATCTATTGAAGATCTGTGAAAAGATGGTGGTCAGCTGTTCAGCACAGGTTTTCAGACAGGCTGCTGTTACACCATCTGGGCCTTGTGCTTTTTTTCTTTTGTTCTTTCTGAAGACCTGGCGCACGTCATTTTCACTGATCTGAAGTGGAGGAGTGGAGGAGTGGGGGAAAGGGGGGTTGTTGGAGGTGGAAGAAGGGTTGGAGCGAAGGCTGTCTCCTTCCACCCTAAAGGTTTACGTGGCAGCTATCTCTGCGTACTACGACTTTGTGGAGTCGGTCAGCACAACCTGGTCATCAGGTTCCTGAGAAGGGCTAGGAGACTAAATCCTCCTCGCTCTCCATTCATACCCTCTTGGGACCTTGCAGTGGTCTTATTTGCCCTGCAGAGAGCTCCCTTTGAGCCTTTGAGATCAGTTGAGCTTAAATTCCTGTCTATGAAGACAGCGCTTCTGGTCGCTTTGGCCTCCATCAAGAGGGTAGGGGACCTGCAGGCATTTTCGGTTGATGAAGCGTGCCTGGAATTCGGGCCGGCTAATTCTCACATGATCCTGAGACCCCGGCCTGGAGGTTCAGGGTTCCCCAAGGATCCCACCACTCCTTTCAGGGATCAGGTGGTGAACCTGCAACCTGCCTTTGGAGGAGGCAGACCCAGCCTTAGCACTGCTCTGTCCAGTACGCGCCCTCCGAGCTTACGTAGACAGAACGCAGTTATTCAGGACCTCAGACCAGCTCTTTGTCTGTTATGGTGGGAAGCTGAAGGGAAAGGCTCTCTCCAAGCAAAGGTTGTCGCACTGGATAATGGACGGCATTGTCTTGGCTTACCAGACGCAGGGTCATCCATGCCCCCTAGGGGTGAGGGCACACTCCACCAGAAGTGTGGCCTCCTCCTGGGCTCTAGCGCATGGCGCCTCGCTAACAGACATTTGCAGAGCTGCAGGCTGGGCGACACCCAACACATTTGCCAGATTTCACCATCTCAGAGTGGAGCCAGTGTCCTCCCGTGTACTCGCTTCCAGTAGCTGGTAACTAGGACCGGCTCGGTGTCTTCGCTTGCTCGCCATTCCACTCCACGGATGCCGACACCAGAGTCCATGCCCGGTTGGTCAGCCTTCGTGTTAGGCTAGGTGCCTTCATGTGCATGGTACCCCCACTGGGCAACCCCCACATGTGTATTTCCACTGTAAGCCTCTCTGAGCAGGTGTCTTTCCCTCGGCAAGCCCCTTGCCACCCCTGGGGTTGAAACATTCCACCTTCGGCTGGATACCCCAGAGTTCTCCATATGCAGCCCATACGTGGGTCATATGTGTATTCTTAAGTCCTCCCTTCGGGCAGGCTTTGTGTTGCATTTCTCCACGTGGGATATGCTTCCCAGTGTACCTTGATATTCCTGTGTTAAGTGGAGTCCTTCGTCCATGCTAGTCTCACGACAGGGAGCTCACACTTGCGCAGGGCACTGGAAGACAGCCGAGTGGCGTGATTAGATTGGACCCCTATTCGTCAGTCACTGATGTAACTCAGAGTGACTGAACGAAAGGGAATGTCTCGGTTATGTATGTAACCCTCGTTCCCCGAGGAGGAAAAGGAGTCGTTTCCATACGTAACCGAGACGTTCACAGCCATGCTTGCCCGGGTCGCCACACGCTCTGACTCGTTCTGAGTAATCGCAGTTCGATGATTGGTTTCTGGGCTCAGAATGCGACGCAAAGATTGCCTTGCCCGGCTCCTGTGCCTTTCTTCCCGGAAGTGCAAGAGCGTTGGCAGTATGGAAGCATCTTCCCGGTCGGAAGACCCCCGGAAATGCCTGATCAGCTCTGTGCTTTCCTTCCTTCAAGAGGGCTTGGAGTAGAGGTTGTCCCCCTCCACCTTGAAGGTGTATGTTGCCGCCATTGCAGCACATCATGATGCTGTTGGTTCCTGAGAGGCACTGGGACCTCTCTGTGGTCCTTTCTGGTCTACAGAGAGCTCCCTACGAGCTGCTGGAGTCAGTTGAGCTTAAAATCCTGTCTCTAAAGACAGTGCTCCTGACCGTGCTTGCTTCTTTCAAGAGGGTGGGGGACTTGCAGGCATTTTCGGTCAGCGAATCGTGCCTTGTATTCGGGCCGGCCCTGTCTCACGTCATCCTGAGACCCCAGCCCGGATATGTTCCCAAAGTTCACACCACTCCCTGACCGGGGGCCTCATTTATAACCGTTGCGTACGCACTAAACAGGCATTGAAGAGGCGTACGCCACTTCCGACGTATAAGTAGTGATTTATAAAAACAAACTTGACGGAAAAATTTGCGCATCTGCACGGAAACTCTGACCCATGCGTATGAACTCTTTTACTAGAGTGAAAAAAATAATCAAGTAAGAACAATTAAATTTTCATTTTGATATACACATTTACATTAATGTTAGTTTCATTAATGGTGATATGCACTGAAATTACATAAAGTCATCACTCAGAACTTAAACAAAAATTATATGAATTTAGATAGACATGTGGATGTGCTACTTTTGATCACTTTTCCTGTGACATGCTGTTTTAATGACAGCAAGGATTATATGCTAATTCCAATAATTCCTATTTAAACTAAACTGCAGATCTCATGTTATGACAAAATATTTTTAGTGAGAATGATGATCAGTGATGCATACTTACTTCGATATTACAGACACTGTCGTATGGTCCATTATCCGGTTTGAATAGGTCCAGTGATAAGCTTACTATACAACCACGGCTGCACGGAGGTGTTGATTTCGTGTGAAGGCATCTTCACAAAATTATGAAAAATACCACTGTATTTGAAGGATACAACTTGAAGAAAACGGTAAGATTACTTTAATGTCTTGATTCTCCATCGACACAGACCGTTCCTACATTTTGCGTTCGAGGGGTGGGCATATCAGTACAGAGTCCTACCCTTCGGGCTGTCCCTGTCGCCCCATGTCTTTATGAAGGTCGCAGAGGCGGCCATTGCTCCCATGAGAGAGCATGGTGTTCGCATTCTCAACTACCTCGACAACTGGCTAATTCTGGCCCAGTCGAGAGAGCAGTTGTGCGAACACAGGGACATGGTGCTCAGTCACCTCAGCCAGTTGGGACTTCGGGTCAACTGGAAAAAGAACAAACTCTCCCCTGTGCAGAGTATCTCTTTTCTCGGTATGGAGTTGGACTCTGTCAATCTGACAGCGCGCCTCACAGAGGAGTGTGTCCAGTCGGTGTTGAACTGCTTGAATTTGTTCAAATGCAGAACATTTCCAGAGGCTCCTGGGGCATCTGGCATCCGCAGCCACAGTAACACCGCTCGAGGAGCAGGTCTTGTTAGTTGCGACGTATTGGCCCAACCGGACCTGTTTCCCGGAACTAGTGCTCCTCACGACAGCACCTCCTTGGCCCATTCCTCTGAGGAAGGACCTTCTGACTCAGAGACGGGGCACCCTATGGCACCCGCGTCCAGACCTCTGGAAACTCCAAGTCTGGTCCCTGGACAGGACGCGGAGGTTCTAGGTAATCTGCCACAACCAGTGGTAGACACCATCACTGCTGCTAGAGCCCCCTCTACAAGGCGCCTCTGTGCTTTCAAGTGGAACCTCTTTGTTGAGTGGTACTCTTCTCGACAAGAAGACCCCCGAAGATGTTCGATCAGTTCTGTGCTTTTCTTCCTGCAATATGGGTTGGAGCGAAGGCTGTCTCCCTTCACCGTTAAAGTGTATGTTGCCGCTATCGCCGCACATCATGATGTAGTTGATGATAAGCCCTTGGGGAAGCATTATCTGATCATCAGGGCCCTTTGAACAATTGCAGTCAGCAGAGTTGAAAATCTTGTCTTGGAAGACAGTGCTCCTGACTGCATTGGCTTCCGTTAAGAGGGTAGGGGACCTGCAGGCTTTTTTTTTGGGACCAGGTGGTAAACTTGCAAGCGCTGCCCTCAGACGAGGCAGACCCAGCCCTGGCTTTTCTCTGTCCTGTCCGCGCTCTGCTGTTATACGTGGACAGAACGCAAAGCTTCAGGACCTCAGAACAGCTCTTCATCTGTTACAGAGGCCAGCAGAAGGGAAAGGCTGTCTACAAGCAGATAATGGCCCACTGGATAGTGGATGCCATCGCCTTGGCATACCAAACCCAAGGCGTGCTTTGCCTGCTCGGGTTGCGAGCCCACTCCACTAGGAGTGTTGCCTCTTCCTTCGCCTCGCTGACAGATATATGCAGAGCTGCGGGCTGGGCGACACCTAACACATCCGTTAGATTCTATAGCCTCTGTATAGAGCCGGTTTCTTCCCGTGTGCTCGCTTTAACCAGCCAGTAACACAGAAGTGCCCGTTCTAAAAGGTCGGCTTGCTGCGCCATTCCCCTCCTCATGGACCGGATAAGTGCGCTTTTTTGATACAGTAAGTTCCCCAGCTAGGCGAACCCTGTTGAGTTCCTCCACCACCATACGACTGTCAGCATCTGACGCCAGGCCCAGTAGTGTAAGCGTACCCCAGTGCTGCGCCCCATGCTGAGCTAGGTGCCATATGTTGTGACCCCTATGGCGGTCCCATGTGTGTATTCTTCCACGGTACGGCGCCCTACGGCGAGCCTGTGTCTTTCCCTTGGCAGAGTCCACTCTGTCGTCTCTGTCCGGTGTAGTCTTCCGCCTAGGTCGGCTGGTGTCACCCCAGAGACATATCGTATGTTGCACTGCCCAGATGGCCAGTCCATATGTGTATCTTCCACATGATACCTCCCTGCGGGTAGGATGTGGACTCCACAGCGTCCCCTCGGGCACGCTTTCCCAGCATTATCCAATACTCTGCTGAGTGGGTCTTGCAGAACAGCAGCAGTGACTCTCCTTGCGTTCCCGCACAACAGACGGGGGTTACACAACAGCCAAGGTGTTTTCCATAGGTATCCCAATTTGTCTGTGACTTCCGACTTACGTCGAATGTGAACGACTGAAACATACGTCCCGCCGCCATGGTTGCTGTACCATCACTGCATGGCCGAGTCTTGCATGGCAATCGCCATTGGCCTGTTCTGTATACACTCGAAGCTGATAGGGCTCCCAGAAGTGATCCCAATTCGTCGGTGACGTCCGTTGTACGTCTCCGTTCCCTCCTTCAGGGAACGAGGGTTACATATGTAACCAAGACGTTTTTCCTTCCACTCAAAAATTAGCATTTACAACATGGTATTATAAATTTCCTGTGGGGTATTTTGAGCTGAAACTTCACAGACACATTCTAGGGAAACCTAAGACTTAAATTACATCTTGTGACATAATAGGTCCCCTTTAATAAGTGAAAGTAGGCATTACTATCAGAGGTGAAAATTCTATGAAAACACCAAGTAGAAAATAAATAATAAGCAAATAAAAAGAACGTCTTTAAAGGTTAGGTTATTTTTAAAAAGGGAACGTGGAAGGTATTTGTGGTGTTAATTTCAGATGTGTGCTCTGATCCACTGGTCTTAGCAACATAGCAGTTCCTTAAAGAGAAATCTGAGGTTTGCTGAGCCATCAGAGAATGGCATTAAAAACCCTCATTGCCTGTCAACAGCACGTGTGAATCCAGCCTTCTTCTTTGGGTGAGCACCTCTTGGTTGACTCCCCTGAATCTTACCTTGGATCTGAAGGATTTAACATGCTCCTTCTTTACTGGACCTAGCGGTGGACCTAACACCTGCTTTCTGGATTAAAACTGTAATTCCGCTATTAATCTATTTAACACTATTGAGAAGAGCAAAAAAATCGCCATATAATCTGAGCAGGATTATTTATGAACCGTCAAGTGGTGTTTGTCTACTGGAGTATTAAATGTTTGGTAGGCTTGTGATGATACCAATACTAATTCTGCAATAATAAAAGTACTTTATTATTGCCTTTGTAAATGTCATGCAAATGTGTGTGTTGTTTTAGGATTTTACTTGATGTGATTGTGAACTTAATGCCATTTAACATGCAATTGTGGCAATTAATTTTAGTTAATATGTAATAGGATTTTTAATAGTTATGAATTATGAATGTAATGAGCTGATCTCTCATAAGAATAAGCGTGTGACCTGGTTCAGTGCAGTGTTGCTTGATGACTTGACACTTAGAAATCAAATCCTCCTGTGAGGAGACTATTTGGGATATGGTTTCACTTGGTTTGCATTTGCTCAAAATGCATGTATGCTACCATAAAGTTTATAACAAAATGTAAAAAAAAAAAAAAAAAAAAAAAAAAAAGGAATAATATATATGTAGGAGGAGTAATATATCTAAATTATGAAACTGACACTGATATGAAGACTAAACTATTTTAGCTTTTCTACCATACCATATACATATTAGATATTCAAATCCTCTAGATCTCATGCAATTTATTTTCTTTAGTTGTTATGGTGGTTATTAGTATATTACTTTTTAAAACTGTATTGCAATGATTATGTAAAAAAAATATATAATAAAAAAAATAAAATTTTAATTTACCTGTTACGCTAAACAGGTAACAAGACATTTTTGGGACGCAAAGCTCGGCTCTCTGGTTTAAAATTAAAATTATATTAAAGCTAAAAAAAAAAAAAAGAAAAAGCCTGCACGTATTAACCAATGATACAGCTGCTTTCAACTGGTTCACAAATTGTGTAAATATGTTCACCATGGCCAATTTCTGCATAAAATAAAGAGTATTATACTATATATAATTGCAACAAGATATGTCAACATTTGAACCGCTTTTAAGTTTTTTAATTTATTTTTACATTTGTATCATTAGATATTTAAGTAAGTTGAAACCCAATACTTACATTTAAAGTGTAATTCGGCAAATTCTCTATAAAAAAATCCCATTGGTGTGCAATGAATTCTGGGGTAGGCAAGGCTGCAAAGGATCCATCTGTTGAAATGAAGGATGCATTTGGAGGCTGCATTTGAAGGAGCCATCAAATTGGGACAGCCATCATTGTGCTGCGATGACACAATCGGCCTTCAAATGCGGCCTTCGAAGGATGCAGCCGTTGAATTGGGGCACAGCAGGGGAGTGTTTGGAAAAGTGTCTGGAAAACAAAACTGCCCTTGCAAATATCAGTTAAACTCCTATCTTATGCTTGGAGCATTGGTTTGTTTTTTTTTAATCTAAAATTAGATTTTTTTTAAACCTAACTTTTGATTCTTCTCTTCAGGGATTAAGGATGAACATAATCAGGAAGAGAGATGGATGGAGAGAGTTGCAGAAGTCTCTAGCGATATCTACTGGTCATGGTGGGAACTGCAGGTAATCTGCATCTTCAAACTGTAAATAGATTCAGAAATTATTATGCATAATACTACATAACATGAAATTGACAAAACAGGATACTACTATTTTTTGTAATCAATGTGATACAGTAGTCTATGCACTATGCAATGATAAACATGTCAATTTTAGTATACTTGTTGTTGCATAATGAATAGCCTACCTTATTACATTACCTGTTTAAGTCAGTGCAGTGCAAATATTGAATGGTTATTTCACTGTTTTATTCCAAGCATGTGTACAATTATGTATCACACTTTGAATGGAAAGTTGAGAGCTTTGCATTGTGGGTGGGATCCATGCAGCAAACTGCAGTAATTAGTCATGCATACAAAAATGAACATACTGAACATGCTATACAGAGGGCAACCTGCTCCTTGAAGAATAAAGCAGCTGCTTACATGACTGGAGTCTTCATCTCCTGTAATTAAACATCATATTAGACATTAAATATGAATATAAAGTAAAACTTTATTTTTATTTTTACAGTTAACAGAGCTATGTGCTGTCTAGATGCATCATCTAATAAGGAGAAGAACATGATTTCATCAGTGGAACTGGTCCAAATTAACCAAGTTTCCTCTATTGAGTGTGGAGTTCTGTAAGACACCTTGAAGCTGATGGTAAGTTCAGTGATCATACTGCTATTTGTTTGTGATTTGAAATGTATTTAGAGCCAACTTGTTTTTAGGCTAATTAATCAAAATTCAACTTTAACACATAAGTCTAAAGTAACGAGTTTAGGTATAGGGGTGCAGGCCAATGGATGTTCTGAAGGCAAACATCAGTGCCTTGAATTTGATGCAAGCGGCAGTTGGCACCCAGTGAAAGTTTATGAGGAGAGGTGTGATGTGCGCTCTTTTCAGCTCGTTAAAGACCACTCTTACTGCAGCATTCTGGATCAATTGCAGAGGTTTGATAGTGCTGGAAGGCCTGCCAAGAGAGCATAACAATAGTCCAGTCTGGACAGAACAAGAGCTTGGACAAGGAGTTGCGTAGCATGCTCCGATAGGAAGGACCTGATCTTCCTAATGTTGTATGAGGCAAATCTGCAGGACCAGACAGTCAGTGAAGTGATCATCAGTCACAACTCCAATGTTCCTGGCTGTCGAGTTATGGTTGATGAACCATATGATGAACCTAGCTGAATGGGGAAGTTGTGATGAAGTGTTGGTTTGGCTGAGACCTCAAGCAGTTCTGTCTTTGCATGGTTGAGTTGAAGGTGGTGGTCCTTCATCCAGCAAGAAATCTCTGTCAGGCAAGCTGAGATGTGAGCAGCTACCGTCGGATCATCTGGCTGGAATGAGAGGTAGAGTTGTGTGTCATCAGCATAGCAGTGATAAAACCATGTTTCTGAATTACAGATCCTAATGACAACATGTAGATGGAGAAGAGAAGTGGTCCAAGCACTGAGCCCTGAGGCACCCCAGTAGCAAGATGTTGCGACTTTGACACCTCCCCCCTACACGACACCCTGAAGGACCTACCTGAGAGGTAAGACTTGAACCACTGGAGTGCGGTTCCTGAGATGCCCTTTGTCATGAGGTTTGACAGGAGGTTCTGGTGGTTAACTGCGTCAAAAGCAGCAGACAGATCTATTAGTAAAGTCTAATGAACATGCGATTATGTCATCTAAATCATCTGACTGAGGTTTTGAAGAATCTTTCTCAACTGAAAATAATAATTGTAAACTGATAAAAATAAGAACATAAAACATTAGTCAAGTCACCTTCATTTATATAGCGCTTTTTACAATATAGTTTATTTCAAAGCAGCTTTACAGTGATAATAGGAACTTAATGGAAGAGGAAGAGAGATTGTTTTGGCTGTACATCAGCTCTATAAAAAATCAGCTGAAGTAAATTTTTGACTGATTAATCATTAGTTATTTACTTTTCTTACAAGACACCATTTTCAACCAAAATAGAAAACTCTCATCGTGTTCCGGCTGCTCATCCGCACAGCAACAGCGCCCGGCGGCTAGAGAACACAACCCCCGCAACAGGTTTTGAAATAGTTTGGAAACGATACTGTTCATCTTTGTGTAAACTTAAAAAAACGTGAATCTGTGAGAGCGGTGACTGGCATGCATGTAAGGATTACGTGTTTAGTCTATACGCAAACACGTTGGAATATGTGTGTGCGCAGGTGCATAGTTTTACTTTACAAAATGACTGCCAAATGACTTGTCTGCATTGCATAATACAGCGTTTTTAGTCGTTTCCGATAATTTCGATAACGTTTTCATCTGTACAGAGGGAATGTGAGTCTAGTTGACATGGTCTCTGCTGACACTTCAGGGCTGCATTGTGGTTGTGTCTAGGTGCAGGTCCACCATCTGATCTGGATCTGGCAGACTACAGTAAACCTTGGGATAAACAGAGAGACTAATATAAGCATAGATGCCATTCTTCTTATGATGTAACGAGTACACCAGGTGTTATGAGAAGTGTTAATGTTAATGCAGCCTAACGATCATTTAACTGATTTGAATAATATAAATTGATAATGTGTTGTGTAAGTCAGGTTAAAGAGATGCGTTTTTAGTCTAGATTTAAACTGACAGAGTGTGTCTGCTTCCTGAACAATGCTAGGAAGACTGTTCCAGAGTTTAGGTGCTAAATAAGAAAAGGATCTACCGCCTGCAGTTGATTTTGATATTCTAGGTATTATCAACTGGCCAGAGTTTTGAGACCGCAATAGACGTGAAGGAGTATAATGCGTTAAGAGCTCATTCAAGTAGTGGGGAGCTAAACCATTTAGTGCTTTGTAAGTAATTAGCAAGATTTTAAAATGTATGCAATGTTTAATAGGGAGCCAGTGCAGTGGTGACAGAACTGGGCTAATATGGTCATACTTCCTGGTTCTAGTAAGAACTCGAGCTGCTGCGTTTTAGACCAACTGGAATTTATTTATTAAGCGAGCAGGGCAACCACCCAGTAGAGCATAACAATAATCTAGCCTTGAGGTCATGAACGCATGAACTAACTGTTCTGCATTTTGCATTGAGAGCATATGTCGTAATTTAGATATATTTTTAAGATGGAAGATTGCGGTTTTACAGATGGTAGAAATGTGGCTTTCAAATGAAAGATTGGTATCAAAGAGCACACCCAGGTTCCTAACTGACGTATTCTAGGTTACTATGTGCGGAGGTTTTTGGTACAATAATTAGAATCTGTTTTTTCATAATTAAGTAGTAGGAAATTACTAGTCATCAATTTTGTGAATTGGTACATTTCGTCAAGGTGCGAAGAAATATAGAGCTGAGTATCATCAGCATAACAGTGAAAACTAGTGCCATACTTCCTAATGATATCTCCCAGTGGTAGCATGTACAGGGTGAAAAGCAACAGTCCTAGCACTGAGCCTTGCAGTACTCCATACTGAAATGCTACATTAATTTACTGCTACAAACTGATAATGGTCAGATGTATGAGTTGAACCATGCCAATGCAATTCCACTAATGCCAACATAATTTCTGAGTCTATTCAAAAGAATGTTGTGGTCGATAGTATCAAATGCAGCACTAAGATCAAGTAACACTAATAGAGAGATACAACCACAGCTGGATGATAAGAGAAAATCATTTGTAACTCTAATGAGAGCAGTCTCAGTACTATGATACGGTCTAAATCCTGACTGGAAATCCTCACAGATACCATTTCTTTCTAAAAAGGAGCATAATTGTGAGGATACTGCCTTTTCTAGTATTTTTGACAGAAAGGGTAGATTCGAGATTGGCCTGTAATTGACTAATTCTGTAGGATCAAGTTGCGTTTTTTTAATAAGAGGTTTAATAATAGCCAGCTTAAAAGTTTTCGGTACATATCCTAATTAAAAAAGATGAATTAATGATATTAAGAAGTGGATCTATGACCTCTAGAAGCATCTCTTTCAGTAGCTTAGTCGGTATAGGGTCACGCATGCATGTTTGGGGTTTTAGATGAGGGAGTTGTTTTGTGATTTAGACAATTCTTCCTCTCCTATAGCAACGAATGAATGAGAATTTTCATTAGGGACACTACAATGCACTGTCTGATGCGATACTGTAGTAGACGGTTGAGTAGTTATAATTTTCTCTCTAATATTACCAATCTTTCAAGTAAAGAAGTTCATAAAGTCATTACTGCTGTGCTGTTTGCAAACATCAGAAGTTGAAGCTTTATTTCTTGTTAATTTAGCCACTGTATCGAATAAATACCTAGGGTTGTGTTTGTTTCCTTCTAAGAGAGTCGAAAAATAAGCAGATCTAGCAGTTTTTAGGGCCTTTCTGTACGCAATCGTGCTGTCTTTCCACGAAATGCGAAAAAAAAAAAAACTCTAGTTTTGTTTTCTTATTTCTTCTTGTTGGCAGTGGTTAAAATGCTACGTAGTAGCATCTCTATGACCAACACAAGATGCAGTCTGAGAAGTTTCTGAAAATAGTACACTACCAGGTTTACAACTGTGTAAGTATTTGTAAATGATCTTAGGTTTATTAGTTAGCCCTGCTGACTTTGACACCTAGAGGATCATGTTAAGTCAAAGCAGGTTGAGCACCTCTTTTAAACACAATAAATTAGTTGTTTCTCTTAATTTAACATATAAGAAACTTGATCATTACAAAGCAAAAATGACAGCTTGCCTTCTCAACAAAAAAAATCAATTAATTTTTTTCTTCTTTGTAACCAAAAAAGGAAACTACCGAAAAAACACAAAAAAAAGTGTTATTTTCCAACACCCTGCATGCTAAGCAATTCATTTGGTAGATGAACGACTCCTGGCAGCCCTTATCTGATCATATCAATCAACCATCATGACCTAATTCTTCTTGTTTTATTATCCTGACATCTGGAAATTTGTTTTCTCCATTAGCCTATTTTAAGCAGTGTGATTGGCAGACATTAGAAGTGGATATTTCAAGATGCTGGCAAACCAACTGTGGTTAGTGTCTTACCATAAAGAGGGGAGACGTGTGATGACGCCAGCCTTATATACCGTCCTCAAGCGCAGTCCTGCTACTAGTGGTCTGCTTCCTTCAGAAATTCTTCTTTCAGGGCTGAGCTGCTGCCTAAATTTCTCACATAGGTGAGGACAACATTTACCTTTTCATGGTTTGATTCCATTTTGTCACATCAAAAGATGCTTTTTTGTTGCTTGACTTGTTTTTGAGGTGTTGTGTCATTTTAGAGTATTGTGCACAAATGATTTAATCCTATTTTATTGCTACTGAATTATATTAGTTGAATATCTTGCAATGCGTGTTGGACAAAAACAACATTTTAAATGTTTGTATGAACATGAATATGTTTGCTGAAATGCCACTCAGGTGGTGACAGTATTTCATTTGTAATATATTTATTGTTTATAGCATTAAAGGGATAGTTCACTCAAAAATTTAAATTATGTCATCATTTAATCACCCTCAAGTTGTTCCATACCTGAATTAATTTCTTTCTTGTTGGTCCCCAATGACTTCCATAGTATAGAAAAAATACTATAGAAATCAATGGGGACCAGAAACAGAAGAAAGAAACTCATATAGGTTTGGATCAACTTGAGAGTGAGTAAATGATGACAGGATTTTCATTTTTGGGTGAACTATCCCTTTAATGTTATAAACAATAATTTGCAAAAAAAAAAAAGAAAAGAAAAAAGAAACCCTCCCTTAGATATCTCTGTCGAACATCCTAAGCTTTTAAAGGATCTGTTATAAATATGCAAGACATCTGAATACAGCAAAACACAAGTCTGTCTGCAGACAGGGTTTCAGATTGGTTGTATTGTTGGCATCTGCATAGATTGCTTCAGAAGCTGGGAGACTGGGATACTGGATATCAGAGGGGGAAATTCACACCCCTCCCTCTGGATCGCAAGACATTCCCAAGTGCTGGTTTCAAATTATAATGCAGAAAATATAGCCCAATTCTATATGAAACAATCTCTTAATGCGTATATCACACAATTACTTTTGAATGGATCATTTGGTTGCAAACTATACCATATTATGCATTGTTTTAAAAAGTAGATATATAAAAGTTGTTTAATCTCTCTAAAAATGTCTCTTCTGTTTTGCACTCTGTACAGGGGTGAAGAAAACAGGGGGCCAAAATGTCCGAGTGAGTATATGAATATCTCTGTTATTTATTTTGTTTATTTGATATCAAAGAAATGGGAATCTATTCTTGTTTTGTTAAATTGTAATTTCTTCATCATCCATCACAGAAAAAAGATGACATCGAGCCGCAAGCACCATCTCAAGGTAAAGTAGATAACGCACAGATGCTTTTTATATTACATTATATATTATTTTTTCTCACTGAATTAGAGACAGTAAAAGTGAGTGGGTCCAATATCATTGGTGGGTCGTGTTCCACTCACATACAATGGCTCCGATGGCCGTGCCTTCAATATATCAGGACTCAATTTTTTCTATTGTCCCATTCAGACCAGTTCAGATTTGTACTTGCCCTGTCAAACTGCACAAAAAAGTATTGTTTCATTGTTTTTGACCCATGAAACCTTGTAAACAGTGCTTTAAGATTTTTAGGTAAGTAATTTTGACAGCACTAAATATAATATAATATAATATAATTATTAAAGAATTTATTTTGTGGCTTTTAATACAATATACACTGATTAGCCAAAACATTATGCCAGGTGAACCAAAGATCATTGATTATCTCCTAACAAGGCCACATATTAAAGGGATAGTTCACCCAAAAATGAAAATTACCCCATGATTTACTCACCCTCAAGCCATCCTGTGTGTATATGACCAACGCCATACGTTGCGTCAGTTACGCTTTTTTTGTAAGGCGGTCTGGTGGAAGCTAGATATTTTGATTTATAAAGTTTTAAATATGGATATTTCTCTTACACAAACACATCGCTTAGCTTCGCTTCAGAAAGCCTTTATTAACCCCCCGGAGCCGTGTGGAGTATTTTTATAATGGATGAATGCACTTTTTGGGCTTAAAATTTTGGGCTCCCATCCACTGCCATTATAAAGCTTGGAAGAGCCAGGACATTTTTAAATATCAAATCACATCATGGCTTTGACATAAAAAAAAAAATCTGACCCTTTGAAATGTCCCACCCATACTTCAATGGGAAAGAAAACTGTGCACGTCATGTGATTACATGGGGTCTTTACAATAGTGTCTTTTTTATGACACTATTGTATCTTATATTTTCTGATATAAGAACTGTAATAGCGAAATTCAGGGTCTAACTGATGTATTTGCCCCACAGAGTTTGGTGCTTGGCATTGCAAAGAACCTTCTGGAGAAAGAAGCCGCTCAGACCATTGTAGATAAGGAGAATTACATGGCAGAAAACTGCCCTCCTCTGTCCATGCCCGGATCTACACAAGAACTGCAGGTCTGTTAGCACATTCACCAAATGTTCAGAATGCTAAATGATTTAAAAGTCCTTGAAACTAAAATACGATTTCACATTCTCTCATGGCACATGTACATCACTCAGATGTTTATTTGTTTACATTTCATTTGTAATTTTTTGTTAGATTATTTTAAGTACATTCTTTACAAAAACATTAATTCGATGATTATATAATTATGAACTCTCTCTATATACACTACCGGTCAAAAGTTTGGAAACATTTTTGAAAGAAGACTCTTCTGCTCATCAAGCCTGCATTTATTTGATCCAAAATACAGCAAAAACTGTATTATTTTGAAATATTTTGAAAAATATTTGTTTTCTATTTGAATATATTTTAAAATGTAATTTATTCCTGTGATGTTCAGCATCATTACTCCAGTCTTCAGTCACATGATCCTTCAGAAATCATTCTAATATGCCGATTTGCTGGTCAAGAAACATTTATTATTATTATCAATGTTAAAAACAGTTGTGTAATTTTTTTTTTCAGGATTATTTATTGAATAGAAAGTTCAAAGAACAGCATTTATCTGAAATATAAAGCTTTTAAAACATTATAAATGTCTAACTGTCACTTGATCAATTTAATGCATCCATGTTGAATAAATGTATTCATTTCTTTAAGTCCCCCCCCCCCAAAAAAAAATTAATAAATAAATAATTCTTACCGACCCAAAACTTTTGAACGGTAGTACAATTTTACAAAAGCTTTCTATTTCAGATACTGTTCTTTTGAACTTTCTATTCATCAAAGAATCCTAAAAAAAATGTTTTGCACAACTGTTTTCAACATTGATAATAATCATAAATGTTTCTTGACCAGCAAATCGGCATATTTGAATGATTTCTGAAGGATCATGTGACACTGAAGACTGGAGTAATGATGCTCAAATTTCAGCTTTACATCAAAGGAATAAATTACATTTTAAAATATATTAAAATAGAAAATTTTAATAATATTTCACAATATTGTAGCTTTTTTTTTATTTATAACATAAATGCAGCGTTGGTGAGCATAAGAGACTTCTTTAAAAACAAATCGTACAGTTCTCAAATTTTTGACTGGCAGTGTGTGTGTGTGTGTGTATATATATATATTCCCATACTCCCATATTTCAGCTTGTAGCCAAGGCAACAATTTAATTAAAGCTAAGGCTAAAATAAAAAAAAAATTATAAAAACTATATATACATATTTAAAAAGGGGATAATAAAGGGATAATAAGGATACTAAAATTTAAAACATAAATAACATAAAAAAAAAAAAACAGAAAATATAAAACTTGAAAAGTAATTCACAATTTTTGTACTATTATATTAATAAAAATAAAATAACACTGATGCACTCGTGGTATTTACATGGCACTTTGAAAGTACTTAAGGAAAACCATAGTACACATCTGGAAAACCAATGGAATATATTTATATTTTGCTAAAATCTTCTCTTTTGGATATTATAAATTTATGGTTGTGAATTAACAAATATGTTCTTAGTATGTATATTAGTGCTGGCCTATGGTGACCGGGAGGGAACATGTTTGGTTCAGTTATTTTAGTCGTGGCCACGACATATAAACTTGTGGGAAACGTCATGTGTCGTGGACACGAGATCATTTTGTCAAGGTAACGACATCATTATGTAGTGGCCATGCGATGTAAAGTCATGGCCTCAAGATCATATGTCTTCATATTTTGTGGGAATTATCTATTTCTCATGGCCACGAGTTAATGCGTAAACAATCTGCGGCACCATAGCAACCTGGAATTATCATAATGAATAGGCCCATAATAATATTTATTTTTAATTAAGAAAAATTAAATTAAGAAATTATTATATGAACATATTGCATATTGTATTTTGCGCAATGGTGCCTCTAGACGGCAAGCATTTGAATGAAGTTTGTTATTATCAATAAATGATAAATGAATATGTAAGGACATAAAATAATATAGAAAAATTGTTATATCACGCAACCTTTTAAATCCATTCACTGATTGTGTCTTTATTTATTATTATTATAGGCCACATTTTCTTATGTTACAGCCTTGTATATGTATTAAATTCATTATTTTCCTCAGAATTCTACAAACAATACCCCATAATGACAACGTGAAAGAAGTTTTGCTACCTGAAATCTTTGCAAATTTATTAAAAATAAAATCACACGTACATAAGTATTCACAGCCTTTGCTCAATACTTTGTTGAAGCACCTTTGGCACCAATTAAAGCCTCAAGTCTTTTTGAGTATGATGCTACAAGCTTGGCACACCTATTTTTTGGCAGGTTCTCCTATTCTTCTTTGCAGGACCTCTCAAGCTCCATCAGGTTGGATGAGGAGCGTTGGTGCACAGCCATTTTCAGATCTCTCCAGAGATGTTCAATCAGGTTTAAGTCAGGGCTCTGTCTGGGCCACTCAAGGACATTCACAGAGTTGTCCCGTAGCCACTCCTTTGTTATCTTGGCTGTGTGCTTAGGGTACTCTGTACTCTCTGTACATTGCTGCATTCATCTTTCCCTCAAGCCTGACTAGTCTCCCAGTTCCTGCCACTGAAAAACATCCCCACAGCATGATGCTGCCGCCACCATGCTTCACTGTAGGGATGGTATTGGCCAGGTGATGAGCGGTGCCTGGTTTCCTCCAGACATGACACTTACCATTCAGGCCAAAGAATTCAATCTTTGTCATCAGACCAGAGAATTTTGTTTCTCATGGTCTGAGAGTCCTTCAGGTGCCTTTTGTACTCAGGTACTCCAGGCGGGCTGTCATGTGCCTTTTACTGAGGAGTGGCTTCCGTCTGGCCACTCTACCATACAGGTCTGATTGGTGGAGTGCTGCAGAGATGGTTGTTCTTCTGGAAGGTTCACCTCTCTCCACAGAGAAACGCTGCCGCTCTGTCATAGTGACCATCGAGTTCTTGGTCACCTCTCTGACTAAAGCACTTCTTCCCCGATCGCTCATCGTTTGGCTGGGCGGCCAGCTTTAGGAAGAGTCCTGGTGGTTCCAAACTTCTTCCATTTATGGATGATGGAGGCCACTGTGCTCATTGGGACCTTCAATGCTGCAGAATTTATTCTGTACCCTTCCCCAGATCTGTGCCTCGATACAATCCTGTCTCGGAGGTCTACAGACAATTCCTTGGACTTCATGGCTTGGTTTGTGCTCTGACATGCACTGTTAATGGTGGGACCTTATATAGACGTGTGTGCCTTTCCAAATAATGTCCAATCAACTGAATTTACCACAGGTGGACTACAATCAAGTTGTAGAAACATCTCAAAGATGATCAGTGGAAACAGGATGCACCTGAGCTCAATTTTGAGTGTCATGGCTAAGGCTGTGAATACTTATGTACATGTGATTGTTTCGTTTTTTTATTTTTTAATACATTTACAAAGATTAAAAACAAACTTCTTTCACGTTGTCATTATGGGGTATTGTTTGTAGAATTTTGAGGAAAATAATTAATTGCATTCATTTTGGAATAAGTCTAACACAACAAAATGTGGAAAAAGTGAAGTGCTGAGAACTTTCTGGATGCACTGTACACACACACACACACACACACACACACACACACACACACACACACACACACGTTGGTGCACCTATCATTATGAGGACATTCCATAGACGTAATGGTTTTTATACTGTACAAACTGTACATTCTATCCCCCTACACTACGCCTACCCCTAAACCTACCCATCACAGAAAACATTCAGCATTTTTTAATTTTAATAAAACATTGTTTAGTATGTTTTTAAAGCTATTTTTATTATGATGACACAGGAAATGGCCTCATAAACAACGTTTACGTTGTAATACCAGTGTAATAACCATGTCATTATACAAATTTGTGTCCTCATAAATCACATAAACATGCACACACACACACACACACACACACAAATAATAAACAAAATTAAGATAGCCTACATTACATAGCCAAAATATATTGTTCCCTTGACATATGATCTCGAGGCCACAACTTTACATTGCATGGCCAAGACATAATGATGTTGCTAACTCGACAAAAAGATATCGTGGCCACGACTTATCACGTTCCCACAAGTTAATATGACATTCAAACATGTCCCCTCCCGGTCACCGTACTGGCCAGACGTTTCACTGATGTCTCAGTGACGTATGTGCGCCTAGGGATGATAAAAGTTA
This sequence comes from Rhinogobio ventralis, assembly GCA_039654625.1. Lineage (NCBI taxonomy): Eukaryota > Metazoa > Chordata > Actinopteri > Cypriniformes > Gobionidae > Rhinogobio > Rhinogobio ventralis. The sequence continues at coordinate 22,527,490 of CM077216.1, forward strand.
TATTGAATACTCTTGAAACATTACGATGCGAAAGATGGTTAGAAAAGAGAGCTTGACTCTTTCAACGTCGCCATTCAGGAACTGTGCAAGAAAGTTCACCAGCAGATCGACAAGGTTGATGAGGAGAGATACGACTTGCAGACTAAAGTGGGCAAGGCAGACAAAGAGGTAACTTCTGACAATATAAACTAATAAATACTCAAACATACCTTATTATTATGATGATGATGATGATGATGTTTCTGTTGAGTCTATGTATTGGGTTCTCTGAGGTCCGTTTTGACTCCAGTCTAATGTGTGTATAGATTGAAGATCTGAAGATCAAGGTAGTCGACCTGATAGGCAAGTTCAAGAAACCCGCATTGAGGAAAGTGCGCATGTCTGCCGATCAGATGCTTCAGGCTCTGCTGGGCTCCAAGCACAAGGTGTCTCTGGATCTGAGATCCAACCTGAAACAAGTCAAGAAGGAGGTCAAAGAGGAGGTGAGTGAAATATGATGGTGTGACTATTCCTTTGTGCTTATAATACAAAGCAGATGTGAATAGTTATGGATATAAATAATAATACCATAAGCACGAGAGGCTGTGCATTACATTGATTTTACCATTGGCAAATGCTTTGAAAAAAATGTTTATTGATGTTGTTAATTAGTAAGTGGCTAATAATGCAATTTTGTATGTGTCTTCCTTTGGTTTATATGTCAAGTCACATTTATTTATACAAGTCACATTTTATTACAGATTGTTTCAGCGCGTTATTTCAGTGTTAATGTTGTAAAATTCATCAATTATAAAACAAATTTAATTTAAGTGTGAACACTGACAGCCCTAGTATACAGTATATACACAGTATATATGTTTACCCATTCCTTCACACTCGATTCCTCTCTCATAATCCAGGTTGCAGATGTCGGTGACTGGCGTAAGAACGTTGAGGATAAGGCCGGTATGGGTGGCAGGAAGAAGATGTTTGAGGGCGAGGCCTAAATTCCTGGACATTTCTTTGTTTAACTGTTGTAGGAATTGGTCAGTGCTACGCAATCATTTATCTTTTTGCAATAGTTTTATGTCTTTAGCTTTCAGTGCCTCAACTGAGCATTTGTTTCATGCAGTATGTACGTCCTGAAAGATAATTGTGTATCATCGCAGAGCCATGACTATTAAATGAATGCTTTTGAGGAAAATCCTTTTTCATGTTTGTTTTATTACACACGTTTGGGTTCTTTCACTCCCTTCCACTCTTTGACTAGTGGTTTGTTTTGACTGTAATGAATAAATACTACAGCAGTCATTTCTTCTTTCTTTATCAACTTCATTCCTTTATATGTATTCCTTTAATATTTAATATTAAATTTAAAATTTAATTCAATTTAATTTATAATTTAATTTTCGAAGGAGTCCAGATTCATGCCCAGAAAAGTGGGGTCGAAGTGTGTTTTTTTGGAAATTGACAGTGAGGCCCAAACAATGAAGATGGTTGATGGGCATGCAATTGTGGCTGTTCAGCACACTCTCTGAGTAAGCCATGAGCAGCCAATTGTCCAAATAATTCAGAGAGAACAGCATTCATGCACTTTGTGAATGTGCGCGGGGGCCTGCTAGGAGCGCTATGAATTCTAATAACCAGACTTGGGCCGGCCAGCACGGGGATACCAGAAGTAAACTGACCCCGTCCCAGCGGATCCTTTCTAGAACTTCCGGGAGCAGAGCAATCGGGGGAAATGCATACTGATGCCATCTCAGCCATGCCTGCACCATGGCATCCTGCCCTAGAGAAGCTGAATGTGTGACTGAAAACCAAAACAGACAGTGAGTGTTCTCGTGAGAGGCAAACAGATCTAGTTCTGCTTGACCGAACTTCCTCCAGATTAACTCCACTGTCTCGGGGTGGAGTTTCCATTCTCTGGGCCTCAACTCCTGTCTCGACAGGATGCCTTTTCCCAAATTTTGATCCCTAGGAATATACATTGCTCTGAGTGAGAGCAACTTGCCCTGGGACCACAGGAGAACCTGATGCGCCAGTCTGCACAGAGGGCGTGACCTTAAGCCCCCTTGCCGATTTATATAAGAGACCACCGACATATTGTCTGTTCGTATTAGAACATGATGGACCCTGAATTCCAGGAGGAAGTGCCTCAGGGCTTGAAGCCATCATCAGCCATCATCTCAAGGCAATTGATGTGCCACGAAAGATGACGCCCTCTCCACAGACCTCGGGTAAAGCGGCCCTCCATGACCGCTCCCCAGCCCATGAGGGAAGCGTCCATAGTCTCTGGGAAAACCTGAGCCAAAAACCCCAGCACTGAAAGTGTTTTTTTTTTTTAATTGAAGGAGTATGTCAAGAACATCGTCCGGGCCACAAAGGAGACGTGCCGAAAAGGAGAAAGCAGGGTATCGTTAAGGAAGACCCTGTCCTTTTCACTGATGCCCGACAAATTCAGCCACAAATGCCTCTCCGTAGCCACTAATGCTGCCATGGAGCAGCCGATCGGCACGTCTCCTTTGTGGCCCGGACGATGTTCTTTAATAACGTCGAGCACGACCTCCCAGCTTTCATCTAAATCTTTGACAAGGTTGGCCATCAAGTTTTTTTTGTTTTTTTTGTGCTTCCTGCTTTTCTGATGGCCATTCAATGTTTAACTTGGCCACTACTCTGGTCAAATCCTCCAGCAGCTCCTCAAAAGCAGGGGAATAAGGTGTCTGGTCCTCTAATTCTCCTGCATCAATGCTTAAAACATCTAGCTGCTTAAAACATCTAGCTCTTTGGAGCTAGATAATTCAAGCATTGGGTACTCATCCAGGGTGGAAGAAGCTGTAGAGCGGGCTTCCGACCCCTGAATGGGTACAATAGAGCTGGCTGCTGAGAACTAAGAAAGGGCAGAAGCCGTCAGCCAGCTCCATTAGCGATACCCATGATTGTAAACACCGCACCACCTTGGCAGACGCAGGTCCTGAACCACGGGGAGAGCAAGCTTGAGCGGCAGCAGCTCACAATTCGCACAGGCAGCACCCTTGAGAGCCGCCCGTGCATGCTCTGCTTCAAAGCAGATAACACAGACTGAGTGTGTGTCCCCGCCTGTGATGTATCTGGGGGAGGGAGACACACACTGCTTATACTGCCTCTCACTTGCCATATATATATAAACAGAATGCATACACAGAATGCTCGCTGAAGAGCATTAGCTGACACTGTTGTGTGCTGGTTCCCCTTTGTAGCTTCCGTGTATGCCGTCACATGTTACGTCATGAAGCAACTTTTACGAACTTTTTACTTTTACGAAAGTAAAAGGGGTAACAATAAGGTTTAATTTTGACTTTGCACACAGAATGTTTTTAAAATATAAACCAATTTAACTAACTTCAATTCTAAATCAACTGCTGCTTGTTGTTTTATCATCAAGGTAAGATTCCTTCAATTTTAAGTAAATACAAAGTTCTGTCACAAAACTCTAGAGGTCGCAAGCTGATGGGTCCTGAAGTCAATCTGCTTGCAATCACATAATTCTCTATAGGGCACAGCTGATTGGTTCCTGCTGTATCAGTAGCCAATGAGCTCCACCTGTATAGATCTGTTAAGGATAATTCATGTACGCTATATTGTACAGCAGCAGCATGTCTTACTTGCTCACAGCAGTATGTCAGAATGTATTGGCAGTAGCAAGTCCTGTTCTTGCTCTGCAGCAGCAGCGTAGTAGCTCTATTCTGCCAAGATATATCAACATTATATCCATTACTATGCTAAACACTCTGAGAGTTGTCATGACAGAACTTTCTTTTTGTCTTTAAAAGATTAATATCCAGTGTGAGGGTAAAATATAATTATATTATTTTATAATTCTTGCAGAATGATGTCCCGTATATGTCTTGATGCATCACCGGGTGAGTAAAGTCATCTCCCAAAGCATGTTCTGGTGTTTTTCTTTATCTAAAATTGTATGTCCCCCTTATTAGTTTCATAAGTGAAAGCAGGCATTACTATCAGAGGTGAAAATTCTATGAAAACACAAAGGAGCAAATAAATAATAAGCAAATAAAAAGAACGTCTTTAAAGGTTAGGCTATTTTTAAGAAGGGAACATGGAAGGTATTTGTGGTGTAAATTTCAGATGTGTGCTCTGATCCACTGGTCTTAGCAACATAGCAGTTCCTTAAAGAGAAATCTGAGGTTTTGCTGAGCCATCAAAGCACTTGGAATGGCATTAAAAACCCTCATTGCCTGTCAACAGCACGTGTGAATCCAGCCGCCTTCTTTGGGTGAGCACCTCTTGGTTGACTCCCCTGAATCTTACCTTGGATCTGAAGGATTTAACATGCTCCTTTTTTATTGGACCTAATGGTGGACCTAACACCTGCTTTCTGGATTAAAACTGTAATTCCGCTATTAATCTATTTAAAAATCTATTTATTTATGAACCGTCAAGTGGTGTTTGTCTACTGGAGTATTAAATGTTTGGTAGGCTTGTGATGATATAAATACAAATTCTGCGATAATACAAGTCCTTTATTATTGCCTTTGTTAATGTCATGCAAATGTGTGATTGTTTTGGGATTTTATTTGATTTTGATTGTGAACTTAATAACATTAACGTTACTTTTAGTTAAGTCTAATATGTAACAGGATTTTTTTATAGTTATGAATTATGAATGTAATAAGCTGATCTCTCATAAGAATAAACGTGTGTCCTGGTTCGGTGCAGTGTTGCTTGATGATTTATGAAGTGATGATTTGACACCATTTGAAACCAAATTCTCCTATGAGGAGCCTATTTGGGATATGATTTCACTTGGTTTGCATTTGCTCAAAATTGATGTATCTACCATAACATTTGTAACAAAATGTACAAAAAGAAAGGGATAATATATGTGCGTCTTTGACAACTGATTGTTTTCCCTGCACCATTATGTATCTTTGTCCAGGATCTTAAGCCGTGTACAACTAAACCATATCTAACATCTTAATTATGAAACTGACACTGACATGGACTAAATTATTTTTTTTCTACCATACCATATACATATTAGATATACAAATCCTCTAGCTTTAGTGTTCTTTATGGTTGTCATTTGTATATTATTTTTTTAAACTGTATTGCAATGATTATGTCAATATCAGTTTCAAATGGCAGCATTGGTTTCAAGTCATGGGGTCAAAATCCAAGACAAACATGTCAAAGGGTCTGAAGTAGATATATGCCCTTGATTTATAAGCAAAGCCATACTATGAAAAAAGTATACATTATCTAAACTAAAAATTTTAAAAAATCATATAAACCATACTTTTCACTAAAGTTGTTAATAAAAAGAAAGATGGCCAGCAGTAATTTGAATTGGACATCACTTTCGTCAATTAAAGGTAATTAATTTATCATGCCCTTAATGTACAATATATCGACTATAACATATAACGTTCTGCAAGCAAATATAGCAAATTAAATAGAGAAACAACAAAACATTTTAACATTTTCATTTACCTGTTAAGCTAAACAGGAAGCAAGACACTTTAATTTTAAGTTTAAAATTAAAATTTAATTAAAGAAAAAAATAAGACTGCGGCCCGCACATATGAACCAATCCTACAGCTGCCTCAAACTGTGTAAATATGTTCACCATGGTCTATTTCTGTACATAATAAAAAGTATAAATTATATATAATTGCATCTTAGTAAGATATGTCAACATTTGAACCGCTTTAAAGTTTTTTTTTTTTTTTTACATTTGATAATCACTTGTCACAGTAAACAACTTTACATTTTACATTTTTATCATTAGATATTTGAGTAAGTTGAAACCGTAAGTTGAAATCGTCTTTGGCGCGCAATGAATTCTAGGATAGGCAAGGCTGCGAAGGATCCATCTGTTGTATCCTTCATTGGGGATCATGAGTTTGAAGCTCAAAAAAGTGCATTAAAGCAGCGGAGCCAGAGCTGCATCCACACACTTTGTGAAAGTGCAAGGTGACAAAGCCAGGCCGAAAGGAAGAACTCGATATTGGTACGCTTTCCCCCCGAAAGCAAACCTCAGAAACTTCCTGTGTTGTGGAAGGATGGATACGTGGAAGTATGTGTCCTTGAGATATCGTGACAAACCAGTCTTCGGACCTGATTTGTGACACAATTTGCTTTAGAGTAAACATTTTAAATTTGAGCTTCCCTACAGTGCAATTCAATTGCAGCAGATCTAAAATCAGATATAACCCCCCCATCCTTCTTTGGGACAATGAAGTACCAGCTGTAAAACCCAGAGTCCCTGTTGGGAGAAAGAACCCGTTCTATAGCCTCCTTTCGCAGAAGAGTTTTTACTTCTTGTTCCATAACCAGAGCCTGCTCGAGTCCCACCACTGTGGGCAGGACCCCGCTAAATCGGGGTGGGCGAGACCTGGGTAAAAACTCGCTGTGAACCTCTTCTTCTTAGATGAAGCCCTCTTAGAAACAATAACGGTCCTCAGATCCGTTTTCCTTCCCACACAATGTTCAGTATGAAACCAACCTCGGTGGAGGTGACACAAGTGAAGGCAGGAAGCGTTCATCTAGCTTGCTTCGCTGCCTAGTCTCTTGTTTGTCAGCTGGCCACTTAATACTTCATTTAGCGACCACATGAGTGATCACATCCACAAGTGACGAGTCTTCAGTTTCTCCTGTTTCGATACTTACAACATCCATCTCCTCAGAACTGGATTATTGCAGTACCAGTGCTTCATTCGGGGAGGAAGTAACCGCAGCACATGTTTCCAAACCATGAGTTGAGGCACTGGACCTGGCAGGTGAAGACAGAGAAAAGGCGAGGCCCGTCTCTAACCCCTCTGCCAGATCAATTTGCAAACCCCATGACTTGAGTCGCTGCTCTGCCTCAGCAGAAGCGGGACCTAAGCCGCGAGGAACGCGAGCCAAAGCACCTTCCTCAAAGAGCTCCCGGCGCGAGCGCAGCGTTCTCAACGATAATCGCTCACAATGCACATGGAGCGCTTGCTGAAGGCACAGAAGCTAACTCTGTTTGGTTTGGGTATGCTTTATAATCATAATTATCAAGATGAGAGGGCGACGTGCTCCTTGAAGAATAAAGCAGCTTACATGACTGAAGTCTTCATCTCTTGTAATTAAACATCATATTAGACATTAAATATGTAAAACTTAAAAAAAAATTTTTTTTACAGTTAACAGAGCTACATGCTGTCTAGATGCCTCAGCTTCTGTTTGATTCAGTTATCGTTACTTTTTCAGAGCTAATGCTGGTCATCTAATGAGGAGAAGAACATGATTTCATCAGTGGAACTGGTCCAAATTAACCAAGTTTCTTCTATTGAGTGTGGAGTTCTGTAAGACACCTTGAAGCTGATGGTAAGTTCAGTGATCATACTGCTATTTGTTTGTGATTTGAAATGTATTCAGAGCCAACTTGTCTTTAGGCTAACTATTCAATAAAATTTAACTTTTTCATCTAAATTCAACATCTACTTTTTGTGATCCAGTCAGGATAAAATAAAGTCCTGATTATAGAAATGTCACATTATAGAATTAAAATATATACTTCCATATATACTACACAGTACACGTAGCAAGGTGTGTTTATTTATATAGCACATTTCATACACAATGGCAATTCAAAGTGCTTTACATAAGAAATAAGAATACCATGTGTAAGAATTAAAAATAAAAACAAGGATAACTAAAACAGTTGTAAAGAGAATTTAAAAAATAAAAATTAAATGGTGATAAATAGATCCCTATCTGCCTGATTCTCTAAATTCGGGGTACCCCTATCTGAGATGGAAGATATGGAGCAGGTTCGCAATGTCTCCTGGACCTTACAAGTCGGTCCAAGACGGGCTCCTTTAGGGGACGTTACCTTTGCCCCGCAGGGCCTCCCCTTTCTTGAGTCCGCTTCTTTGCACTGTCTGCTACCGTTTTACCTATGCCTTTAGCACGTAAATTCAGCTGGTTTGTTCTGGGATTTCCCCATATTGGCAGTCTGTCTCTGTGGCTTTTTGCGCGCGCGCTATTAATTTGTCGGACGTCTCCGTACAGATCCAATCTCTTCACCCAAGACCAGACGGGCGGATGCTCGCAAAAGCGCCCTATTCGGGACCGCACACAACTCAGTCCCCAGACCGCACACAACTCGGTCTACTCGCTCACGTGATTTTAGTTTTTTTATCCCATAAACCAATTAATCACATTGCATTTGCCACAGAGTCAGACTCCCCTTATGGTTTATCCCTACCAAATCAATTTAAAATTTAACCCAAATTCTTATTTAAAATTCCCCGAATTTTAAGTTTGTCTCTTACCAGAAGCGTTCCGTTGCCGTTTCGAGTTCGTTTTTTCTGATTCCAGTGGTCGGACTTCTGGGCCTACGGCGTCGGTCCCTCATCCCTAAATCTAACGGGGTAGGGCTGACTTGGGTCAGGATTGCAGGTCACGACGCTATCAGCGACTTCTTATACCATTAACCTTTCTGTCTGCTACCGTTTTACGTAGATTTTAAATAGATAAATAGAATAGTAAGTGTTAGTATTAATGGATCAAGTGTTGACGAAAACGATGCGTCTTCAGCCGTTTCTTGATAATGTATAAAGACTCAGCAGCTCAGGTTGAGTTAGGCAGGTCATTCCACCAGCAGGGAAGAGTCCAGGTAAAGGTCCATGAAAGTGATTTTGTGCCTCTTTGGGATGGCACCACAAGGTGGTCCAAGGTGTTTCACTTGTATGGATAGAACAAGAGCTTGGACAAGGAGTTCCGTAACATGCTCCGATAGGACAAAGATTTGTGTAGCATGCTCAGATAGGAAGGACCTGATCATCCTAATGTTGTATAAGGCAAATCTGCAAGACCAGGCAGTTCTAGCAATGTGGTCTGTGAAGTTCAACTGATCATCGATCACAACTCCAAGGCTCCTGGCTGTCCTGAAATGAGTTATGGTTGACAAACCATATGATGAACCTAGCTAAATGGAGAAGTTGTGAGAAGAAGTGTTGGGTTGGCTGAGACCACAAGCAGTTCTGTCTTCGCAAAGTTTAGTTGAAAGTGGTGGTCCTTCATTCAGCAAAAAAATGTCTGTCAGGCAAGCTGAGATGTGAGCAGCTACCGTCGGATCATTTGGCTGGAATGAGAGGTAGAGTTGTGTGTCATCAGCATAGCAGTGATAAGAAAAACCATGACCATCTGAATGACAGATCCTAGTGACGACATGTAGATGGAGAAGAGAAGTGGTCCAAGCACTGAGCCCTGATGCACCCCAGTAGCAAGATGTTGCGACTTTGACACCTCACCCTTTGTCATGAGGATTGACAGGAGGTTCTGGTGGTTAACTGCGTCAAAAGCAGCAGACAGATCTATTAGTAAAGTCTAATGAACATGCGATTATGTCATCTAAATCATCTGACTGAGGTTGTGGAGAATCTTTTTCAGCTGAAAATAGCTCATAATTGTAATTTAATAAAAATAAGCACATAAAACATTCTCTATGACAAGCATCTCTATGACCAACACACGATGCAGGCTGAGAAGTTTCTTAAAATAGTACACTACCAGCTTAACAACTGTGTAAGTATTTGTAAATGATCTTATGTATATTAGTCAGCACTGCTGACTTTGCAGCCTAGAGGATCATGTTGAGCCAAAGCAGGGGGATAGAGAGAAGCACCTCTTTGAAACAATTCTTCTTCTTCCTCTTCTTCTTCTAAAAAAAAAAAAAAAAAAAAAAAAAAAAAAGTTTTTTCTTAGTTATAACCAAAAAAGGAAACTAACATAACAAACACAAAAATAAGTGTTATTCTCCAACACCTGTATTAATTTGGACCCTGCAATTAATTTTAAGCAATTAATTTGGTAGATGAATGACTCCTGGCAGCCCTTATCTGATCATATCAATCAACCACCTCGACCTAATTCTCCTTGTTAGTTTCATTATCCTGACATCTGGGAATTTGTTTTCTCCATTAGTCTATTTTAAGCAGTGTAATTGGCAGACATTAGAAGTGGATATTTCAAGATGCTGGCTAACCAACTGTGTAGTGCCTTACCATAAAGAGGGGAGACGTGTGATGGTGCCAGCCTTATATACCGTCCTTAAGCGCAGTCCTGCTGCTAGTGGTCTGCTTCCTTCAGAAATTCTTCTTTCAGGGCTGAGCTGCTGCCTAACTTTCTCATATAGGTGAGGACAACATTTACCTTTTCATGGTTTGACTCCATTTTGTCACATCGAACGAAGCTTTTTTGTTGCTTGACTTGTTTTTGAGGTGTTATTTACTTGGAATTTGCTGAACTCATGCTTTGGATTGTCTTTTTTAGGATAACAAACATTTTTCTGTAAGCAGTTTATAGTGATTTTGGAATTATAACATAAATTCATTAATAAATGTATTTTATTAAGTGATTATTTTAGCATTCATTTTGAAATTAAGTTATATTTTTCAAAAAATTATTCATTTTTTCATAGCCCCGTACATGACATGCAAGAAAAAAAAAAGTAAACCGTGTGCACAATTTATTAATTCGTTCCCTTAATTTATAAATCATGCGTACAATTTAGTGTCCTCAATTTGCTAAATAGTGCGGGCGATTTACTACTTCATTCCCTCGACTTGCTAAACCGTCCACACGATTTACTAATTTGTTCCCTCGATTTATAAACCGTGCGCATGATTTAGCCTACTAGTTTTTTCCTGCATGTCATGTGCGGGGCTCCGTACATTTTAGAGAATTGTGCACAAATGATTAAATCCTAAATTCACATGTAGGCCTATTAAAGACTTTATTTTATTGCTGCTGAATTATATATCAGTTGGATATCTTTCAATGCGTGTTGGACTGCCAAAATGAGCTTGGCACAAAAATGACATTTTAAATAACTGCATGAACATAAATATGTTTGCTAAAATGGTGGTGAAAGAATTGTATTTCTAATATATTTATTATTTATAGCATTAAAGGGATAGTTCACCCAAAACTGAACATTTTGAAAATGTTGATTCTGAAAATCATCCTCAAGTTGTTTCAAACCTGAATTAATTTATTTTTTGTGCTGAACACAAAAGGAGATCATTTCAAGATACATTGTGGGTTGCTGGTCCTATAGAAAGTCAATGGGGACCAGAAACTAGTTAACAAACATTCTTCAGATTATCTTCTTTTATATCCATTTATATTTTTTATATATAGAAGAAAGAAACTCATATAGGTTTAGAACAACTTGAGAGTGAGTAAATGATGACAGCATTTTCATTTTTGGGTGAATTATTCCTTTAATGTTATAAACAATAATTTGCAAAAAAAAAAAAAAAGAAACCCTCCCTTAGATATCTCTGTCGAACATCCTAATCTTTTAAAGGATCTGTTATAAATATGCAAGACATCTGAATACAGCAAAACACAAGTCTGTCTGCAGACAGGGTTTCAGATTGGTTGTATTGTTGGCATCTGCATAGATTGCTTCAGAAGCTGGGAGACTGGGATACTGGATATCAGAGGGGGAAATTCACACCCCTCCCTCTGGATCGCAAGACATTCCCAAGTGCTGGTTTCAAATTATAATGCAGAAAATATAGCCCAATTCTATATGAAACAATCTCTTAATGCGTATATCACACAATTACTTTTGAATGGATCATTTGGTTGCAAACCATACCATATTATGCATTGTTAATATATAAAAGTTGTTTAATCTCTATAAAAATGTCTCCACAGCGGTGAAGAAAACAGGGGGCCAAAATGTCTGAGTGAGTATATGAATATCTCTTTATTTTGTTTATTTGATATCAAAGAAATGGGAATCTATTCTTGTTTTGTTAAATTGTAATTTCTTCATCATCCATGACAGAAAAAAGATGACATCGAGCCGCAAGCACCATCTCAAGGTAGAGTAGATAACGCACAGATGCTTTTGATATTATATAATATATTATAAAATATTTATTAAATACCAAACTTTTTTATTATTAGCCTTTGCAATAAATATTGGGTAATATAAGGGCAAACAAGTCACTTTTATAGAGGTTGTTTTATAGTGTTTAAGATATTTTTTATTACAAATACCATTTATTATTATCAGTAATATTATTTTTGTTGTTGTTATTATTATAGAAACCATAAAACCATGGTAATGAGGAGCTTGGTTTTTACGGTGTTATGACAGTTAAGGCAGTCGTATGCTTTGACCTTATATCTGGGGTTAATGCATTTATGTTTTTAATGGGCTGTAGCCTGGAATATTGTAATATTTTATAGTATAGTACAATACATTTTATCTCTGTGTTAAAGATATGATTTAAAAAAAAAAAAAAAAAAATAATTATTCCTGCGGCAGAAGACGAGATGAAGTGCTACTATGAAGTGGTAGCAGTGTTTGGTTTTCTGACTGCTTCTATGTTTGTCAGTATGTGTACTAATACAAGCACAACACTGTAATGTTGTTTAAAATTCAGGGTCTAACTGATGTATTTGCCCCACAGAGTGTGGTGCTTGGCATTGCAAAGAACCTTCTGGAGAAAGAAGCCGCTCAGACCATTGTAGATAAGGAGAATTACATGGCAGAAAACTGCCCTCCTCTGTCCATGCCCGGATCTACACAAGAACTGCAGGTCTGTTAGCACATTCACCAAATGTTCAGAATGCTAAATGATTTAAAAGTCCTTGAAACTAAAATACGATTTCACATTCTCTCATGGCACATGTACATCACTCAGATGTTTATTTGTTTACGTTTTTATTTGGAGGATGGAATTTTTTGTTAGATCATTTTAATTCAGTGATTATTACCATAATCATGAACTCCAGGGTTATTAGCATTACCTAACACTAAAACCACAGAAACCATTTATTACAAAAAATAAATAAAATAAAATAAAATAATATACAGGTATGTATATACACTGATCAGGCATAACATTATGACCACTGACAGGTGAATAACACTAATGATCTCTTCATCACGGCACCTGTTAGTGGGTGGGATATATTAGGCAGCAAGTGAACATTTTGTCCTCAAAGTTGCTGTGTTGGAAGCAGGAAAAATGGGCAAGCGTAAGGATTTGAGCGAGTTTGACAAGGGCCAAATTGTGACGGCTAGATGACTGGGTCAGAGCATCTCTAAAACTGCAGCTCTTGTGGGGTGTTCCCGGTCTGCAGTGGTCAGTATCTATCAAAAGTGGTCCAAGGAAGGAACAGTTGTGAACCGGCGACAGGGTCACGGGCGGCCAAGGCTCATTGATGCTGGCCCTTGCTGAAATGCCATCTGCCATGATGCTTTGAGTCTTTATGCTCCATTTCCAACAGTTAAAACAACAAATAAATGCATCCTCCGAGAGTGCTCCACATGTTTGATTATACCATCTGGACACTCAAAATTGATTGGTTGAATGCACATTTTAAACAGCTTATTGTACACGTAAGTTAATCGCCGTTCTAAACTAATGCGCTGCTGCATTGTAACGACTCGACTTTAATCAAGTTTACTAAAACTTAAAACATAAAAAAAAAAAAAAACATTTAAAAGTAATTCACAATTTAAAAAACAACAACAATATTCATAGAAATAAAATAACACTTGACGCATTCGTGGTATTCACATGGCACTTCGAAAGTACTTTAAGAAAACCATAGTACAAATTTGGAAAACCAATGGAATATATTTAGATTTTACTAAAATATTTTGAATGTTAGAATGACATTTGAAATATTATTTTCTTGATGTTTATGGTTGAGAACGACCAAATATCCTTTTAGTATGTTTATTAGTGTTCCTTTTATTAGTTACTTTTGTGGCTTTTAATTTAATTTAATTTAATTTTATATAATATAATATTATATAATATAATTAGTACAACTTCTAGCTTAACCATAAGCCTGGGTAAGTTAATGCGCCCTCAAACGTGATTTAAAAATACCCAATGTAGTACAACATCTAATATCCAAAGGCCGGTTATTCCAGAGGCGGGGTGCAGAAACAGAGAAGGCACGATCCCCTTTGGACTTTAGACGAGATTTAGGGATCTTTAAAAGTAATGCTTGAGATGACCTCAGTGGCCTTGTCATTTGATAAACCTGAAGAAGATCAGAAATATATTCGGGAGCTAGACCATGCAAGGCCTTAAAAACAAACATTAAAACCTTGAACTGCACCCTGAAATGAGCCGATGCAGTGAAGCTAGTACTGGGAAACCTGTGGTCCTGCTTCTTGGTCCCAGTCAAAAGCCTAGTTGCTGCATTTTTGTAAGAGTTGAAGGCGATTCAACAGAACACAAGCAAGACCCAGATACAATGAATTACAATAGTCCAACCTTGAAAATATATAAGCCTGTATATCCTGCTTCAAATCATTAAAAGGGTTTGATTTTTGCAATGCGCCTTAAATGAAAGAAGCCAGCCTTCACCACTGAATTTACATGCTTATCAAATTTAAGCTCTGAATCAAAGATAATTCCCAAATTCTTTGCTTGCTTATGTACATTAGAGGCAAGAGGGCCTAGACAATCTGTATGTGTGCTGGTGACCTAATGGAGCCAAACACTAGGCATTCTGTTTTAGCTTTATTAAGTTGTAAAAAATTCTGTGCCATCCATGGTTTAATTTCAGTCAAGCAATTCATCAGAGCATTTAATGCAGTGCCATCATCTACCTCAATGGAAGATACAGTTGAGTGTCATCTGCATAACAATGATATGCAACATTATATTTCTGACAAATAAGGACCAGTGGTAGCATGTACAAAGAAAACAATATGGGCCCCAGAATTGACCCCTGTGGAACCCCACAAACACAGACTGCAGTTTAATAATTTCACAATTGTACTACAGAGCTTCTGTCCTTTAAATAAGAAGAAAACCATTGGAGGGCATTTCCCTGGATCCCTACCCACTGACACAAACGCAAAAGAATTTCATGTTCTATGTGTCAAATGTTGCCGTAAGATCAAGGAGAATGAGAACAGCACACTTTCCTGAGTCAACAACAAGCGATAAATCATTGTTCACTTTTAAAAGTACAGACTCCGTACTGTGTTTGGACCTAAAACCTGACTAAAATTGATCAAAAGTAGAATTTTTAATTAAAAATGAGAACAGCTGATAATAAACAGCCTTCTCCAAAACTTTAGACAAAAAAGGCAACTTTAAAATTGGGCGAAAGTTACTAAAAACTTAAGGATCAAGTCTAGGCTTTTTAAGGAGAGGATGTATTATAGCATGCTTTAGACAAGATGGGACTATACCATTGGCTAAACTACTATTTATGATACATAAAATTATTGGGCCCACAACATCCAGAACCTGGAGAAGAATACGAGGGAATGACATCTAATGAGCAAGTAGTAGGTCTCAAGTGCGGAACTATTATTTCCACTGCATGGTAACGATTGGTACGACTCGGTTCAACACGGCGCGGCTCGGCTCGCTTTGGCATGGTTTGGTTTTCCACTGCAGTTAGCATCGCTTCAAAGTGGGTGGGATTATAGAATGATCGTTGTAATTGTGCCGCCTCTACTTCTCGGCATGTGGATGTTTTTAACTTTTTGATAAGTTGGTTTCAAAGGAGGCTGATAGCAGCAAAACAAAATACTGCTAAAAACAAGAGAGTAGGCACTCATACAACATTTTACATTTGGCAGATGCTTTTATCCAAAGTGACTTACATTGCATTCAAGGTACACATTTAAAATTTTTGTCAGTTCTTGCTTTCGCTGGGAATCGAACCCATGACCATAGCGTTGCTAGCACCAAGCTCTACTGTTTGAGCTACAGGAAAGCATACATCACAACATCACTTGATTTGCTCGACGGCGCACTAGGGCAAACTAATCTTGTATTTAACAATGTGTTTAGGCTCTCAACCACTATATCACTGTCACAGAAGCATATAATGGTAGTGACGATTCTCTCTGAACAATCTGCAGTGTTTACACGTCACTTTTTAGTATCAGTATGGCACGCTTGGAACCTCAACGAGATGGTACTGTATGTCTAAAAGATCAGAAAGAGAGAGTTTAAAATTAGAAAAATATGTAGAGCAAGGAGTAAATTCTAGAGAGTAAAGATTAGTAGAATCAATACTAGCTCTAAAGTATTATCATACTATCTTTTACAATCTCATAAGACACTTGAAGTTTATCTTTTTCCCACTGCCTCTCTGCACTCCTCCATTTTTGTCTTAAGGCCAATGTGCTGTCATTTAGCCATTGCTGGTATTTAACTTTAGGTGTTACTATTTTAAATGGTGCACACAGATTTAAGATTTAAGTGCATGTTGTAGTAAACCAGGAAATAATTTCTTCAGTACCCAACAAGACCTCATACTGCGGAACTAGACAACTCTACAAGATTATATACATCTGCAAACTGACTGTCACACTAACAGTTTCCAGCTGGCCTATAACTCTGAAGAACACCTGAAACAGAAACATTAAAAATAACAGGTTTGTGGTCTGATAAACGAATATCAACAATGTCAACATTACAGATAGGAACACCAAAAGAAAACATTAAATCCAGTGTGTGCCCATGCCTATGAGTAGGCCCCAGCACAGCTCGTGTAAGATTAAAAGGGTCCATAAGATCTAAAAATTCTTTAACCAATGGTTTGTCAGGACAACACACATGCATATTAAAATCACCCAAAATCAATAAGCTATCAGAGGTAGGAATCACAGTTAATAAGAAGTCTGAAAAATCACTAATAAACTCCTTGTTGATTATAGGAGTCTATAAGTCTATAAATAAGTGCACAAAGGACTGTACTATCCATGTCAATCTTAAACAACCTCAAAACTCACATAAGATTCAACTGAAAGCAGACGGCATTTAAAACAATTTCTAAAAATTTTTGTGACCCCTGGGAGTGCTCAGAAAATTAAAATTATCAGGGGCTGTATCAGAAAGAGGGTCTACCTATTTCATCAGCATTTAGCCATGTCACAAAAACACGAGAGATAGTCCAAATCACGAGAAGAAATAAAATGTCTTGTTGGCAATAGACCTGGCATTTATCAAGACCATCTTTAAAGTATTTTCAGAAGTCTGTGATGATAAAAGACATGTTCGTCTGCAATTTTAAAGACGGGACAACATCAAGAGGTAGGAGGTTTCCATAGTTTACTCCTTGCCAACGAGGACGATGTATCTTATGCATATTACCGCGATATGGGAGAAGCACAATCCAAATAAGAGTACCTTAGGATAGATGAGCCAGATGATGTTGACGGTCCCAAGAAAAGTTCCGAATCTTAACTCTGCTGCCGAAGAACCAGTATCCGTGCACAGGTACCTTGATTCAAGTATAAAGAATGAAGTGGATCTTCCTAAAAAGCCATCCAAATGATAGTTCAGGGTTGTCATCATACAATCAACAGGCTTCTTTGATGCAAAAAGCAGCTTTTTCAGTTGTACTCGAACACCGCCTCGCCTCTCCCGTTTTCTATCGCATCATTTTCTTTTATGAAAGCCACAATCCGGTACGCAAGACAGTTCCGCAGGTACACGAGGCAGATGTGAAGAATCAAAAAGTTTATGTCCTCCGTCTTTCCCGATGCAGAGACTTGCAACAATTTCTCCAGTGCCAAT
The DNA here is from genome assembly GCA_039654625.1 of Rhinogobio ventralis. NCBI lineage: Eukaryota > Metazoa > Chordata > Actinopteri > Cypriniformes > Gobionidae > Rhinogobio > Rhinogobio ventralis. The sequence continues at coordinate 22,545,033 of CM077216.1, forward strand.
CAGAAAGCCATGATCATAGACATATGGTAGAACCGCTGTTGTAACAGACGAACACATGAACTGGGCAAATAAACACAAGACATACACAACAGCGACTAGGCGACGGCTTGCCGAGCACACAGGCGCCATTTGCCCAGCTTCCTATAATATAATATAATTAATATGTATTAGTATGTATTAGTATGTATATTAGTGCTGCCCAGATGTCCTGATGTCTCAGTGACGTATGTGCGCCTAGGGATGATGAAAGTTATATTGAATACTCTTGAAACATTATGATGCGAAAGATGGTTAGAAAAGAGAGCTTGACACTTTCAATGTCACCATTCAGGAACTGTGCAAGAAACTTCACCAGCAGATCGACAAGATTGATGAGGAGAGATACGACTTGCAGTCTAAAGTGGGCAAGGCAGACAAAGAGGTAACTTCTGACAATATAAACTATAATACTCAAACATACCTTATTATTATGATGATGATGATGATGGTGATGTTTCTGTTGAGTCTATGTATTGGGTTCTCTGAGGTCCGTTTTGACTCCAGTCTAATGTGTGTATAGATTGAAGATCTGAAGATCAAGGTGGTTGACCTGATAGGCAAGTTTAAGAAACCCGCGTTGAAGAAAGTGCGCATGTCTGCCGATCAGATGTTGGGGGCTCTGCTGGGCTCCAAGCACAAGGTGTCTCTGGATCTGAGAGCCAACCTGAAACAAGTCAAGAAGGAGGTCAAAGAGGAGGTGAGTGAAATATGATGGTGTGACTATTCCTTTGTGCTTATAATACAGAGCAGATGTGACTAGTTATAGATCTAAATCATAATGCCATAAGCCACGAGAGGCCGTGCACCCCTGCACCCGCCTCCCACGCCGGAGACCCCGGTTCGAATCCCGTTCGTTTCCCGTACAATGACGTTACTCACTGCTTAACTACCATAGTATGATGCATCGTTGAAGAAATCAACTAGCTAGTCACGACTGTTTCCCGAAACCGTATTGTTCAACCATGTTGGTTAATGATATCACGCAGGTGGTGGAGTAAAAACAGCTTTTAATGAATTAGTTTGAGATCGAATTCATGCTAGATTTTTTGCTATAAATTATGGACATGGCATCTGAGGACTAAGTCTCATTTTTCTCAGTTATTTTGCTTTGTTTCCAGATTCAATCATAGGCTCATTCTTATGTACTAGAGCACGTACACACATGCACACTCTCTTTCTCAATCTCTTTTGTACTAAATGTCAGCTTGCTTATTTTGCTCAAGGTAAGGATTTATTAAGTCCACATGTCATGCAAACAAGAAACTATGCTTCTAACCACAGGTTGAGAGCTGTCGTTCCAACCACTCAACTTTGCGATGCTGTTTGCGAATGTTCGTCGGAACGTGGGTTTCGGGAAACACAGACTCTTTTCCGAACTATGTTGATAACGACGGAACTTGCGACCATAGTTGGCTAACGATGCTTTTGGGAAATGCACCCCAGAGCGGGTTGAGTAGGACTGGTTACATTTGGTGCCATGACCCGGATGGGAGTGAGGTTTGGTGAGAGCTGTGCATGCAAACCTCACTCCCCTGATCTAAAACGGCATGTTAGTGACTGACGTTAGTGTCCTTGTTAGCGTGCCCGCCTCCCGTTTCAAATCTCACTTGGAGCGGGTCGAGTAGGACCGGTTACACATGTGCCATTGTCAGTTTGATAAACTCCCGTCTTCTAAGATCATCTAACTTCGTGACGGAAATTACATTAATGACACAATTTCACATATACTTTGTTGCATATACTTGCGTTATTTGCATTAAATTATTTTAACGCGTTTAGGATTTTTGAATTAATCACATGCGTTAATGCGTTAACGTTGACAGCCCTAATATATTTACACACAATTTATATGTTTAATTTAAATACCATTTCTTCACACTCAATTCCTCTCTCATAATCCAGGTTGCAGATGTCGGTGACTGGCGTAAGAACGTTGAGGATAAGGCCGGTATGGGCGGCAGGAAGAAGATGTTTGAGGGCGAGGCCTAAATTCCTGGACATTTCTTTGTTTAACTGTTGTAGGAATTCGTCAGTGTTACGCAATCATTTATCTTTTTGCAATAGTTTTATGTCTTTAGCTTTCAGTGCCTCAACTGAGCATTTGTTTCATGCAGTATGTACGTCCTGAAAGAGAATTGTGTATCATCGCAGAGCCACGACCATTAAATGAATGCTTTTGAGGAAAATCCTTTTTCGTGTTTGTTTTATTACACACGTTTGGGTTCTTTCACTCCCTTCCACTCTTTGACTAATGGTTTGTTTTGACTGCAATGAATAAATACTGTAGTGCTGCTCGATGCTGCTATTTGCTCTATATGTATTCCTTTTATTTAATATTTTATAATCTAATAACTTAATTGAATGTAATTTTTAATTTAATTTAATTTAATTTAATTTAATTTAATTTAATTTAATTTAATTTAATTTAATTTAATTTAATTTAATTTAATTTAATTTAATTTAATTTGTAAAGAACTTCCAGAAGAAATATGGGTATTTCAACTCATATTTATGGAGATCTTCTCTTTTGCTGTATGGTGAGTAACTTATTTTTTATTTTTTTGCTGAAATATCTTTTATTATTTGTTCAGTTGCCTCTCTATTTATTCTGTCAGATATGTCATGTATCTTGGTGTGTTAAGCATTGCTTCCGTTTACAGCACACACACATATGCGTCTTGAAGGAAGGGAAATTTATGAGTCTTGCTGAGGATGGGCTCGGGATATTTCAGGAGCTCAGCGGCCTATTGGTCTAGGCTGGAACCCACTTCCATAAACAGGACTCCCAAGATCTGCTGAGCCATCAGAGCACGACATATATATCCTATTTAATTTTTTTTTCTCTGAGGCTCACCAGTGTTTCCAGCTCTTCAAACTGTGTCCTGCCCTCTTCTTCTCTCGTAGGTGAGCGTCATTCCAGAAATCTCTCTAGATCTGTACGTTAAAAGGACAAAGGCACGTCTTTGAATGCAAACATCTCTGCATGGATTTAGATAATATTTAGCTACTGAAAAAATGACGTTACTGATGAATCTTTCTTGTTGGTTAGAGACATACACTAAGTGCTTGATTTTTGCATCCAATATATGTGCAGACACATATTGTGTATTAATATTCATGAGCAGATAGAATATGTGGTAACACTTTACAATAATATTTCATTAGTTAACATTAGCTAACTACATTAGAGGTGGACAGTAGTGAAGTATTTTTACTTTCCACTCAAGTACATATCTCAAGTATATACTTTATCAGTGTTTTTCTTTGGAAAACATTTACTTATGAAATTATTATACTTTTTACTGCACTACATTTCATAAATACATATTTTTTTATTACTTTTAATACTTAATTACATTGAAAAATTTAGTACTTTCTTACTTGTACTCAAGTAAAACTTTGAGTATTTGAGTTAAAGTAAGAAAGTACTACATTTTTAATGTAATTAAGTATTAAATGATATTCAATATGAAACGTAGAGCAGAAAAAAGTATCATATTATGCTTTGGAATGTTTCGATGTAAAAGTTTTCCAAAGAAAAACACTGATAAAGTACAGACACTTGAAAAATGTGCTTAAGCAGAGTAAAAATACTGTCCGCCTCTGGTTAACATTAACGAATGAACTGCACTTCTACAGGATTTATTAATCTTAGTTAATGTTCATTTCAACATTTACTAATACATTACTAAAATCAAAAGTCGTATTTGTTAACATTAGTTAATGCACTGTGAAGTAACGGACAAACAATAAACAGCTGGATTTCTATAAACTAATGTTAACAAATATGAACAATTGCAGCAAATGTATTGCTCATGGTTAGTTAATACATTAACTAATGTTAACAAATGAAAATCCTGAATATGTTGATAAGTGTGCTTTTAAGTGTGCTGATAAATTATACATTTTGTATTTCTGTATTAAATGAAGATGTATATTTTTTTATAGAGAATTTATATGAAATGTAAAGCTATATATTGAAAGGAAATAGTATTTAACTGCAATACAATTTCACTCATTTAAATGTTTTATTTTCATATGCTCTGATTGATATGACAGTTTATTCGCGAACTGTCTAGGAAGTGTTTAAAATCTATCTTTGTTAATAATAGTGTAACTATAATAGGAAAATCTTTAATTGCATTTGTCTAATAGTCTCTGAATAAAGCAGCTGATCACTGGTATCATGTTTTATGACCTTTAGTTTAAAAGTCAAGTGTCAAATGAACTATTGAGCGTCTCAAACTGTTGGGCTAAGCTTACAGACTCAGGTTCACTTTCTTACCACACTTTACCAGTTTAAAACCATGTAGAAGTGCTTGTCCTGGATTAGCTGATTAACTCAAATGCCTACTGTATATCTAATGACTCATTTCTATCCAATCCAGGGTGAGAACACACTAAACCACCAAGATGTCAGAGTAAGTATTCTGATTGCTTTATTGGTTTAGAATAACGCTTTACATACTGTAAAACCCATATGTTTAATTTTAGATGAAGTTATGTTTGTATTGAATAGAATAGTTTCATTTGGCACTCATTGTGATCTTGTTTTCATGAACAGTAAAAAGATGACCTCCAGCCGCAGGCATCATCTGAAGGTTAGATCTGTCATTTCATAAAACGCATTTTATGACTTCATGTTTTTTAAATGTTTTGTGAAGTGTATTGTTGATTGCTCTTCCGCTAAACCCTCAGAGCCTGGTGCTCTCCATTGCCTTCAATCTGCTGGACGCTGAAGCCAAGCAGGTTGTTATTGATAAGGAGACATACATGAGTGAACACTGCTCTGCTCTGGATATGCCAGGATCCCAGCAAGAGCTGCAGGTGACCACATTATTGCTATTTTCACCTGTAATAATGAATATTGTTATATAATATGTAATCAATAATTATTGTTATTATCCCATCAATACTATATCAGTTTTTTTAATATTACTGTACTAGTATTTTGTATTATGTATTATATTTGTAATTATATGTCATACATATTGCAATTATAATATATATATATATATATATATATATATATATATATATATATATATATATATATATATATATATATATATATATATATATTATGTATATATAAATACACACTCCTTCATGTATATATTTAAGAAATGTTGCATGTATATACTGAATATATATTTATATAATTTATCTTATATATAAATATAACACATTTTTCTTAAATATATACATGCATGTGTGTATTTATATACACATAATAATTATACACAGTACACACACATAAATTATGTAAACACAAACTATTGTGGATGCGATTAATCACAATATATATATATTCAATTCAATGTGATAAACAAGTAATGTCAAAGGTAATCTAAAAGTAATCAAAAAGTAGTCCGATTACATTACCTTAAATATGTAATGTAATGGATTATGTTACTAACTACGATATGTATATATATGTGTGTGTATATATATATTTCATGCATATATATATAAATTAAATAACTATCAAAAACATTATTTATTTCAAACAGTATTTTTACAGCATTCATTAACCTTTTGTTAAAAATTGTTAAAGTTCATATTCATGTTAGTTCACAGTGTATTAACTAATGTTAACATACACCTTTTGATATTAAAATGTATTAGTAAATATTGGTTTTAGTTGGTATTGGTTATATATATACTTTTTTTAAATATATATGACCACATATTATTATACAGTCATATATAGTTAGATCATATGTAATTAAGTGACCACATATTAATATACATTTATTAAATATAATTACATAATTGTATATGTATATAACTGTTTATATATAAAGGTTGGTAACACTTTATTTTTGATGGTCCACTCCAGACATTCTATTACACTTCAGTAACTTTGCAACTATATGTCAACTACCAGTCATTAGAGTATTAGTAGACTGTCTGCTTAATGTCTGCTAACACGTTATTTTGATGCTCCCCAACAGACATGACTATTAGTAACTTTGCAACTACCTCAACTTATTGTATTAATCTGAACCCAAACACCTAACAGTCTACTAATACTCTAATGATAACAATAGTTGACATGTAGTTGCAAAGTTACTTATAGTTGGTAGAATGTCTAAAGTGAACCAGTGTAACCTCTATAGTGTACATGTTTTTCAGTTGCTTTACTTGTGAACTGAAACTATACTGTTTGAGCTACAGGAAGGTTATAAAAGGCTTAAATGAATTTTTGAATATGTATGAGTATATTTGTTAATCAATATCATATATCATGTATCAGGAACTGTGCAAGAAGCTGCACCAACAGATCGACAAGGTTGATGAGGAGAGATACGACTTGGAGGCAAAGGTTGCCAAGACAAACAAGGAGGTGAAGACCACAACACCTCAGTGTCATCATTTAAACAGTGATTCATCCGTTTGTGTTTCTCCAATCATTAATTATTATTATATAATAATATAGATTGAGGATCTGAAGCTCAAGGTGGTCGACCTGATAGGCAAGTTCAAGAAACCCGCGTTGAAGAAAGTGCGCATGTCTGCCGATCAGATGTTGGGGGCTCTGCTGGGCTCCAAGCACAAGGTCTCCATGGATCTGAGATCCAACCTCAAACAAGTCAAGAAGGAGGTCAAAGAGGAGGTGAGTGAAATATGATGGTGTGACTATTCCTTTGTGCTTATAATACAGAGCAGATGTTAATAGTTATGACTCTAAACCAAAATGCCATAAGCTACGAGAGGCCGTGCATTACAGTGATTTTACCATTGCCAAATCCCCCTAACTGGCCTCCAGTCACTTATTGCTTGTAGCATGTAGGTGAACATATAAACAATAATATAAATATTTTAATCACTTAGTATCACATCACATAAATATAATAAAAATGATATTTATTATTAAAACAAATAAGCCCTTAGAGGCTGTTATCAACCCTGCCTTACCAGCCCTGGTTACAGGTGCTTGTGTAACAGACGTAGGCTGTGCGTGTAAACCTTACTCCCCTGGCCTATCGACTGACGCTAGAGGCTGCAGTCTTTATTAGCATCAGTCTTTATCCTTGTTAGTGCGCCTGCCTCCCATGCCAGAGACCCCGGTTCGAATCCCGCTCAGAGCGGGTCGAGTAGGACCGGTTACATTTGGTGCCGTGACCCGGATGGGAGTGAGGTTTAGGGGGGTGAGTGTAACGTAGGCCTGTGCATGTAAACCTTACTCCTCTGATCTCAAGAGGCGTGTTAGCGACTGACGGTAGAGGCTGCAGTTTTTAGTGTCCTTGTTAGCGTGCCCGCCTCCCACATCGGAGACCCCGGTTCAAATTCCGCTAGGAGCAGGTCGAGTAGGCCCGGTTACATTTGGTGCCGTGACCCGGATGGGAGTGAGGTTTAGGGGAGTGAGTGTAACGTAGGCCAGTAAGAGCTGTGCATTTAAACCTCACTCCCCTGATCTCAAGAGGCGTGTTAGTGACTGACGCTAGAGGCTGCGGTTTTTAGTGTCCTTGTTAGCGTGTCCGCCTCCCACACCAGAGACCCCGGTTCGAATCCCGCTCGGAGCAGGTTGAGTAGGACCGGTTACACATGCGCCATTGTAGATGCTCAGAGACTCCTGACTTCTAAGATAATCTAACTGCATGACGGAAATTACGTTAATGACACAATTTCACATGCTTTAGTAATATTCTTGCATTATTTGCATTAAATTATTTTACATTTTATTTTAGAATATTTTAATTAACCGCATGCGTTAACGTTGACCCTAATATATTTACACACAGTTTATATGTTTAATTTAAATACCATTCCTTCACACTCAATTCCTCTCTCATAATCCAGGTTTCAGATGTCGGTGACTGGCGTAAGAACGTTGAGGATAAGGCCGGTATGGGCGGCAGGAAGAAGATGTTTGAGGGCGAGGCCTAAATTCCTGGACATTTCTTTGTTTAACTGTTATAGGAATTCGTCAGTGCTACGCAATCATTTATCTTTTTGTAATAGTTGTATGTCTTTAGCTTTCAGTGCCTCAACTGAGCATTTGTTTCATGCAGTATGTACGTCCTGAAAGAGAATTGTGTATCATCGCAGAGCCATGACCATTAAATGAATGCTTTTGAGGAAAATCCTTTTTTATGTTTGTTTTATTACACACGTTTGGGTTCTTTCACTCCCTTCCACTCTTTGACTAGTGGTTTGTTTTGACTGTAATTAATAAATAATGAATAAAGCAGTCAGTCATTTCTTCTTTCTTTATCAACTTCATTGATCTATATGTATTCCTTTAATTTAATATTACATTTAATTTAATTTAGTTGGTAAACAACTTTCAGAAGAAATATGGGTATCATTTCAACTCCTCTTTTGCTATATGGTGAGTAACTTTTTTTTTGCTGAAATATCTTTTATTATTTGTTCAGTTGCCTCTCTATTTATTCTGTCAGATATGTCATGTATCTTGGTATGTTAAGCATTGCTTCCGTTTACAGCACACACACATATGTGTCTTGAAGGAATGGAAATTGAGTCTTGCTGAGGATGGGCTCGGGATATTTCAGGAGCTCAGCGGCCTATTGGTCTAGGCTGGAACCCACTTCCATAAACAGGACTCCCAAGATCTGCTGAGCCATCAGAGCACGACATATATATCCTATTTAATTTCTCAAAGCGGAGGTGGGTTGCAGATTCAGAAATGTTTCTAGCCTTTGTTTGACCATGTTTATAATTTTGTGGGAAAATCTCCAAGTGTAATGTATTTGGGCTTTATCCTCAAGTCTGATTTTTTTGTGTTCCACAGTCTGTAGAACAAGTTGGCGACTGGCGTAAGAACGTCAAGCCTTATGTTGGTATGGACGGCAGGAAGATGTTTGAGATGTATCGTGTTTATTCTCCCATATGTCTTTTTCTCTGCCAAACATCTTTCTATCCTGTGAACCTCCAGTTGCAATAAAAGTATTACTATTTTGCACATTGTACATTGTCTCAGTGTTGTCTTGATGAGCTAAAGCAACATATGTTGCCATAACTTATTGATCATAAAATATTTTACAGTGTAGTATTGGCATGTACACTACTGTTCAAAAGCTTGGGGTCAGTAATATTTTTTAATGTTTTTGAAAGAAGACTATTATGCTCATCAAGGCTGCATTTTATGATCAAAAATACAGTAAAAACAATATTATTGTGAACTTTTGTTAACATTTCAAATAAGTGTATTCTATTTACATATATGTCAAAATGCATTTTATTTCTGTGATGTAAAGCTGAATTTCCAGCATCATTACTCCAGTCTTCAGTGTCACATGATCCTTCAAAAATCATTCTAAGATAATTTCTTATTAATATCAATGTTGAAAAAAGTTGTGGTGCTTAATATTTTGTTGGAAAAACCATAAAAAACGTTTTTTTCAGGTTTCTTTGATGAATGGAAAGTTCAAACAGCATTTATTTGAAATGTATGCATTATAAATGTTTTTACTGCCACTTTTGATTCATTTAAAGGGTACATAGCACACAGTTTCTGCCAATCTCATGTTAATCTTGAGTACATCATAGCGTTATCCCTGAATAACTTTCGATTCACTATACGTTTGTGTTGTTGACATTATATGCACTTATGCGCCGATTGCCAACAAAACACAGACATTTGATGCAGTTTCACTTCGACTCATGACCGGGAACAAACAAACACACTTGCAGAACTTGCAGAAAACAAACTGCATCCACCGTTCCCGTAACGCTGGGTTATTTGAGAAGCTGAACAAGGTTATCTTTCCCTCTTCCCTCAAGGTTATCTTACACTTCTTTAGAGACATTGTTGATTTTGTGGTCTAAAAATGACAGCGCTGCCGACGGCTCCCGTAACCCGAACGAAGCTCGTTGATGGACGTGCTCTTGCTCTCGCTCTGGTTGACGTGTGAACGCGCTCATCCGGGAGAAGTGCCAAAACAAGGAATTCCACCCTTTATGACGTCATACAGGGCCATACTTGAAAAAAAAAAAAAGCTGAATCTTGAAGGAGTGTATTTATCACAGAAATACTCCATCATATGTACATTTTTTTTATTTGGCCATGTTTAGCATGAAAATCCAAATCTTTAACAGTGTAAATAAGTCAGAATGCATGAAATAGCATTAGACCCCCCTTTAATGCATCCTTGCTGAACAAAAGTATTAATTTATTTACAAAAATGGTATTGTAGGCTTCATTTAAACTTTAATGCCCACATAAAACAGATTTAATATTACATTTTTGTCTGCAATATGTGTTTATTTGATGAATGATCCTGAAAGGCATAAAGAAAGATTTAAACTTATTTTCAACACTGTAAAAAAAGTTAAAACATTTTTTTTTAGGTACAATCACCTTGGCTGTGTGAGTCATTTCAACTTAAATTACATTAAACTGACATAAGAATAAGTTGAATCTCTTAAAAAATAATGTTTAAAATGGCTTAACTTATTTTGATGAGAAGTAATGTAAAACATATGTTGTCACGATTTATTAATCATGTCATTTTTTACAGTTACTAAAATTACTAAATAATTACAGTACTCATGTACCATTTTATTTCCATGGTCCCTCGAGAATACCATGGTAATACCATACTACCATGCCCCAAAAATAAAGCATGTTAATTACGTTTGTACTTTTGTAAACATAAGTGAAAACATTTTAACTATTGATGTTGATATCGGAAACCGCTATTTATTAATATGCAATTATGCTTTTTTTAACAGTACTCTGCTACCATGGTAATGTGATATTAGATGGTAATACCCTGGAATTTACATGTTTCTAACTTGGAATTAAATTAAATTACCATAGTAAGGTTGGTAATGGCTGTGTCCAATAACATGCTGGTTTTTTGGTATTTATTTTAAATAATTTTAAGTCATCTTGAGGCCCCCTTGGAAGTTTGTTGAGGTCCCTTGGTTGAGAGCCACAGATAACAATATAATATAATATAATATAATATAATATAATATAATATAATATAATATAATATAATAATACCATAATATGCTTTGTTTTAGTATCATTAGTGGATTCATTATTATTGCAAATGCAATCTTTCTGGGGTTCTTACTTAGAAAAATACTGGGCCTTTTTTCACAAAGACAACACAGGAACCCCCAGCACTCTCACTATGAGCCATTTCAGGCTTGCACGTTCACACCCAGCTCACCCAACATCTCCTGTTTCTGGATCCAGGGCAATCAACGCCTCCATGTAAGGTCAGGGTGGTCTGTATTTAATAGCTTGGGTGGACCGTCCATGTTCAGGATCCCTCTTAAGTTTCTCCAAGGAGCTCAAGTGTTGAACTGCGAGTGTCGACTTGCTAAGTATATCTCCTGACCCTGCTGCACTAAATGCAAGAAGAAGCCAAACTATGCTGAGGGCACATCATTTCCAAGGGCACTTGGACAGACCCTGAAACCGAATACAAGGGTTATAACATGAGATCTGGTGTCCTTTGGGACCGTTTAGGTGACTGAAATTCAGTTTAAATACACAATTTATTTATATTATTAGTAATGTTGTCATTCTTTTTTTTTTTTAGCCCTCTGAATACTGCATTAGAATCAAATGCGAATGGTACGAGTTTATATTGGCTAATGAGGTCCTGCTTCCAGGCACTCCTGTGACACATTATTATGTCAGTAATGTCTGGACCCATCTGTGGTCTCTGGCCCTTCACAGTCACATGAACTTATAAGAAACAGCTGCCTTTCACTGGCACATACAGACAACATGCACAATCCACAGTTTAACACAGGACTATCACAGCTACTGCTCTGAAGATTTTCAGCGCTGTAGAATCTTAAGGCCAGTTCACACCATAGACAATAACCATAAGGGTAAAGTTTAATAATCATTCTATGAGAATAAGTCCACACCACAGCTATAATGATAATGACACAGCAATATACCACATGAGATAAAATAATATAATAAGACACACTATGAGAAGAAAAATTATACATTTTTGAGGTTTACGAATGAATTATGACCATTTTTTGTCATAATTTGACTTTATTTCTAATTATTGCTTATGTCAGGATTTCAATATAACTTCAATATTACGATAAAAGGTCAAAATTGTTATATAAAAAGACTTAGTAAGTCACAATTGTGACTTTATTTGTCATAATTATGACTTTTATCTCATTATTTCAACTTTTTGTTATAATTATTACTTTTCTTGTAATTTCACATTTTTGCCATTATAATGATTTTATCTCATAATTCTGACTTTGTAACTCATAATTTTTTTACAATTACGACTTTACAGATCAGAATTGTGACTTTTTATATCTCAATTTATATCTAATTAGTATTTCATACGTTTTTTTATGTCATAAATCTGACTTTTTATTTCATAATTTCTACTTTTTATTTTAGAATTATTACTTAGAATGTTTTACTTTTTAATCTATTAATTATGATTCAGTGTCAGAATTATGAAATAAAAAGTCAATTATAAGATGTCAGAATTATGACATTACATACAAATCATAATTATGACAAAAAATTACATAAGTATGACTTAGTATGTCACAATTTTGACTTTGTCATAATTATTACTTATCTCATAATTTCAACTTTTTTCATTATTCTGATTTTATCTTATAATTCTGACTTTATTACAATTACGACTTTACAGCTCAGAATTTACTGTTTATGTCATAATTCTGACTTTTAATGTTCTTATAATTTACCAAAGCATGATTTTTTCCCTTATGTGGCAGAAATAGGCTTCCAAACAGAGGAACTATATTGTTGGAATCACAGACAGAATTTTGTTTATTTGAAATAATTATTACTGGTCCTAGAGGAATTTTGTGTCAATCCTTGTATTGTCCGACTGGTTTAAATTGATAAGGATTTTAGAAAGTAATAAGTAATCCAATACATTTTAGAGAGAGCAATTAGTACAGTAATCGGATTACACTTTTGAAGATGTAATTAGTAGCTTTTAATTAGTTACTTTTTTTAGAGTAACTTACCCAACACTGACAGCCAGTCAGAATCCACCCGACTTTAAGAGCATTTAAAGCGGAGCACAACAAAACTGCAGACAACATTACGCGCACTTATAATAAACAGAACATTATTGTTCTTTTACCAATGTTCTTTGGTGTGAACATTACTATAGTAAGCATTCTTGGTGTGAACAAGCCTTTACAAAGAAAACATATCTTATAAAGTGATGTAATGTAGTAACCACACAAAAATGTAGTTACTATTGCCTCCTCTTTGTTTTATTTTACTAAGGTTAAAAATGTCATTTGTACTAATCTTGCTGGCTCCTATATGTGGTAACGAAAACACACAAATATATGACATGACTTAATCTGCCCTCTAATGGCCAAATACACAAACACCAGATGAGACCCAGGCACATTCCTGTTGTGCTGATGTAATCACACAATCCCACTTTCCATGGGAACAGAAGATGCATTTTTTGACTCCCAGCAAGTGCAATTTCCAAAAGCAAGACACAAGGTGACATTCTCATGGCCTGCATGATGGCACACTCAAGACTGCAGAATAATATTTTGGATTTGGGAAGTTGCATCTGTAATAATCAGGTTGTATTTTAACATGTACAGTATTTGCCTCTTACACATTGGATTTTCAGTTTCTTGTTTTATATACGAACCAATGAATGACAAGTAATCATGACAAATGTTGGCATTGGCAGAACAGATGTTTAGATGGTTCTGTACTCTATAACATGCTGTACAGAAAATTTTCTGATCTGATGTCTGTGATATGAATGACCAGATGGTGGTAGAGTTGACCAGCAGAGTGAGTTAGACAGGCAGCAGTCCAGTGGAAGCGCTCATTAAAACTATACTACTGCACATTTACAATTCTGTCTGCATTCCAAAATATGTTCTCTCTTAAAAAAAAAATAAGATAAAATTGGAAAAAGTAAGCATGAAGGTCCACATAACGTACAAATGAGATTGTTTCGAATTAATATGAATTCACCACCAAATTAGCCAAAACATAAAATAATATGTTCAATATGAATCCATTAAAAGATTTTATCCACCATTTTGTTGTCCAACAGGCGAATTGATAAAATAGATAGTTTTTAACAAAACAAAACAAAAACAGAATTTTGGTATTATTTTTTAGAATTTTTGATGTATTTTCAGCAAATATCTATTTTATTCTAGGTTGTTGGATAAACATTAACATTAATGAGAAGCTCATATGTCTCTGGTATCTAATAAGTAATATTTGGTACTGTAGTAACAAAACATTTATCATGGCTATGAGGCAACACTAGTTATGAAATATAAACTTGATCAAAATGAATTAATTATTAAGATTTATAATTAATTATAAGCATCTATATATTTTTCAGATCTGAATTTATAAACAGCTTCAAAATAAATTGTGTTCCTGGATAAGAAAACAAACACGCTTGAGTCTCAGACTATAAATATATTTTAGTTCAAACTGGGGCATCAAAGAATGAAAAACATTTGAGGGCATTTAGAGAGGGTCTGAGAAAAGAATGATAGGATTGAATTGTCATGGGACATTTTTTATTTTTTATTTTATCATAGTCCTATGTTGGGAATTCCAGTCCTTATTCAACATTTCCTTGCATAAAGCGCTTGGGTTCAGTTAGCATTTTCCAACTAGACAAGGAAGCAGGTGAAAAATAGGAACATGTTAGCAACTTACATATTTTAAAGCACTAGACTGTTTCAAAATGTATGTTTGTGGTACAAATATGTGTAAATTAGGTTTTAGAAAAAACATAATTCATTCACAGCACCTCCTGTATGCTTGCCACCCTGCTAAACTAAAGAACTAAAACATGTTTCTCATCAAACCACCCGAATCTGACAATGAAAATACCCAGTTTCCTGACCTTACATGCTCGCTTCTTCTCGTAGAAATTACTCCATCAAACCAAATATGGTTGTTTTTATTCCTTCACCAAATTTTTCACTTTTTGAATTGCCAAATTTCTTACACAGGTTTGGCCTTGGCATCGATCAGCAAGCAAATTGTTGTAAACATCCACTGACGTCAACCCCATTTGCCTACTTGTAAGAAGTGAACCACATGGCATGTGATTACCCTATTAGAAAAAGTATCACCTCTGAGCTGTTATCTCAGTCTATTGGAATGCACTGCATGCTGTTCCTATTCCCAAAACACAGCAGGGTTAACAACCTCAGGAAACTGAATTTCTCATACTGGGGACAGATTATTGGGGCATTAGTCTGTCAGTACATGATGCTTTGCCTTTGTGCTGTAGAGACAACAAACTAATCAAAACAGGTAGAATCATGAATGATATTCTGAGATAATGGTGAGTGTTATAACCTGTTCTAAGGTGAATAGGGCAAATTATTGATATTTGAATCATATGTAAAAGAAAATAGTTGACTATGATTCCGATTAGCTTGTTGTGCATGAAAAACGTCTCGTTATGTATGTACCCCTCGTTCCCTGAAGGAGGGAACGAAGACGTACGTTGGAACTGACCATTGAATTGGGGATCGCTTCGGGAGACCAATCTACTTTTAGTGTAAACTAAACGAGCCAATGGACATTGGCATGCGGTACACATATGTAACATATGTTCTTTTACATATGGGCTAGTTCAGTGAATAGTCAGGGTGACCTGAGGATTACAGTGGGGGCTTACCCACCAAGCCAATCTCCGTAGGCCCCCCACTCCTCTAGCGCATCGCAAGCTGTGGAGCTTCCGAAAGAGGTTACTGGTCCTTCTCATGGGGGACCAAAGGTTTCATTCAGAGCTCAGGCAGAAGACCGAATTTTAACTGCTGCATCAGAGGGTGAGCTAGAGTCCTCCAGGAATGAAGACTTGGCTATGTTGCCCCCTTCGGGGAAAGTGGCGTTGCCCAAGTCTGACCCAAAGCTGACAGTTATGCTTTCCCAGGCCCTGAACGCTCAAGGTTGGACAATTGGTATCTCAGGGTGACCCATGCTAGTTCTCAGCATCCCATCCCAGTGCCCTTCTTCCCGGAAGTACATGAAGAGGTTACCAGATCGTAGACGGCACCTTTTTCTGCCCGAAACCAGTCTGGTCTGCCGCCTGGCGGGGTAAGCCGCGTCTTGCATCCAAGGCCTGTAAGTTCTCGTCTGTTCTCACAGCCAAGGCTTACAGAGTTGCTGGACAGGCTGCCTCTGCCTTATGCACTGCCTCCACCCTACATGCCATTGCTGTCATGCAAGTGTATCAAGCCACAGCACTTAAGGAGTTGCACAAGGGTAGTTCTGACCCTGGGCTAATGTAGGATCTGTGCACAGCGAAGGACCTCGCCCTAAGTGCAACGCAAGTCACTGCACGCTCACTGGGTCAGACAATGTCCACTTTGGTGGTCCAGGAATGCCATTTCTGGCTGAACCTGGCTGAACCCTGATATGAGGGAGACCGACAAATTTTGTTTTTCCGACTCCCCGATCTCCCAGGCCGGCCGCTTGTGCAACGTGGTCAAGAAATTTGCCCAGCAGTTCTCGTCTGCACAGAAGCAGATGAAGGCAATTAAACACAGCAGGAAAGAGGCACAGCCCATCTCAGCCCCTGCCAAACCCATCAAGTGTAAGAGCAAGCGGCCCTGAGACGGGCGACCCAGAGATAGAGGGAGCAGCTTTTTGGGAGATGGTGACCACACCACTCCCTCAGAGGCTCCTGGGGCATATGGCATCCCCAGCCACAGTAACGGCGCTCGGATTGCTTCATATGAGGCCGCTTCAGCACTGGCTTCACAGCTGTGTCCCGAGATGGGCGTGGCAACACGGCATGCACCGGGTGTCTTTTACAATGGCCTGTCACCAAACCTTCAGCCTGTGGTCGGACCTTGCATTTCTATGGGCCAGGCATGCTGTTGTCCACAAGGATGTCTCCACAACTGTATGGGGTGCCACTTACAACAGGCATGCAGCCTCGGGTGTTTGGACGGGACCCGACTGCACTGGCACATCAACTGCCTCGAGTTGCTAGCAGTACGGCTTGGATGGCAGCCACCTCACCTCGACCCAGGAGCACGGCAGCGAGCTCTCCGTCCCACCGGATCATCACTCGCTCCAGCACCACCGCCTCGGGCTCTCGTCCGCTCTCAAGAGCCCGAGGCGGTCTTCATTCTTCCGTGCTGCTCGACCTCCTAAGCACCGCGATCCCCCTCAGCAGCGAGGGCTATCCGACAGCATGTCCCTCCAGCACCAATGTAATGAAGTATGTTGATATGGAAGGAGGCGGGATTCGGTGAGCGTTAACAAACTTTAATCCAAAATAAACACAAAATGAAAGTAAAAAGGCAGCCTCATCACGGACGACCATGCATACAAATAATAAAACATAAACAAAACACAGCATAAAATCCAGGCCTGGTCCTCTCTCATCCTTTACTGTCGTCACTCCTCCTTTTATGCTTCCGAGCTCCTCCGTGAGAGGATTTGAGACCAGTGTGACGCGCAGCTGGCACTCATCTTCAATCACGCACCAACCTCGCGCCGCTCTCTCACGGCTCTCGCCCTCCCTGCTTGTCACAGACTCGTATTCTTATAATAAGAAACCATGTCTAAGCTGTACTCTCTGCATAGAGCAGGAAGTTAAGAGACCACAGATAATGTGTAATTTATGGTGAGAGGGGGAGAAACAGTCACCTCTGAACCAAAGATGATACCTAATTGGTCAGAACTCCCCTGAGAGGCTGGACAGCCATTTGAGTAAAATTTCAGGACATGAACAAAAACAGAGTCAGAAACAGACCGCAGATCAAGATCAGAGAAAATGGGTTAACAGCTTCTTCCAAGCCATCTAACTACTCTCGTCTCACTTTAGTTTCTTTTACTTAGTTTCTTTTCTTTCTGTTGAGTCTCGTGTTATAAGTTAAGTTTTGCCGCAAATGACATTGTTTTGCCATTTAGCAATGACTTTACAGCCTTCAATTGTCTCAAAATTCTAAGCTTCAGCCACGAGAAAGACTCCCGTTCCATCCAACCGCCAACACACCACTTGATTGGCTTCCCAAGACATCCATCAAACACACAAGACCGCCAGTGAATCAAAGAACCTGGAAAATCCCCTCTCCAGTAAGGACCAAGAAGGGAATGCCCATTCAAAGAAGACACAAACTACAAACGGAAGTAATACCTCCAGATTCTTACTGAACTGGTGCATTGATATAAAATGTAATAACCCCGCCTAAGAAACGATAGGAGGGTTAAATTAATGGTTGATGGTTCGTTTAGGTCATGTCTTATAAGTGCATATATTGGTAGAAAGGAAGCATGACCTGATCATCAGGTTCCTGAGAGCCGCGAGAAAGCTAAATCCTCCTTGCCCTCACCTTATACCCTCTTGGGACCTTTCTTTGGTGCTAACGGCCTTGCAGAGAGTGCCCTTCAAACCACTGCAGTCAGCAGAGCTTAAGATAAAGAAGGCGCTCCTGACTGCACTGGCTTCTGTGAAGAGGGTAGGGGACCTGCAGGCATTCTCGGTTGACGATTCATGCCTGGAATTCGGGCCAGCCAACTCTCAGGGCAAGCCGTGCCACCTGGGGGTGAGAGCTCACTCTACCAGGAGTGTTGCTTTTTTCTGGACGTTGGCACACGGCACCTCACTGGCAGATATATGTAGAGCTGTGGGCTGGGAGACACCCAACACGTTTTCCAGATTTTATAATCTTCGTGTAGAGCCAGTGTCCTTCTGTGTACTCCCCTCAAGTAACCAGTAAACACAGAGGACCTGCTTATGTTTCGCTTGCTGTGCTATTCCCTAAAGACCGGATATGTGTGCTCATCTCGCTCCTCAGGTGAATTCCCTAGCTAGCGAACCCCATTGGAGTTCCTCCGGCACCCTGCGGCAGCCAGACGTGGCAGAGACCTCTGACGCCAGGCCTTTCCTGTGTCTCTGCCGGTATTGACTTAACTAGGCTGGATCTACCTTTCATATGTAGCACTGCACTGTTGGCCAGTCCATTTGGGTAAACTTCACATGACACCTCCCTACGTGTAGGATGTGGTCTCCATAGCATTCCTTTCCACTTGGAAAAGGCATGCTTTCCTAGTGATATCCAATAGTCTTATTGAGTGGGTCAGAAGGATCAGCAGTGATCGGCCTTCTCTGCGTAATGCCCTGTCCCATCTTCCGCCCCAGTAGGTGCGGGGGGGATCAGATGGCTTATGTGGAGCACTGGAAGGGGCAGCAATAGTGGTGCTTTGCTGGGTGGAGTTCATGATGCAAATCTCGCATGCCAATGCCAATTGGCTCATTTAGTTTAAACTCGAAGGTGATTGGGCTCTCAGGCCAATTTGGCAGTTCATGTCTGACCTAGACGTTACGTATATAACCCAGTTCGCTGAGAAAGGGAACGTCTCGGTTACGTATGTAACCCTCGTTCCCTGAAGGAGGGAACGGAGACGCCACGTCGGAGTACCGACGAATAGGAATCTCGCTTGCGAGAGCCAATCTACTTCGAGTGAAACTAAACGAGCCAATGCACATTGGCATGCAATGATTGCACCAGGTGCTCATGCCACGCAGCGCGGGTATAAATGAGACACAGGTGTTTGCATCAAGTTAGCTTTTTGCTGAGGAGCCGAGTAGGTAGACTGGCACCCCAGCAGGGTGCAGAGGGCATGGCGACGGGACGTGGCGTCTCCGTTCCCTCCTTCAGGGAACGAGGGTTACATACGTAACCGAGACGTTCCCATTCAGTCGGTCACTCTCGACGCCACGTCGGAGTACCGACGAAAAGGAATCCCTACCAAAGCGCCATGGCCTCTGCCCCCGTCCAGTGCCCTGTGTGAGCCTCCTGAGCTCTCTTACCTGATGAGATGGGGCTCACACAGAGAAGTCCATCACTGCTGTTCCGCATGACCCGTTCAGTGACTATTGGATAACACTGGGAAAGCGTGCCCTAGTGAAGGGAACGCTGCGGAGCCCACATCGTACCCCGAAGGAGTTATGTGGAGTACAATGCTGAGCCGTAGCCCGCAATGGAGAGAGGGGGCTCAGTCCCAGTGACGGGAAGGCTCTCCCAAGGGAAAGACACGGGATTCCCGTAGGAGCGACCGTGGAAAATATATGGGATCCCCGCAGGGTCACTCATATATCCCCAGCCCAGTACCGGTTCTCAAGGATTCAGCGGCAAGGGGCCTGATGCCAGACGTTCCGCCACGTACGGCAACCGAGGGAGATGGAGGACTCGACAGAGTTTGCTTCTGGAGAATAAAAGCGCCGGGGCGCAGCAAGCCGACAAGAGCCAGGGCCTCTCAGTGCTTCTACCCGTTTGAGGCGAGAACACAGGAGAACACTGGCTCCACACGTAGACTATAGAATCTAGCGAACATGTTGGGTGTCGCCCAGCCCGCAGCTCTACAGATGTCTGACAGCGAGGCGCCACGTGCCAGCGCCCAGGAGGATGCAACACTTCTAGTAGAGTGTGCTCGCACCCTGAGCGGACAGGGCACACCTTGTGCTTGGTAAGCCAAGGTGATGGCATCCACTATCCAGTGGGCCATCCTCTGCTTGGAGACAGCCTTTCCCTTCTGCTGGCCTCCGTGACAGACAAAGAGCTGATCTGAGGTCCTGAAGCTTTGAGTTCCCTTTCAGTCAGTACACTACGAGTTACGTCAGTTACTGACGGAATGGGGGTTTCGCCTAGAAGCCAATCGCCTTTGAGCTCTACAAAACGAGCCAATGGCATGAAAATGCCATGGGTCTGCGGAATTTGCATGCCGCAACCCCGCCCCACGGCGTGGGTATAAAGGGCGTTGCGTGGCAATCTCGCATTATGTTTCTGCTTCAGAGCCGAGGAGGGCCGGGGGAGAATCTTTTGTTTTCCCCTTCCGCCGCTGGCCTCACGGATGGCGGTACCCTATCAATGGTTAAAGAAAGAACTGACATTCTCACCTCCGAGCCTCAAGAGGGCGCGGCTGGCAGTGTGCGACGCCCCATGGCCTCGCCGCTCTCGGCCCTCTCTGTCGCCAGCCCCCTGGCAGACAAGACCCCCGTGGAACGCTGGTCCTTCCCTGGTCTCCTCTGTCAGGGAATTCGACCCCGCCCACACCCCGGGACGCTCCCATGCCTCCCTTGTCTGGGCCGGTCATTCCGCCTCGCTGCCCCATCGGGGGTACGCCGGTGGTTCGCATGACCCCGCTGGTTCAGTTCTTGGGAGCCTGGCTAGCGCTTCCCAACCTGTCCAGTTGGCTCGCTCGCACCATCCGGTTCGGCTATGCAATTCAGTTCGCTCGGTCTCCTCCCCGCTTTCGGGGAGTCCGCTACACCGTGGTGGGTGGCAATGCCCCTGTCATGCGTGCGGAGGTCGACACCCTACTGGCGAAGGGTGTGATCGAGATCGTCCCTCCAGTCGAGATGAAGTCCGGCTTCTACAGCCCTTACTTCATTGTACCCAAAAAAAAACCGGTGGGTTACGGCCAATCCTGGACCTGTTCGTCCCTCGGATTGGTTTGCAGCGATCGACCTGAAGGACGCGTACTTTCATGTCTCCATTCTTCCTCGACACAGACCGTTTCTACGGTTTGCCTTCGAGGGGCAGGCATATCAGTACACGGTTCTCCCCTTCGGGCTAGCCCTGTCCCCTCGCGTCTTTACGAAGATTGTCGAGGCAGCCCTTGTGCCGCTCAGGCAACACGGGGTTCGCATCCTGAACTATCTCGACGACTGGCTGATTCTAGGCCACTCTCGGGATCAGGTTTGCGAACACAGGGATCTGGTGCTTCAGCACCTCGCCCGTCTGGGCCTTCGGGTCAACTGGGAAAAGAGCAAACTCTCCCCAGCGCAGAGGATCTCTTTTCTCGGTATGGAAATCGACTCGGTCGCCATGTTCGCGCAGCTTACGAGCGAGCGCGCGCAGTCTCTGCTGACTTGTCTTCGCCAGTTCGAGGGCAAGAGTGCGGTTCCACTGAAACTTTTTCAGAGGCTCCTGGGGCATATGGCGTCAGCAGCCGCGGTGACCCCGCTTGGTCTGCTCCATATGAGACCGCTTCAGCACTGGCTCTGCGATCGAGTCCCGAGATGGGCATGGCAACACGGCACCCTCCAGGTCCCAGTGACCCGAGCCTGCCGTCAGACCTTCACCCCGTGGTCAAACCTCAGCTTTCTACGGGCAGGTGTTCCCCTAGAACGAGTTTCCAGGCATGTTGTTGTCACAACAGATGCCTCTTCCACGGGCTGGGGCGCCATGTGCAAGGGACATGCTGCCGCGGGCTCCTGGATAGGACCCCAGCGCCTATGGCATGTCAATTGCCTCGAGTTGCTGGCCGTACGTCTTGCCCTGCACCGCTTTCGAGCCCTGCTCAAGGACAAACACGTTCTGGTCCGTTCAGACAGCACGGCGACAGTAGCGTACATCAACCGACAAGGTGGTCTACGCTCCCGCCGGATGTTGCAACTCGCCCGCCATCTCCTCCTATGGAGTCAGAAGCATCTGAGGTCGCTTCGTGCCGTTCACATCCCGGGAGACCTGAACTGCGCAGCCGACGAGCTGTCGCGGTTCCAGCCGCTCCCGGGGGAATGGAGACTCCATCCCCAGACGGTTCAGCTGATTTGGGAACAGTTTGGCGACACACAGATAGATCTGTTTGCCTCCCGCGACTCTTCCCATTGTCGCTGGTACTATTCCCTGACCAAGGGGACCCTCGGCACGGATGCACTAGCGCACAGCTGGCTGCGGGGCCCACGCAAATATGCGTTTCCCCCAGTGTGCCTTCTCGCACAGGTTCTGTGCAAGATCAGGGAGGACAGGGAGCAGGTCCTTTTGGTCGCCCCATATTGGCCCGGCCGGACCTGGTTCTCAGAACTTGTACTCCTTGCGACAGCACCTCCCTGGTCGATCCCTCTGAGACAGGACCAGCCGAAGGTGGAAAATTTCAACCCCAGGCGTGGCAAGGTGTCTTGCCAAGGGAAGACACGAGCTACAAGAGACTTACCGTGGAAATACACATGTGGGGGTTTCAGGACCTCAGACCAGCTCTTTGTCTGTTACGGAGGGCAGCAGAAAGGGAAGGCTCTCTCCAAGCAGAGGTTGTCCCACTGGATAGTGGACGCCATTGTCCTGGCATATCAAGTCCAGGGCATGCCATGCCCCCTCGGGGTAAGAGCACACTCCACCAGGAGTGTTGCCTCCTCTTGGGCTCTAGCGCATGGCGCCTCGCTAACAGACATTTGTAGAGCTGCAGGCTGGGCGACACCCAACACATTCGCAAGATTTTATAATCTCCGAGTGGAGCCTGTATCCTCTCGTGTACTCGCCCCTACTGGCCAGTAACCGGACAGGCTCAGGTGTCTTCGCTTGCTGCGCCATTCCACTCCACGGACTGGATGTGTGCGCTATTCCTCTCAGGTGAGCTTCCCCAGTAAGCCCTGAGCTCCTCCAGCACTGTCGATGTCGTCACCAGAGCGAGTGCCCTTTTCAGGCCACCCCTCGTGTTCGGCTAGGTGCCTCCGTGTGCATGGTTCCCCCGCTGGGTAACCCCCACATGTGTATTTCCACGGTAAGTCTCTTGTAGCTCGTGTCTTCCCTTGGCAAGACACCTTGCCACGCCTGGGGTTGAAATTTTCCACCTTCGGCTGGATACCCCAGAGTGTTCCCTATGCAGCTCCTTCGGGTCATAGGCGTATTCTTCAAGTCCCCCCCTTTGGGTTGGCATTGTGTTGCATTCTCCACGTGGGATATGCTTCCCAGTGTACCTTGGTAGCGTTGAGCCTAGCCCCTCGTTCGTGCCACACTCACGGCAGGGAGCCCGGGTCAGCGCAGGACGCTGGAAGACAGCCGCCATGGCGAGATTGTATTGGGACCCCCATTCCGTCAGTAACTGACGTAACTCGTAGTGTACTGACTGAAAGGGAACGTCTCGGTTACGTATGTAACCCTCGTTCCCTGAAGGAAGGGAACAGAGACGTTACGTCCCCCTGCCATGACCGCTGTACCGCTGGAACTGGCCGGGCGCTCATGCCTCGGCTCTTCAGCAGGTAAACATAATGCGAGATGGCCACGCAACACCCTTTATACCCACGCCGTGGGGCGGGGTTGCGGCATGCAAATTCCGCAGACCCATGGCATTTTCATGCCATTGGCTCGTTTTGTAGAGCTCAAAGGCGATTGGCTTCTAGGCGAAACCCCCATTCCGTCAGTAACTGACGTAACGTCTCCGTTCCCTTCCTTCAGGGAACGAGGGTTACATACGTAACCGAGACGTTCTATCCACGTAGATCCGCAGAGCGCGGACGGGACAGAGCAAAGCTAGGGCTGGGTCTGCCTCCTCCAGGGGCAGCGCTTGCAGGTTCACCACCTGGTCCCTGAAGAGAGTGGTAGGAACCTTGGGCACATAGCCAGGCCGGGGTCTCAGTACCACGTGGGTGTCACCCGGCCCGAACTCTAGGCACGATTCGTCGACCGAAAATGCCTGCAGGTCCCCTACCCTCTTGATGGAGGCCAGTGCGGCCAACAGCATAGTCTTCATAGACAGAATCTTAAGCTCTGCTGACCGCAAGGGCTCAAATGGGGCATTCTGAAGTGCTCGGAGCACCAGAGCAAGATCCCAAGAGGGTATGGAGGGGGGTCGAGGAGGATTTAACCGTCTCGCCCCCCTGAGGAACCTGACGACCAGGTCGTGCTTCCCAACTGTCTTACCTTCTACGTGGTCGTGATAGGCAGATATTGCAGCAACATAGACCTTGAGGGTGGAGGGCGACAGCCTACGCTCCAACCCTCGTTGCAGGAAGGAAAGCACAGACGCGATCGAACATCTTCGGGGGTCTTCTCGGCGAGAAGAACACCACTCGACGAACAGGTTCCACTTCAAAGCATAAGCCTGTCTTGTAGACGGTGCTTGTGCCTAAGTGATGGTGTTAACTACCTCTTGGGGTAAGTCACCTAGAACCTCCGCGTCCCGTCCAGGGGCCAGACACTTCCACAGATCTGGACGCGGGTGCCACAGGGTGCCCCGTCTCTGAGTCAGAAGGTCCTTCCTCAGAGGAATCGGCCAAGGAGGGGCTGTCGCCAGGAGCATAAGTTCTGGGAACCAGGACCGGTTGGGCCAGTAAGGCGCCACCAACAGGACCTGCTCCTCGTCCTCCCTGACCTTGCACAGTGTCTGTGCAAGTAGGCTCACTGGGGGAAACGCATATTTGCGCAGGTCCAAGATTGGCCGTAACCCACCGGTCTTCTTGGGTACAATGAAGTACGGGCTGTAGAAGCCTGTCTTCATATCGGCTGGAGGGACCGGCTCTATCGCGTCCTTCGCCAGTAGGACTGCGATCTCCGCACGCAGGACATGGGCGTCTGCGGCGTTCACCGAAGTGAAGCGGACGCCCTTGAACCTGGGGGGACGCCGGGCGAACTGAATCGCATAGCCGAGCCTGATGGTCCGAATGAGCCAGCGAGACGGACTGGGGAGCGCTAGCCAGGCTCGCAGAGACCGTGCAAGCGGGACCAAAGGGACCACCGGCGTACCCACCGTGGGGCAGCGAGGTGGAATGCAGGTACCGGGCTGGGGCGGCTGTCTCGTGGAGGCGGCCCGCAGCGAGGTGTGAGTGTGCATTGCAACACTTACCTGATTCCACAGGTGGGCAGGAGGACTGTGAGGGGATCGTCCACTGCTGCCCGCTGGCGAAGGGGGAGGATGAGCGTGGTCCGGGGTTTGACCGGCCACAACCCTCCGAGCCCCCTGGGGACCCGGAGATAGGGGAAACTGCTCTTTTATTGAAAATTTGGAACAGAAACAAAACGGAACACAAGATTCTCCACCCGGCCCTCCTCCGGGGGATGGAGCGGTGCGGTCACCGTCTCCAGAAGAGCAGTCCTCCCCATCTCCAGGTCGCCCGTCTCAGGGCCGCTTGCCCTTGCTCTTGCCACCCCTCTTGGCAGAGGCCTGACACAGATAGAATGTCATCCTGAAAAGGACGCAAGCTCTATCTGTGTTGCTCTAATAGAAGGACGCTCTCCTTGGTGCTGAAGCACGCAGGGGGAGGGGTCGCGGCGACACAGTCAGGGGATAGTGCAGCCTGACGTGCGCGCTCTCTCTCACACGAAGGCGCTCTCTTACCAGCCATAAGAACTGCTTTTCAGCGCTCTCCACCTAGCGCACCGAACCAGCTGTGAGAACAGCCTTTGTGTTTGCTCAGAAAAGAGAAAGAGAGATGATCACAGAACCACACGACCCGCTGCAGTGCCGTCACACCAACACCGACTGAAGAGATCGCTTCCAAAAGGGCAGGCTTCTTTTCAGTCAGGACTGCGAAGTAGAGAGTGATATCTGGCTGAACCATCTACCACTCGGCTCCGAAGCAAAAAGCTAACTTGATGCAAACACCTGTGTCTCATTTATACCCGCGCTGCGTGGCATGAGCACCTGGTGCAATCATTGCATGCCAATGTGCATTGGCTCGTTTAGTTTCACTCGAAAGTAGATTGGCTCTCGCGAGCGAGATTCCTATTCGTCGGTACTCCGACGTGGCGTCGAGAGTGACCGACTGAATGGGAACAAGACTTCAGACAATTATAATCGTGAATTTTTGCATCTATTTATGGACTATGTTACACTAAGTCATGACATCCATAAGCTTGGCCAATCAGATTGGCGTGTGTAGACACTTTTTTTCTAAGAGTTTATATCTTGTAATTATGAAATAATTTCTCACAATTCCAAGTTAACTACACATTTTACTTTTACGTCATCATCTGAATATGTTAGGAATTCATGCGAGTATTTCTATTTTGCATTATGCTCGTCCGGAGACAGCAAGCATATCTCTGATACACCTCGCGTTGCGCATGCGTGTAAGCAAACACAGGTCATTAGTGCAATTTTGACTACATAACTGTTTGTACTAAAATATTTCTTATTGGTTGGTGCATAATATTCTACATATTTTACATGTAATGTGAGTAATTGTATTTGTTTGAGTTGAGTAACTGTAAAGGGATTCTAATATAATAAGAAGTCTCTTAAATTTGCATGATGAAGAATTGACAGCAACCTGTTACTAGATTGTTTAGAGGAGTGAATGTGTTCTTTTATAACCAGTTAACACTTAGTTTGTGCTTTTGTTTTTTTAATTTAGGTTTTTGCTTTAGAGCTTAAACAATCAGTTGTATCTTCTCATTGAGTCTTCATAGTCAGAGTATGCCTTTGACACATAGTTGTGTCATGCTTGGAGTCTCAAATGAGATTGCAGCTCAAGTTGATGGCATGGCCTCTGGTTTTCACTCCATTTTAAAAGGCTATAAAATTGTCCTGCAACTTTGTCCAAACAAGCTGGAATTTATGGAAAAATAGAGAGCAGTGAAATGTGTCATGATACTGGCCTACAAAATCTAAACATAAAATCCATGATGCATTTTAGGAAGGAGAGATGCTGAAGTGGTAGTGTGGAGTGCTGGTTCAATCTCTGCCTGAGCTATATCACAAGCTATATCCTCAAGCAAGGAGTAACCCCCAGCTTACCCACAGGTTGCTTCTGATTGATTGCCCAATAAAAAAAAATATACAGAAGGTCAGTGTCAGGTCTTCAAAATCAGAGAATATTCATCTCCTAGTGTCAAAAACATGGCTGTAATGAAGTTTTTGCATGTCATTGATCCATAAATGACTGGCATCAAAACTCACTGGTGTTATTGTACCTTATCAAGGGATCACAATAAACCAGGTAACTATTCAGGCCAATTTTACAATTCTTTGCCTATGATCTATGGTCAAAATGTAGGCTTTGTTAATCAAATGTGTCATGTGTCACAGTAATGATTGAACATAAACTTTAATTTGTCACAAAAAGTAGTTTTTTCATGTATCAAACATTATCATGTAAAAATGTATTTCTCAAACATAGACAAAATTGTGTTGGCAAAAATGAACAATTGTTGCTAGTCAAAGAACTTTTGAACAGGAATTAACACTGAAGGATTGTCTGACCTTAGGATTTATGGCACGACCTGAGAGCAATAGAAAAAAAGTTATATAGTCATCTCTTACCCTGAAGACCTCAATTCTTGTCTCATCACGGCAGAGAATGTTTTCCTCTTGCTCTCAGGGTCCTATAAAGGCCATTTGTCAAACTCCAGGGGGCTTGTCATTAGCCTCTCTCAAAGTAACTTACATCCAGCCACTCTCCCATAAAGAGCTGATTGATAGCCTCCTATTGAGATGGTATATCTTTTTGCAGGACCTTCTATCTCAGTACTCAACAACCTTTACCTGAATTTATCCATATATAAGTGGCGCATAATATCTGGACATTCACACCCAAGAAGCCATGCATAACCAACTAGTCCATATTTTCATGGGTGTCCCCCAGGGTTATTTCATGGGCCCTATTCTATTCTCTCCACAGCTAAAATGTCTGGCTCCAAATAAAAATCTAATAATAATATTCTCAACAGACTGATATATGTAATTATTAAAGAATTTATAGAAAAGTCAATATGTAATTTTTTTTTATATACCAGGGTATTGCTAAGTGGTCAATAGGATGATCTGGGTGGTTGCTAGGTAGTTACTTATTTGCCCAAGACATTGTAAAACCAAAAGACTGGCTTACGTGTGTTTATGTGTATTTGAGAGGACAGGACTGTGTAAGTGGGAGACAACAGGAATGTGGGTAATGGCTTGAAATGTTCTGTGTTTGTGTGTGTGAGGGAGTGCAGAACTCTGCATTCCCATGGTGAGTCATAGGTCAGCCCATAGTCCTGTGAGATGACAGGGCCGATTTCCTGTGATTATTAGCATTTTCTTTTTATCTGTTAGTGGAGACAAGAAAAAAGAGAAATGTTGAGTGAGAAATACATGGTCAGCTTCTGCCCTAACACCTACTACTATGATGTTCCATAACAATACTTCAAAGGTGCTATAAGCTATTTTTTGAATACCACACATACAATGTTCCCACTAACTGACAGGCATCACTGAAATAGGTCTCCAGTGAAAATGTAGTGCACTGTATGTTCTCCCAGGGATGGTTTGTGGTCTAGAATAGTTCTCTGAATAGTACTCTCTATGGAGTTTTATCTTGAAGCTGGAGGCAGATGCTGAAGTATCCAGCATGCCCTATGAGGATTATGAAACACAAAGGTTTCACTGCAGCATTTAATTAATGTTAGACCACTGGTGTGCTTCAACTTAGCTAAAATCATACATCATGCTGAGCAAACGCTGTTGAGAAAATGTGTAGAAGTCCTTAACTTGACACAGGGAATTAATATTCTATTGTAGCATGCAGATTTTAGAGATATCCATGCATCACAAATTCCAACAAAATGAACAAGAAATTAATATGAAGTCATTTACATTTTAGATGCAGCATTTCTAGTCGTTTATTTTTCCTATTTTTGCTGTGTCAATGAAAATAGTTGCACAATGAACCAAAATCCGCTGCAGCACAGTTGAGGTGTTTCATTCCTGAATGAATCAGCTGGGTTTTTTTTAAAGAAATTGGTTGAATGAATGATCACTCATACAGACAGTCACATTTTTGAATGAATTATTGGGTGAATGATAGTGAATGATTCAATGACTCACTCATACAGACAGTCACTTGTTGCCACCTTGTGTAACAAAGTAACCTGCAGAAAGTCTCAGAAAAATCCCCACTACAAAAGACAATCCAATTTGAGAACAAATTTATGTCCAAATTCATAGTATTCATAAAACACTAGATGACCTACTACTTCTGCAAGATTCTGAAGTGTGCATCCAGTGGATGCTTAACTGTGAATAGCAGTGAAGCGATGCATCTGATGCTGTAAGTTGCATGACAATGACAACATGACGAATGTAGATGACATTCATACTACATACATTCATAGTATGCAGAACCTAACGCTCACAAAGCAAGTTCTTCATCAAATTTATTACACGGCTCTGTGGAATACTTGATTCTGATTGGTCAATCGCACATTCCAGCGGTATGTTATTCCCAGATAACAACCGCCAAAGTGAATAACACACCTCTCGTCCGGGTACTACGAGTTATCTTGACCGGTACTACTTATATGCTTAAAGTGTCACTTCGCTGTCGTTGACTTCAAGGGTTAGTTCACCCAAAAATAAAAATTAGCCCATAATTTACTCACCCTCAAGTCATCCTAGGTGTATATGACATTCTTCTTTCAGACGAATACAATCGGAGTTATATTAAAAAAGTCCTGGATAATCCAAGCTTGGCAATGGCAGCGATTGTTGTTCTGTTAAAAATGCCATAAAAATGCATCTGTCCGTCAAATAACGTGTTCCACACGGCTCTGGGGGGTTAAGAAAGGCTTTCTGAAGCGAATCGATGCGTTTGTGTAAGAAAAATATCCATATTTAAAGTTTCGGCCGATCGCCTTCCGTATTCAATTTATGGGAAAAGTGTTGAAAGTGCCTCTGCAGTTCAAATGCTTACGCTACCAGTTACGGTCGTCAGATGTAGCGTACGCATTTTTAATTGCGAGAGGCACTTTCAACACTTTTTCCACGGAAGGTGATCGGCCGGAACTTTACTTTATAAAGTTTTAAGTATGGATATTTTCTTACACAAATGCATCGCTTCGCTTCAGAAGGCCTTTATTAACCCCCCAGAGCCGCGTGGAGCACGTTATTTGATGGAAAGGTGCATTTTTTATGG
Organism: Rhinogobio ventralis; assembly: GCA_039654625.1. Classification (NCBI taxonomy): domain Eukaryota; kingdom Metazoa; phylum Chordata; class Actinopteri; order Cypriniformes; family Gobionidae; genus Rhinogobio; species Rhinogobio ventralis. The sequence continues at coordinate 22,575,668 of CM077216.1, forward strand.
ACTTCAAAAACAGAGCAACTCTTACTGCTGTTATAAAGCTTGGATTATCCAGGACTTTTTTAATATAACTCCAATTTTATTTGTCTGAAAGAAAAATGTCATATACACCTAGGATGACTTGAGGGTGAGTAAATCATGGGCTTATTTTCATTCTTGGGTGAACTATCCCTTTCAGCATTAATTTCAACATATATGGTAAAAACTAATCTTTTCAAGCAATAGATAAAGGCTTAAAGCAGTTTGGAACTGTTTTTCTTCGTGGAAGCTTTGCGTAAGAGCTAATAAAATATTTAAACTCAAGACAATATTTTGTGTCTAATTTACTTGAGACAAGTAGCCGTGTAATTCTGCGATAACAACCGGCTGGATGTACATTATCCCTTACATAGTACATACTCGGCAGAATGCGATTTCAGATGTAGTGTTCACTTGAGGCCTGCAAAAGACTTGATTTACCGCCTACTAATTGGCCTCTGAACTTTTTTTGTCAAAGAGTGATTTTCTGTTTCGCATAACATGACTCATATTTACACGTTTGCGAGTTAAACTGTAATAATATAAATAATATTAAGAAAGCTGTGCTGGTGCGAGACAAGATCTGGGCTAACATCCTGGAATCGTAACTTTTGCGTCAGTCTGTCCGCTTGTTTCTGCTGATGTCACTACACGTGTGTAAATACAGTTTTAAATACTGACATAAAAAACTACAGAAAAAAAATCAAGTGTGTTTCTCAGCCTTAAGCCAAAGAATGTTCCTGTTTGGGGTTTTTAAACTATTCCTTTAATTCAAAATATCATCACAATCCTACAAGGCAACTACATCTATAATAGAAACTCAAATAGAAACTTCAGATAACTTAACTAAAGGACTTTATTCCTTCCTGATGTCCACAAATTCCCCTTTCTCTGTGTGGGCTTGTTGGCCAGTGTTTAAGTGAGGGCCGGACTTGTTAAACAAGGCACAGTAAAGTGTTGAGGACTGCAAATGCTGAGTGCCGGTATTGTCTGGAGAGAGACCTAAACAGTCTACAGGCCTGAATGGTGTGTAGTTTACCATAGTAACCGGGTTAACAAGGCTGTAGATTAAGACAGCCGTGTGTTTATGTGTGTAACTGTGTCTGTGTGTGGTGAACAAGGGAGTAAATGGGACCGGAGAGGGTGTAAACATGTTGATTTGGAAATCTGCTTTAAGCAAATGAGAAACAATCTGATTAGTTTGAAAATTTACAAGTGCATTTTCTGCTTAAAATGTCAGTTTAATATGCAGAGAAAATTATAAATGAGCCATTTGTTGGTTGATTTCCTGAAAAGTCCTAAACACTGTGTGTCTGTGGTGGTTACAAAACATTGCTCGGTTTGTTTGAGCGACCCAACATAACACCGGCTGAACCAATGGCACGAGTTTGGGGCAGGGAAAACTGCTTGTCCGACCAATGGGAAAATTACACATTTCACCTTTAAAGAATGTATCAAGCAATATTTTGAGAGCATGGAGTCTAATAAGGTGAATTCATGTTTTAGGGAAATTTTATATTCATGTGCTGTGACTGGTCACAATAACTCAAGTTTTAACCATTTCTAGATCATTGACAAATGTGACCCTGGAGCACAAAACCAGTCATAAGGGTACATTTTTGGAAATTGAGATGTATACATCATCTGAAAGCTGAATAAATAAGCTTTCCATTGATGTATGGTTTGTTAGGATAGGACAACATTTGGCCGACTAAATATTGATCTGGAATCTGAGGGTGCAAAAAAATCTCAATATAGACCCTTTTCACATTTCCGGATTTCTCAGAGGGAAAGTCGTCATAGTTGGGTTAACTTTTATAGCGGTGAATGAGAGAATACATTAAATATATTTTTTTGTGTCTCCATTTGCTCAAATAGCCAAAGAAAAACTCCACAATAGTGATTTCACAACTTTCAAAAACAGGGAAAAAATAGAGTGAGATTATAATGGCAGTGAAAAGAGAGAAAGATTTTATTTTTTCCATCACTCCCATAGACGCTGTATTAGAAACACCCTCACATCAGCGTTAACTTGTTTTTTGTAATTTGATGCAAAAGTAATATAATACAAACTATTAGTGTTATAAATGTACATACATTTAAAAAAATATATATACAAAAAACTTTGCAGGATTTACGATATTGATGAACGCGTCATCACAGTCTGTGAAAAGGGTCTATAGAGAAAATCGCCTTTAAAGTTGTCCAAATGAAGTCCTTAGCAATGCATATTACTACTAATAATACATCACGGTAGGACATTTACAAAATATCTTCATGGGACATGATCTTTATTTAATATCCTAATGATTTTTGGCATAAAAGAAAAATCGATAATTTTGACCCATATTGTTGGCTTTTGTCACAAATATACCCGTGCACCTTATGACTGGTTTTGTGGTCCAGGGTCACAAATATAAAAACACATTCCATGTAGTCACTCATTAAAAAAGTGTATTTTGAAACTTCGTTTGAAAAACCCTGTAATTGTGTTTCTTAAAATGGGTATTTTGGCCCTCTTGACTTTTAGAATATACAATTTTTTCTTTTTCTTTTCTTTTTTAATAATGAATATTTCCACCACCATGTCACTTCTACCACATCTCAAATTATTTTTTGTGTTTAGTATTCTGTGGTGGAAATTACATTTTAAACATTTTAGAATAAAACTGCTGACTCTTTGTCTTGCTAAAAGGTTATTTATCCTATCTATAATTTCATTTCATTATCCTAAACACACACAACTAGATAATATTTTTTTACACATTTGTGCATACTTTGACAAACTTGCAGCTTCATTGGTAACGACACACACAAAACATTTTTTTTTCATTGTTTTGTTTGAAGGTTTGGGTCTGGGACAAGAGTAAAACAATTAAATCTTTTATGTTTGAAAGAAGTCTCCTAATCTCACTATGGCTGTTTTTTTTTATGAAAATGCAGAAAAAAATGTCATATTGTGAAATAGTGTTACAATAAAAAAAATATATGTTTTTGATTTTAATATACTTTAAAAGGTCATTTATTCCTGTGATGGAAAAGCTGAATTTTCAGCAGTTGACCTGCTTCATATTCTTATGGAAAAAAAAAATCCGGATTCTTTGATGAACAGAAAGTTCAAAGAACAGCATTTCACGAGTTCATGTGCCCATATAATCTTAGCGAAAGTGGTAAACAGATTTGTCTTGCTGTCTGCTATAGAGAGGATATTCTACTCGAGCTCCTATTGCCCCCCTATAACAGGCAAAATTGTACAAAAAAGGAGGAGAAGGGGAGGAGGAGGGATGCCGAAAGAACTAACAACAGGAAGAGGTAAGATGCTGGTTTTATACCTTGGCATTAATTGGAAGATTAGATGGTCATACGCCTACCGAAATTACGTTTAATAACTAAATATTTTGTAACATCATAACATCATAAATGTCTTTGCTGACACATTTGATCAATTGAATGTGTCCTTGCTGAATAAAAGTATTAATTTATTTAAAAAAACTGTTGTACAGTATTGTAATTATGTCATTATCAAGAATGAATATGAGAAAAACAATGGGAAGAATCAAAATGCTTCCTGATGTTTGTTTGTAAGCATGTCTGAGAGCTTTGTTACCAATGTAAACAGAGTAAAAGAAAGGCTGAATTCTGGGTTCGGGACGGGGGTCATGTGGGGGGCTGGATTCATAGCATGGGGTGGGGGGTATCAACTTACATTTTCCCCTGGGATGGCCACATGACCCTGGAAAAGAGGGAAAAGGAGGAGGAAAAGATGTTAGGTTATGGTCTGGGCTCTCAATGAGAACCACATGCAGGAAAGAGAAAAAAAAAACAGAGGGAGGAGAGGAGAGGAGGAGGGGACAGTGTGTGACTAAAGCCAGTCTCTGAGACGAGACCGAGTGCCGCGTGGATCACTCCTCAAAAGCTGAGCGTCCAAGGAAAGAGCGTGAGGGAGTCTTTGTGAATCAGATTTCACGGAATTCAAAACATCTCCAAAAAAAAAAGAAGCTCGGAGAAGAAAGAACAATGTCAAGTGCAATCGTGAGACGAAACTCCAGCAAGCAAGGTTTGCAGAACCTCCTGAGGTGAGGAATTTGTATGCCAGACTTTCGCACCAAATTTAAGGTTTACAGCTGGGATCTCAGGTGTGATGACGGACATATATTTTGTTTTCTTTGTTCTTTTGCAATTGCGTATGTCAGTTTCGTGGGTAATACTTATTGGTTATTGTTTATAATGAAGGTCATTCACTATATAACAGTACAGCTCATTTAAATGCCATGTTGTGTTCTTTAAGAACCTGTCATTATTTGTTATGGGAAGACATTAACTTTTTACATTTGGGTAATGGAAATGTCTGTATTTGTTTAGTTGATACACTGTAAAAAGTGATCAGAGGAAACCGTTACCTTAAAATTATTCACATACCATAGTTCACATACCTTAATTTTTTCACTTACGCATGAAGTTTATTACTTAATCTTTTGAAGGCAATGGGTTTCCTCAATTTTTTTTAAATGATCACTTTTTACAGTGAACATTAAGATTTTAGGTTAAATTGTACACATAACAGAAACTGTATTAGGTCCTTTAACTGGTCATTATTTCTTAGTTTAAAAAAAAAATCTAAATCAATAAGCATCAAATCATTTTTCTGAATCACAGATTTGTCTTTAATATTTAAATATGGTTTTTGGGGCAACAAAATGTTAAAACTAGGAATAATCCCTCAATTCACAAATGTCTCTCAATTAATATGAACTTAAACTCTTTTGCTAAAAAGACCCGTTTGTATATGACAACAATGTGATTATGATTGCTTAACAAATAGGCAAAAATATATGTTTACTTACCTAAAAAAACCTGAACACGTACTAAGATTGATTTACATATATAGCACATTTTTTAGCAATTGGTGACACCTTCATGCCTTGTTGTCTTTATAGAGAACTGCATGATGTGTCGTTTACTGTGGCTTCTGGAATTTTGTCAGTGTTCCAGAACAGTTTATTGTTTCTTCTAGAGGTTCTGTGAATATTGTGGATAGATGACGCGACAGGAGAAGGGAGGAAGGAGAGGGTTGAGGGCACCTAATTAAAAATGTGACCTGTTGATCATTTAGGTAGAAAACTGTAGGGTTGTTTACTGTAAACAACAAAGCTGCCATTTTACAATGCACTAATTTAAACAACAAAAACTTCAGTGGTGAACTACCTGACTGTGTTTTTTCTACAAACACAAACCTGTCTACTCGAAAATGAGTCACAAAAAGCTTAGTTCACCTAAAAATGACAGTCATTGTTCATGTCTTTCAAAACCTGTATGACTGTCTTTCTCCCGTGGAACTCAAAGGAGTGGTTTAAAGACAAGACACAATTTGTATCTATATAAAAACAAAAATAGCATAACCGCTCAGGATGTGTATACAGTATTAATTTCTGTACGGACAGGATTTGAGGTGGATCAGGTGTGCTTTGTCATACATAAACAGGTTGCATTATTGGCACAGGGTTTATTTCCCCAAGGCTTTTCAGAGCTGCCAAAAAAATCTGCTTTTTCTCACACTCAGGAAGCTGCTTTCTCTATTAACGTCCTACATTCATCAGAAGCGCTGCGACATGTAATTGACAAGTGTATACAAAATATTGTACACACAGTGTTGCAATTGACATATCCGGTATATGTCAATTGCAACACTGTGTGTACAATATTTTGTATACACTTGTCAAAGTGTTTTGAAAACCATTACAACCTTAACAGATTTTACAGTATACACAGTACGTCACACTGACACTTACCGCAAAACCGTTTTAGATTTGGCAGGATGTACATTTTTGGTTTTGTGGTGTACAAATTTTACACTAATGTTTTTATCTTGCACAATGTCTTTCTCATTGTGGTCAAAGCCGTGACCCCCTGATCTGTGGACTTCGTGAGCCGCTCTTCTATTTACGATTCTCTGATAAGAGCTGCTGGAATGTAGAAGGCTTAGCCGTTTGACTGAAAGGGGGAATAAATTTTATCATCCCAGTGGCAGTATGCTTTTCCGAAGGTTTCAGGCAGCAGAGTAGAATAAACACTGAGGGCACTGTGTTATGTTTAGTTAAGCATTAGAGACGTATATAGGGGAAGTGGGGTAAGATGGGGTTAGGCTCTAGGCCCGTTCTCTAGCTCCAACCCTAATCAAACACACCTGAACCAGCTAATTAAGCTCTTCGGGATTACTAGAAAGCTACAGGCAGGTGAGTTTGATCAAGGTTGGAGCTAAACTCTGCAGGAAAGTGGCCCTCGAGGACCAGTGTTAAGAACCCCTGAAATTGAAATTAGAAGAACGTGTCTATTTCTGGGCCGTAGAAATACAGAGAAACATAAGCTATATCATATATTCAAAAAACCTGCTCACTTTAGAATGAAACTATTTCAAATAAAAATCTAAACATAAATGAGAAGAAAAAACAAATTGGCTAATACATAATCCCATTCCAGAGCCTTTTCGTTGCATGTTGTGCACAATTTTCATATACCAGCTACACTCTTAAAACTAAAGGTTCTTTTTTGGCATCTATTGTTCCATGAAGAACATTTAAAGTCCCCCTGTAATTTTATCCCTTAAAACTCATCTTTGATCACCAAAATTACATATTGAAATGTTTTTTTCCTGTGAAAAAAATGTCTTCATGCCTTAAAATAGCTTGAATGTAACTCTACACACTTGCTTCATTAAGTATACATAGCTACATGAATATGCAAATGAGCCCCGCCTCCAGTCGATGTATCAGAATGCATTTTAGGTATCGCTCTCTAACGTCAGACACATAACAAATTTATTTAATTAGCTTTTTGCTTGACTACATTATCAAACAGCTAATAATGTGTTGCTAATGTTACACAAACCATCTCAGCCTTCTAAAAACCATCATCCTTAGAAATGCTTTGAACAACTTCAGTGTTCTTCAACTTCACCGTCAGTGGAGAAAGGCAAATAGTTCATCATACCATCGTAATATACATCATATACACAATTCACCCGCTATATTGCTAAATTTACTGATTTTACAGAAAAATATACCGGGATAACCTGGCTTCTCTTGAGACTCCCCTGCTTTACAGCAGTTAATGATATGCTAAAGCCCACCCACACATTGACATGATTGGTTACAAGGTAATTTGTGACACCAGCGATTTCAAACTGTATTTTTGAGACTGTCTTATAATTTGCACATGATTTGTCTAAAGCTGCACTATGTAACATTTTTGCAGTAAAATATCCAAAAACCACAAGGCCATGTTATATATTTTGTTCAGTTGAGTACTTACAATATCCGAAATGTTTCCAACTATTTGTAGATTGTGAGAAAATTGCTATTTTAACCAAGGAGCCGGGACGTGTGAGGGAGTTGCCTGTCAATTGCGTCATATCTGCGTTACCCTCGGTTTCCGGTTTTATTTAGCAGAAACGCTTTACTCTGACTGCAGTGTGCAACAAGTGTCATAGCAGCCGGCGAGCGGACGCACAGAGTAACGTCATAACATCATTTTCAACACACTCAAATATCTAATATGATAAACAGAGCTGCGTTACCTCATACTCATGACCGGAAAAGCAGAAATGGCGCCGGCAACTGTGGCATAATAAAAGTCCCGCCGCTCGCGAGGCGTGTGTTGCGCAATCGCTCCAGCGGCCTTGTTCAGCTCCCACAACACTCGGCCCTGCTCTGCTTCATACTACAGTAACGTTAATAATCGCATCCATGAACATGATTTCTGCCCGAGTCCTATCCCGATTCTTTTCCACCGGCTGTGAGGTGAAGACCACATGTCCCAAGATTCTGCGCTCAAACTTGACGTCATCAAACTACGCCTTTGTTTTGAATAGGCGACCTCTAGCGGACGGAAAAGTTACATAGTGCACCTTTAAAGCATATTAAAAACACCACATGGACATATAAACAACATTAAAAACTTGATTTTCACCACAGGGGGTCATTAACATCCACTGAATGTGTCCATTATATCAAAATGTTCTTTATACTGAAAAATGTTTTTTTTTTTTTTTTTTTATGTCTTTCACACTAAGAAAAAGTTATTTAAAAAAACTTTCGGGAACTAAAAAGGCTCTTCTATGGCGTTGCTGTGAAAATCCCCTTTTGAAACCTTTATTTTTAAGTGTGAGTAATTTAGAAATCTATTGAAGTGTGCTAAAAAATAAATCATTTTTAGAGCTCTCCGATTAAATGACTTAATTACAGTTGTTACAATCCTCATGATTCATAACGCCGCACTTTCCACAGCTTAGATCCGTGCTTTGAAATTTCTTCAGCCGTTTAGGGAACACTGGGAAGGGTATGCGAGGTTTGCAGTGATGTGACCACACACTGACAGAAGGAAGATACTAACATGCCTGGGAAAATAACTCTCCTTTGCTCTTTAAATCTGTCGTTAGGATGACATCATCTGACTCACAGAGTCAATAAACCTCACAGCTGCCCTTCAATTCAGATATAAAATGAGAGAGGAGGAAATAACAGCATTCATCATTCAGATCTCAAACCTGTAAACAAACATGAAACAAGGATGCTTCCCTGTACAAGAGAACAAAAGGGAACATTTAAGATAATTTCCACTAAGAACAATGATTTGTCATATGAACAGAATCAGAAAAGAGTCAAGTTAAGTACAAACATTACAGCAAGAACACATTTTAGTCTGAGAAAGAAAAAACTGAACACATTAAAATGGATGTTAGTGATGACACTGCCTAAAAGTGATTTTGTGCATATATTTAACTATATATTAATGATATGCTTTTCTCTAACAGTTTTTTGTCTAGCTTACAGGATTGAATGACTTTGCGGAGGTAAATGTAACATTGCGTGTGTTGTTCACACACCCTTTTAGGACCTTTTAGGTAAACACGATTTCACCAAGCACAACATGTTCCTGGATCAACATCTTTGTTGATCCTGGAGCAACATTCCAATCAACCAATCAGATTTAAAGGATAAGTTTACAGTTTATGTCAAGTTGAGGCTTACAATCAGGGTTAGGTGCTTCTACATCAGAGTTATTCACCATCATTTCCCTCTGATTTTAGAGATATGTTATGGGTAGGGTTAGGACAAAATTTTCGGACAGAAATGTTGTTCCAAGATCAATTAAATATGTTGATCCAGGAACTTACTTTGCAAAATCCCGGTGACCTCACCGTTTTATTGACGTTTTTTCTTCGTTTGAAACGCGCGATTACACAAGTAATACATTTCAGGTGATACATTTCAGTTAGTTGTACTGTATCTTTTAACATACCTTTTTATTCATTTAATGTTTATTGGTGTTATATATGTATTTTACAGCATCGGCAGAACCTTCTGATTTTAGGGCCAGATTCACTAACAGCTTGCGCCAACGCAAACCCTCTTTTGGCCTTAAAAACTACTGTCGGGATTTACTAAAGACATGCAAGTGACGAATTAGCGCTGAAAAGCGAGGTTTTTGCGACTGACCTTATAGCATATGCATTTGTAGGAGTATTTAAATGAATCATGCAAGCTGATTTACTAAGGTTTGCGTCAATTTACTGGTGTATGTGCCATTTTTTTCCGCCCCAAAAAAGCATGTCTTAAACCAGACGCTAACTGGTAGATTGTGTTGGTCATTATGGAAATGATCCGGCTGCGTCTGTGTTGTTTAATTTCAGTAGATCACACGCAGAACTTTCCACTCCCATCTGCGCTTTTTTGGAATTGCACTCTCACGCTAATTTGCCCTTGTAACAAAGTTCGTTGTTCAGGGAAGCAGGAGGCGGGAACCTGTGAACGTTCAAACACTTTAATAAATAAACAAACACAAAATGTAAGTAACGCAGGCATGGACGGCTGCTGTGCACACACATAATAAAACATAAACAAAACACAACGTAAAATCCAGACCTGGTTCTCTCTCGTCCTTCACTGTTGTCGCTCTGCCTTTTATGCATCTAAGCTCCTCCGTGAGATATGAGACCTGTGCGGCGCGCAGCTGGCGCTCATTATCACTCACACCACCGTTCTCTTGTGCCATTCTCTCACGGTCCCTCGGCCTCGACAGCTTGCCACAGCCCTGTTTAGTAAATCTGGTCCTTAACGTGAAAAGTTCTTTCTCCACTTAGTCAGAGGGGGGTGTTGTAGTTTTTAATACAATATTTGTTTTTATGAATACAGTATATTGAAATTGAAAGCAATTACAGATTGAAATTTTTAAATGTTATCAATTCACAGAGAAGAGTTTTTTTGTGCCGTTTATGGAAGTAGGGGTTGAAACAGGGGTTGTACTTTTTTTTAGGAATTGTATTCGTATCTGTGACAAGCAGGGCAGGGCGGCTGTGAGCCGTGAGAGAACGGCGTGAGGCCGTTAGCGTGATTGCAAATGAGCATCACCTGCGCGTCACAGTATCCTACAATTTTTGTGAAGACCATAAAAAGTGTAGTGCCTCTCGCAGTTCAAAATGCTTACGTAGCGCATCGATTCACTTTAGAAGGCCTTTATTAACCCCCCGGAGCCATGTGGAGCAGTTATATGACGGAGAGATGCACTTTTATGGACTTCAAAAACGATGCAAAAATTCACTGCCATTATAATGGATTAGCCAGGACTTTTTTAATATAACTCCGAAGAATGTCATATACACCTAGGATGACTTGAGGGTGAGTAAATCATGGGCTAATTTTCATTTTTGGGTGAACTATCCCTTTAAGAAAGTAGACAGAACTCAGATAAACTTGTTAGTTTTAGGTTAAGTAGATTGACATTTTTAAGTTAGTGAAATATAAGATTAAGTTTACAGATTAAGATCAACTTAAAATAAAAAGTGATCACAAAACATTTTCTTTCAGCAACATTTACTTGAAGCTGACAAGTTCACATAACTTCATTTTTTCAATTACACATGAAGTTTATTACCTTAATAATTTTAAGGCAACGGGTTTCCTCACTTTTTTAAGTTAAGTCAACTGATCACTTTTTACAGTGTAGTAGTCAAGAGAGCAGAGATATCGCTCCACATTAAACAGTGCCAAAACAACATTATTTAACCCAAAAATGAAAGCTCTGGCTGCATTCGAATGTACTTACTTCTCTACAGTATAGTAGGTGAAAACCAGTACATAAAAAAGTAGTATGTCTGAATTCATTTATAAAAGGCAAAAAATACCCAGATGACCCAGATTGCACTTCTGGCAAGATTCTTAAGTGCACATCCAGTGCACACTTTACTATCCCATGAGGCCACGAGAGACTCTCACTCACGCCTCCAGAAATGGCCAAATGCAACTGAAAATGAATGACTTCTATTCGTTGCTTAGTTGCTGGTGTAAACATGGCTTTGTTTCAAACCTTTATGCTTTTCTTACTTCCATGGAACATAGAAGGTATAAAAAATAAAAAAAAGACTTAAAACGTGAAAAATAGGTTGTCTTGGACCCTTTTGACTTTCATTATATTGACAAAAACATTTTAAAATATGTTCTTTTGTGTTCCACAGAACAATGAAAGTCATTCATGCCTTCAATCAGTAACAATGACACCCTGTTTAGAGAGCATATATCAGACAATTGGCATTTACTAATCACTGGTTTCACTTTAATAATTAAGGTTAAGTGCTGAAAAGGGAAACTCAGGTCGGAGGTCAACTTCTATGTGATCTATTTGTGACTGACCCATGTAGCTCATCCTGTGCTCTGCAAGACTAGACTTGGCTGTGGTAAATTAGGGCAGGCAACAATGGTGAAAAACATTTCCCAATCCGTCAAGCCTTCCAAATCCTTTCTGCCCCAAGGCACCAGGCTGTGGAAGTTTAGTCAACACATTGTCAGGGGAGGTGATACATTCTGAATATAAGCCAGGCTCTTGTTTTCTTTTCCCTTTCTTTCTCTCTCACTTTAGTGTTTCCATTTAATTCCGAAATGGGTCTGAGAAACATTTTGTCAGTCTGTGTTTGACAATATGCTCACCATGACTGAAAATCTGTTTTCAGTTCCATAACTCTTGGAAGACGGTATTTCCAGACATAAAGGGAAAAGGCTACATAATCAGACTGATAGTGGTAAATAAATCTGATGTTGAATGACATCATTGGCAGGATTGACATCATTCAAGTGGCTCCTGCCAAAAAATGAGGTAATCCCGTCTGAGTGATTAACAGCCTATAATAATCAGAGGCACGGGAACTGTGTGACAGATCAGATCCTGCCATAAGCCCTTTGTGAAAATGCATGGTTGGTTTCAAGATGTGGTTTGGTCTTTAAACTGTAGTTGGGTTATGAGTAGAAACTGGTTTGTACTTAAAAAACCCAGTATTGCTGCAGGCCGAGTGCCACAGGTAACTGCAGCTGTGCAGATATATTTGGCACATCTCGATTGCAAGTATCTGATTCCATGTCAAATCAACCAAATTTCAGAAACTCCCCCAGCTCAAATTTTTGATTTTGCTTATTTATTTATTTTCTGAAGAAAGACCAACATAAATAATGATAAAAGCCAAAATATTAAATGTCATGGATGAATATTTAATGAGTAATCCACTATTTTGTAGAGAGGGGGTCAAAATGACACTTTTCACCTGAGATTTGGAACCAAATTACAATGCGGTAAAATGACTTTAGAAAGATGGCAGTATCATTATTTTATTTGTACACAGAGATTGACAGGTCTATTAGTAAAATCTGTTGACTTTAGCAATCTTTGTTGCATTATATGCCTGTGGTGACAGTTCAAAAATGGGAAAAAGCACTTCTGTTTTTTCCCCCTGTGGTTGTATGCTTGCAACTCAAGAGGTATTAAAGATCTCTTAATATGCTTTTATGTTTTGGTTTTTAACAAACTTTTCTTTTGGTATCAATATTTTTTAGGGCCCTATATGGTTCAATTTCAGAGATATTGGGATCTCAATATGGCACTAAGAGTAAATTGTTAAATTGTACAGATTTTCAGTGGTCAAAAAACACATGTGGGACAATTTTCATAAAGCTGATACTTTTTCTCTTTCAAAGAGGAATAGCTAAAGAAAAAATTATCTTGGTTAAATTATATGGTTAAATCCCATTGATATGAGGATCTCAATGTGGGTCCATTTTGAAATTGTTGAATGTTACTCATTTTCAATGGTCGAAAAAACAAATGTGAGATGGTTTGCACACAGCTGATACTTATTGCATTTAAATGGAAATGGCAGAAGAATATATAATGTTGAAATAGAAATGTATCATTTCTCTCAAAACAATGCATAGAACATGTCTTAGTGCCAAAGATACATTAAAATGGTCAAGTTGAGGCACCATAACTTTCATTTTGACCCCCCAACCCCACCCCCCTACAAAATAGTGGATTACTCAGTAAATATACATCCATGACATTTAATATTTTGGCTTTCTTCTTCATTTACATATTTTCTTTCACCAGAAAAAAAAAAAGATCAAAAACTATTTTTGTAGCCACAGACCTCTGGTTGAGTTGACACAATCGATTTAAAACTAAATTCAGCCAGTTTCTTTGCTAGTGAAAATAGTTTTAAAAGCCAAATTCCTATATTAAAGTTAGATTTTTGCTGCAGCAAAGCTGACCTGCAAGTCAGCAGAACCTTCTGAGAAATTTCCAACAGTAATGGTTCCTCAATGAACTTCCTCAGTGACAACAAAATCAAGGATCAAGGACTTCATTGAAGAACTTCTGTAGCGTTTATAGGGTTCTTGAGTTACTGTATGGTTCTTTGGCAATTCAAAATATTCATGGTGTTACACAAGTTCTTCATTTTTTAAATTGTTTTCTGGTTCTTTAAAGCACCACTATATACTGTAGATCATTCAATAAAGAACTCAAAATAAGAAGTCGTGGAACCTAAAAACTTTCACCAATGGCATCAGGCTGAAAAAGTTTGGTTCTAATCGGAACCTCTCTTGAATGTTGATAAGACAATATTGCTCAGTCAACATGCTTTTATGGCTATTTGTAAAGCCATTGTAGTAACCTGTGACCTCAGATGTAATCTGGCCTGAAATTCTTCCGAGGGTCATTGGTGACCTGTGTTCACCCTTAATTGATCCACAATCCAGACTGAGTGCCTAAAGGGATAGTTCACCCAAAAATGATTTACTAACTCTCATGTCCTTCAAGACCTGTGTAGCATTCTTGCTTCTACAGAACACAAAAAAAAGATATTTTGGAGAATGTTGGGGTCTACACAACATTGGAGCCCAATGACTTCCATTGTATGGCGGAGAAAAAAAAATCTAAATATCTCCTTTGTGTTCCACAGATGAAAAAGTCACAGGTTTGTAATGTGAGTAAAGGATTATAGAATTTTCTTTTTAGGGAGAACATAGACCCCCCTATGATCTGGGAAGAGCAAAGTTAATGCTTGCTACCATTAACATTTGTAAGAAATTTAGCAAGACTTTGCATTAGTAAATAAAGCTTCAAGTGGCGAATGAAATTAGTTTGTTTAGCCTACTTTTGCCAGTGTTGGAGACACGAAGAGCGTGTTTGTGTATGTTTACAGGCTAGATAAACATAGAGATGCCTCAGTATCTTGAGTGTGAGTTTGCATGGGCCTCCCATCTGTGTCACTCAAGCATAGGCGGTGTCGAATGCCAGAGCAGATGTTCCACAGGCTCTAAACCTCAAACAAGGGACTAAACAAACTATTGTTGGAGAATTTTTTTAGAGATCCATGTATCATTGTCATCAGCTCTCTTCTGGGTTATGGGGTCATTTATCATTCGACCACGATTCTCACCTGGGTCAAGAAAGAAAAATGTATCTAGTATAACAAGGGGCTCATTTTTACTACTTTTCCTGCAGAGTGACAGCCCAGCGAAGTATCGAAGATGCTGAGGAGATCGAGAGAGAAAGGCGACGTCGGGCCCGGGAGGCCTTCCGCAATCAACACAGCCTGTCTAGATCTGCTGGGTCTCCTCAGGACAGTGTGAACCCACCTGAGGCCGGCCTGTAAGTGTGAATGTCATTCTCTACTTCGCATTTCACCTGGTTTTTGTTAAGCTTGTTTTGTTGCCTGGCAGATTTCCATATGAAATATGGAAATGTGGACTTGGAACATGTCTGGTTCTCATTGCAGCTTATTCTGGCCAAGAGCTGTCCACATAGACATAAGAAGACGTCTGAGAGACATGTAAACAACTAACCAACTTCAGTTTTTGTTTTGCTTTTGGGTCAAAAAAAGAGTGTCCTGAAGAGTTTAGCTCCAACCCTAATCAAACACACCTTAAGCGGCTAATCAAGCTCTTCAGGATTGCTTGAAAATCACAAGCTAAAGTGGGTTGGATGTAACTGTTGCAGGGCAGTGGGCCTTCTGGAGCAGGTTTGAAGACCTATGGCATTATGCAGATTGATATCTACTTTCTTTTTCTCTTTGCACTAACATTCGGATATTAAAATTGAATACATTTGTG
This sequence comes from Rhinogobio ventralis, assembly GCA_039654625.1. Taxonomy (NCBI): domain Eukaryota; kingdom Metazoa; phylum Chordata; class Actinopteri; order Cypriniformes; family Gobionidae; genus Rhinogobio; species Rhinogobio ventralis. Next base: position 22,591,114 of record CM077216.1, read on the forward strand.
TTACAATGGCCCTTATTCACAAACAGAGCTTAGATTAAGCTTGGATTAGGCCTTAGTTCAATTAGGACATTTAAGTAGCTTTTATAAATGTGCCTTAGGGAAAAAAAAAAACATTACTGGTGTGCATCTTGGAACAAAACAATAGCACTGACATATTTTAGGATATGTCAGTGCAAGTTGCTTTCAGTTAAAACAGCTCAACTTGGACTTGGCTTGCTTGTTTGTTTTTTAATAACAAAAAAACACAAAAGTTCTATTTTTGGCAAATGTAAAGGCCCATTTAAACCAAGGGCCAGATATACTAAACAGGGGAAATTAGCATTTAGCAATTAGCAATTCCAAAAAAGTGCAGATGGGAGTGGAAAGTTCTGCGCATGATCTACTGCTGACGCACAAATTAAAGAACACATATTCAGCCGGATCATTTCCATAATGACCAACATAATCTACCAAGAGCAATGCAAATTAGCATCTGGTTTAAGACATGCTTTTTTGGGCTGTTCGTAAATCTGGCCCCAAAAGTAAAAATTAATAAGCCTCAGGCTGAAGGAAATGCAAATTCACGCCTGTACAGTAGAGGGTGCAGCTCAAACAAACCTTTCAGCTGTGCTGCCATTCTGGATCGCAGAATGAATAGAATAGCATACAGAAGAATAGAATACAAAATAAGAAAGTTCAACACACTTCTGCAATAAAAAAAACAAAAAATTAAACAAACAATATGTTTTTCTAAAGTAATTTTTTTGCTTATTAGTGTTGTTAAATTAGATCATCAAAGGTCAGCAGCAAATGCTTTGGTTAAAGGTACACAATGTAACACGGTCCCTCGCCTCGCTGCTTGCCACATACCCCCAACGCCCTTCGCAGGCCGGGGGGCACTCCCGAGACTGCGCTCTACTCCCCCCCCCCCCCCCGCTCGGTCCTCAGCCAGCCGAGAGGCTCTTCCTCGCGGTGCCATGCGATGGTACTGGACGCTCGGTGGTCGGCTCGATCCTCCTCCACCCCTTGGCGGCCGGCGGTGGCTCCTCCTGCTGAGGGCAGCCAGCAGCGAGTCCCGCGCCCCCTGCTCCTCCCCGTCATGGCGGCTGGTAGCAGGCTCCGGCCCACGGCGAACGCCGGCGTCTTCTCCGCTCCCTCTAGGATGGCAGCCACCCCATCTCAACCCAGGGGCATGGCAGAGAGCTCTCCGTCCCCCCGGTCTTCACTTGCTCCAGCACCATCGCCTCGGGCAGCCACTCGCGGCCTTCATCCATCCGCGCTGCCCGAACTCCTCAGCACCGCGATCCACCTCAGCAGCGAGGGCTGTCCGACAGCATGTTCCTCCTTCCTCCCGGGTTTCGGCACCAATGTAACAGAGTTTGTATGTTCAGGGAAGAAGGAGGCTGGAACCGGCAAACATTTAAACACTTTAATAAAAATAAACACAAAATGAAAGTAAAAGCAGCAGCCCCTCACGGACGACTGCCGCGCACACACATACAAAACGTAAACAAAACACAACATAAATTCCAGGCCTGGTACTCTCTTGCCTTGCACTATCGTCGCTCCTCCTTTTATGCTCCCGTTACTCCTCCGTGAAATGAGACCGGTGTGGCGCGCAGCTGGAGCTCATTATCACTCGCCACCGGCCCGCTCTCACGGTTCCTCGCCTCGCTGCTTGCCACAAATGCATTACTTTACTAGTTACTTAAAAAGTAATCTGATTAAGTAACTGTTGTTACTTGTAATGCGTTACCCCAACACTAGACAAGCAGATGCGATGAAACCTGTTTTCCTGTTTGATCATTTGACATTTAGCATGCCACCCCCCCCTCCGAAAAAAAATACAGTATCTGAAATATTAAAATATACAACAAATATACAATATCTAAAAAATAAAAATACATTTAAAATAAAATATAAACAAATAATTGTATGCATGAATTGCATTTTTTATCTATTTTTGCATAAATGTACATATTCGGGAAAAAAGGAGCATCATGTCATTGATTGTAAGGTTGGATTTTAGTTTTCTTTCTCTCTTTTTTTCTCTCAACCAAACACACATGCATATGTACAGTGGGCGGCACAGCTGGTCTCTCATCATTACCTAATCTCTTAAGAATTTTCAGCAGGGCATGCCTTTGGAACAGGGTTTATGTCATATCCCACACCATATAAAACCTTTCTTTTAATCAGAGAAACATTATGGACCTCACACACATACCACATATTTTATATGTGTGAAGATAAACACAGCTGTCTGAGTCGACCTGTTCAAAGCACAAATAGGTCGTCTAGGGCCACTTTGTAATTATCCTTGATCAGAGATTTAGAAGCTCACTCTTGGCTTAGATACACATGAATCAATTTTAAGACCTTTTAGATCGGTTTAACATGGAAAGTGGATTTTAGTAATGCCTGTGCAAGAGTTTTTGAACTAGACTCACAGCTTTTGGTGTAGTAAATAAGCATTCAGATTTTTAACTGGGATATTTTGCATTGAACTGTATATTTTTGTTGAAGTTCAGTTGTTATGCTTTGCTGAAAATCTACTTAATAATCTTGTGGAATGTGCTTGGCATTCCTTTCCGGCAGCTCCTGGGCAGATGAAATAGATTTTAATTCAAGGCTTCGCAATGAACAGAAACTATTCTGTAAAAACAGCCTCATTATCCCTATTTTGAGATTTTTAAATGCAGCTGTGTGTGTGTGTGCAATTTTTTATTCTGATTAAATGTTATGAATTAAACAGATCATAAACAGACGCCCTGCGTCCCAATGTGCATACTATCCACCCAATCTGCCCTAAATAATATTGAAAATGATTTATGAATGTCAAACATTAATGTCACATACTACTTAGGATGGATAGTATGCGCATTGAGACGCAGGCATGCTTAATCACTATAAATAAATAAATAATCCCCTAAACATTAAAGGGATAGTTCACCCAAAAATGATATTACTAGGATGGCTTGAGAGTGAGTAAATTATAGGATAATTTAAATTTTTTGGTGAACTATCCCCTTAAAGTATTAATCAATCATATAGATATCTCTCCTTATATCCTCAAACTCAGCTCTTGAAGGGCCACTGACCTGCATAGTTTAGCTCCAAACAGCTCTAACTCACCTGCCTGGAAGTTTCGAATAACCTTGAAGAGTTAAGACCTTGATGAACTCTTTTAAAGTTTGCGACCACTGCCTAGAACCTTCTTGGTATAAAGCCGCCTTTAAGAGTCAAGAACCCTAGAATTCTATATAAAACCCCACATAAAATTTTTCCCCCAAATTTCTAACAGTGTAGTATGCAGTAAAATGACAATCCATCATCCAACATGGGATGCATTTTTGCATTTCATCTATAAGAAACGGCAGGGGTATTCAACTAAAATTTAAAGAGTTTCAGTTAGAGAAAATGTCTTGAAGCAAAGGTCCGGAAGATCATAATGTCTAACTAGTTAGTGTGATATATATTTAAGTAGCCTAGTAGTTGTATCAACATCTGCATGTAATCAATACCTGACTCAAATCAAATTAATTCAGTACAATTCAAAAACCTTTTGACAATATTTATTGTCACGTAACATATGTATGACTGTAGATACAAGCCCGTTTTTTTTTTCTTCAAAAAGTGGACCTTTTTCAGCCCTTTAGGACCTTTTTAATTTTGGTGACTTTTTATCCACCTTTTTCAGTCCAAACACACTGTGTGGAGTGTGTATTATTTGGCATGGATCAAAACTTCCCCACAAAGTTTAAATCACAAATTCACGTGACAGAAGTATTAAGCTAATATGTATTTTCATATGTTTGAAGGCCAAAAAATTTATGAGAAATAGTGGGCAGTCAGTGTGAAGTAGATTATTTGTCAGGTTCGTTCAAACCACCCGAACCAGGCGGTGTTCACCTCATTACACGGTGCCTGTCTGTTCTCGGTACCCTCACAGGGTCAATCCACCAACCCCGCCCGAGTGCCGGGGCGTGGAGGGCCCTCGCGGGTCATCTGAGGATGGCTCGCGCCCTCCGAGGAGGGAGGTGGCGCTGTCGAGCCAGTTGTTCCCTGCCGGTCCACCGCTTCAGGGCGCTGTGCTCCCAGTGCAGAGTATATCAGAGACCAGCCTCGAGAGGCTGGTACCCTTAGTAGATTTTTTGCCAGAGTGGGAGAATCTGCCAAATATATCTCAGTGGGTCCTGCAGACAGTAAAAATAGGGTACGCCATCCAGTTCAGGTGTCGTCCACCCAGTTTCAACGGGGTTCTGCCCACGCTGGTGGGCCCGAGCAGGCTCTGGTTATGAATCAAGAAGTACAGACCCTCCTGTGGAAGGGGGCCATAGAAAAGGTCCCTTTGTCCGACAGGGAGTCAGGGTTCTACAGCCGGTACTTCATCGTGCCAAAGAAGGATGGAGGGCTGCGCCCTATTCTAGATCTGCACATCCTCAACCGCTCAGTAGCAAAGCTCAAGTTCAGGATGCTTACACTCAAACATATTTTGTCTCAAATCAGGTCCGAGGACTGGTTTGTCACGATAGATCTCAAAGATGCTTATTTCCATGTCTCCATCCTTCCGCAGCACAGGAAGTACCTGAGGTTCGCTTTTGGGGGAGAAGCGTACCAAAATCGGGTGCTTCCCTTCAGTCTAGCACTTTCACCCCGCACCTTCACCAAATTCAAACTCAACTTCAAGAAGAGCGTTCTTTCTCCAGTTCAGAGAATAACGTATATAGGCGTGAGCTGGAACTTGGTCTCTATGCAGGCCCGCTTATCAGAGCCTCGCATAGGGTCGGTTCTCTCAGCAGAAGAGGGGGTGAAGCTAGACCAGTCACTCACTGTCAAACAGAATCAGAGGCTGTTAGGTCTATGGCAGCAGCGTCCAACGTGATTCCTTGTGGCCTGTAGTACATGAAACCGTTGCAGTGGTGGCTCAAGACCAAAGGATATTCCCAGAGGGGAAACCCCTTTCGCACGATCAAGGCAACGCGGCGGTGGTCATGTGGAAGGATCCTTGGTTTCTGGCCCAAGACCAGTTACTGGGGGCACCGTGTCAGCGGGCATCTCTGACCACGTATGCCTCCCTTACGGGTTGGGGGGCGACCATGAGTGGTCGCTCGGCCCAGGGCTCCGTCCCACTCGCCTGTTTCTCTCCCTTTCTCTGTCTCACTCACCTGTTTCTCTCCCTTTCTCCGTCCCACTCGCCTGTTTCTCTCCCTTTCTCCGTCCCACTCACCTGTTTCTCTCCCTTTCTCCGTCTTACTCGCCTGTTTCTCTCCCTTTCTCCGTCTCACTGGGTCCGGACCACGGTCTGCCTGTTTGTGACCTATGGTATATGGCTTACTGCCTATTTTTTTTCTCAATATTATGTGAATCAGTTCGCATTACGCAACGACATTATGCATTTAATCAAAATCCTCTGGTTGCCCATGGCAAATTAAAGAAAACAACAACAAACAACCACCTGTCAGATCCTCACACGCACCTCAAACATCTGTTTTCTGAGGAGCGTGTTTGAAGTCGGCCTCTCGTGTTAATAGGCTGGCACAGTGACTTCAGCGCATATTTTCTTTCATCAAAGTAACACCATCACAGGTGTGTGGGCTCAAGCGGTGCTTTCACTGACTGAAGCCGTTCATGCCTGACTGACTGTTAACTTGCCCAGGTTCCCTATGAATGTGATTTATATAGGTCTGCCTCTCGTTTCTGTAAAAAGCTCCAGTGTCTCACCACAAAGTAATGGAGTCTAAATCATCTTAAAGAAAAGGCCAGGTTTGGAAGAGCATGATCAAGTATAATTTACCTATTTTTCAAATTGAATTGTACCGAACTGTAATATGAGAAAAAAAAAAAACAGTTATGCTTCAGCATTCTGCCCCGTGTTTTTGGTTAATTTAGTTGTCTTTGGTCAGTGTTGCATTCATGTTTCAATCGAACTGCACCAGTTTGTTTGGAAGCCGAATGAGACCCTATGAAAAGGTGGGTCATAGTCCGTTTGTTTGGTGCGCAGCAGGATTTGGATGGCAGCGTTCACACTTATTCACTAACAGAGCAATCGCACCAGCGTAATTTCAATCAAACTAGGTTCAAATCCCGGGGTCGAGTAGGACCCATTACACCAGCAATGTGCTAAAACATGTTAGCAATGTGTAAGAACATTTTATTGACTTCTTTGAATAAAATCTTCAAACTTCAAGCTCCTATCTCTTTGAATGGGGAAACATCAAATTCTCCAAAGCTGTTCACCAAGCTTCCGATTAAATTTCATATTTGAAATGACCAATGAAATCTGACAACAACTGTCTCATAAATGTTGTTTCTTATGCTCAAATAGTGTTAAAAAACATATTTTTCAGGCTAAACCAGACAATGTGCATGTGCAGTCATAAGCGTGCGTCTCAGAACACTGAAGCTGCGTCCGAAATCACGCACTATGTGAGTAGGTACTACATTTGAATTTGAACGAACTTCGCGACCGTTAAAAAAGTATGTTCTAAAAAGTATGAATGAGTGTAGTATGAATGTAATCCGGATGTACTACATTCGCCATGTTGTCGTTATCATGTAACCTACCAGCGTCAGTTGCGTCCCTTCACCTCCATTCATAAATCCTCTCCTGTGGCCTCATGGGATAGTAAAGTGTCCATAGTATGCACACTTCAGAATCTCGCCAGAAGTAGTAGGTCATCCGGGTACTTTTCGCCTAATTTGGACATACTACTCTGTTGGCGTACTGTTTTTCGCATACTATATAGTAGAGAAGTATTCGATTTCGGACGCAGCTTGATTGTATCATATTGCGCAATGCAATTTTTTCCTATTCATAGTAATATGCATCGTCTTTGTATATAAAGTCTTTGATGACATTTGGTGGCACTTGATGGCTTTTCATTTAAACATTATGTTATGTTAGAAAAATTATATTAGAGTTTCATGTTACATTTTATGTTGTTTAATTCATGTTTATTGCAATATTTTAGTTTCATATGTGTTATCATGATGGCGTTTTGTATTTGTGTGTGTGATAGTACTTCCCTCAGATTGTGGAAAAGCAACTTGTGATGAACTTTGATTTATCATATGACTTTCTTTTTACCATCTGTGTTTTTAAAAAACGGAAGTTGCAATAATATTTTCTTCCCTATTGTGACATCTATCCAAGTTAAACAGAAATACAGTTTTTTTACTGTAAATTTACTGTAAATTCAATCTGTAAAACATAAAATGTTGCTATCAGGCCACAGCTGTCAGTTTTTTACCGTAAATTTTACATTATTTTTAAAGTGTAGAAAATTAAATAGTGATTAAAAATGAATACACATTTTTTTAGTTTGTTTAAAGCAAGATTCAAACCTTTGTTTCCCACATGAGCACCACAGCTCAATGCACATGCTCTAACTGCTAAGCAATCGCTCTAAGAAGATTTGTGACCCTTGAGTCATAAGTCGCACAGGTATATTTGTGGCAATAGCCAAAAATACATTGTATGGGTCAAAATTATCCTTTTTTTTTTTTATGCCAAAAACCAAGTAAAGATCATGTTCCATGAAGATATTTTGTAAATAGTTGTATCTCGGCCAAATATTGTCCGTACAAACCATACATCAATGGGAAGCTTTAATTATTCAGCTTTCAGATGATGTATAAATCTCAATTTAAAAAAATTGAGCCTTATGACTGGTTTTGTGGTCCAGGGTCACATTTTATACTTACAGGTGTGTTGTTGTTTTTCAGCTACGAAAGTGAACTCAAACCCAGCAGTCCTATTACTATGGATGAGGATGAAGGTTTCAGCGATTGGACCCAGAAGCTGGAACGGAGAATGCGGCTCAAAATGGAAGAGAACGGCAGTAGGGTAGAGTTTCAAGAGGAGGAGAAAAATGTGAATGCAGGATCTAGACAAAAAGAGAAAACCAGCATCACCACCTCCATACAGTATCAGCAAATTCAGGACAGGGAGGAAGAGGAGAAAAGACCAGAGAGGAGGAGCGCTGAGAGACAAATGGAGATCAGTGAAAGAGTGAGCAGTCAAAGACCAGAGGAATGGCACGATGACACGACAGACAGCAAGAGACAACAGGAAATAAAACCACCAATGGAGAACAAGGTGCCAGGAGAATTGTTACAATATTAGAAGTACAGTACATCTTACCATGCATGTTACTATGTCTAAATCATAACCATCACTCACAGATAAAAGAGGAGAGGAAGGAGGTGAAGGTGTCATACACGTCTAAAGTCTTCCTACAGCAAGACAGAATGCCTAATGGCAATGGAGAGGCAGCCGCAGAGGAAATGACATCATATCTTGTCAAAACCAAAAGATCACCTAGGTAACTTGATTCTACACTTTCGGTAGCACTTTATTTTACAGTCATGTTCCCCATGTACATGTACTTATTATAGAAATTACAATAACTGAGTAATAACTAGGTACTAACCCTGAACCTACCCCTAAACCTAACCTTAACCCATGTATTTACTTTATATTACCCAGTACTTTCTTAGGTAAGTACACTGCAAGTACACGTAAGTAAAATAAAGTGCAACCACACTTTCCTACCTGTAGGTTTCCTACCTGTAGGTAAAAAAAGCTAAAAAAAAAACTTTACTTTAAAAATACAGCCTGTTTAACTGTAAGAGTCAACAAAAAGGAAAATGATGTATTGTTTTTGATGATAGTCATTATGTTTTTGATAAATAGTTACTGTATTTCATAAATACTAACTGTTTAAAATAAACTTTGACTAACATTATAAGTTGATTTTAGGGGGGAAAAAAAACATAGAGGCTTATGTCATATGTGTTACAGACGTGACCTAATATTGTAGCTGCCAAAAAGTCTTGCCAGGAAGTTTCTAAAAGGGCTGTTAAGGGAGTTGGTTAGTATATACTCTTGTATAGCCAATCCTTTAAGTAACACTGTAAGATCTGGCCCATTCAACTGCTTATTCTGGCCAAGAACTACCCACCTTGACAGAAAGGGATGTAAAGGCTGATTTATACTTCTGCGTCGGACCTGCGCCGTAGCCTCTACGCCGTGGGCTACGCATCGATTTTCATTTATACTTCTGCATCCTTGTCTGCGTCGACGTGCAGTTACAGAGGGAGTATGTGTACCCCTGAGGGAGGGGTTCTGGCAGACCAATCAGCGCTTGCGGTCCACATAGAATTGACACGTTGTTAAATTTTTGGAGAGGTGCATGTCAGGGTACGTCGTAGGCTACGCTTGCAACACACAGCCTACGACGTAGCTACGGCATACACTCGACGCAGAAGTATAAACTGGGCTTGAAGCGACCAACCACAGTTTGCTCTATACTGTTTAAGGTCATCTGAGATATATTCATAGTTGATTGTGTGTAAATATAATAATCTCTGCGAACAAACACCAAACATTATGGAAATGTATGAGTGGATGATCAGAATGTCTGCCTGTCTAAAAGTAAGTACTGATTGTTTCACAGAAATAACAAATATTTCATCTTAAAACTAACCCCATTTTACTGTTCTCCACTCTTCTCCAGCAGGACTGTAGATATAGATCAGGCCTTTGAAACTAAAAAAGACATGCATTCCGGTTTGGAGACAGAGTTGAAGCTCGAGAAGATTAGACGTAGCCACCAGGAAAAGGAGAGCAAGGAAATGGAGCACATACGGCAGCGTCAGGCCGATGCTGAGCTGGAGCTAGAGGAACTGAAAAAGAAGAGAGAGGAACGGCGCAAAGCTCGTGAAGAGGAGGAGCGGAGGAGAGAGGAAGAGGAACAGCAAAAAATAGCCAAAAAAGAGGTGGCTGAGCTGATTCAAAAACACTAATACTAGCCCATAACAAATGTATTTTTTTAAACGTTTTTGTGGGAAACGTTAAACTGTCCAGGTTTCTTCTAGCAGTAGAACATTATTTAAAGGTTCAATTTCATTTTGTATTAATAACTACAGGAGGACAAGAGACAGATGAAGGAGGACATTGAGAGGAGGAGGATTGAAGCGGCAGAGAAGAGAATGAAGAATATCAGCATCACTTCCACAGATGGTGACGACCCGTTTAACCCTCTAAACCCCATCAGTCCAACTTACAAGGTAACTTTACATATCGTCATAAACATTCTTAAAGGGATAGTTCGCCCAAAAATGAAAACTTGCTGTTAATTTACTCACCCTCAGTCCATCCAAGTTGTACTGTAGGTGTCTTTTTTTTCCCAGTAGAACAGTAAAGAAGATTTTTAGCTGAAACCGTGGTCCTTGGTGATATGTATAATGCAAGTCAATGGCAACTGTCACTTTAAGAGTAAAAAAAAACATATTACAAGCAAAACAAAATGAATACTCATGGCTCCTGCCAATTCATTGAGGTCTTATGAAGCGAAATTATCAGTCTGTGCAAGAAAACACACACACATCATCCCTCTCTGTTGTAAAACACAGCGTAAGCTCAGGTGTGAGGTCACTCCCACACACACACGTCATACTGTGACAGGAAGCTCGCGCTTCAGACTGTCGTGAATGCACTCAGGACCGTTTGCCAAGGCTGTGGATTAAAGGTAATAATGTTGAGTTTCTTGAACATACCAATCGTTTCGCTTCATAAAACCTAAATGTATGAGGAGCCATGGGTATTCATTTGTTTTCCGTGTAATATTTTTTTTTTTTACTCTTAAAGTGACAGTAGCCATTGACTTGCATTATACGAATCACCAAGCACCACGGTTTCAGCTAAAAATCTTCTTTACTGTTCAACTGAACAAAAAAAAGTCACCTACATCTTGGACAGCCTGAGGGTGAGTAAATTAACAGCTATTTTTAATTTTTGCGAAAACCATACCTTTAACCTTTCCTTCTAAAAATAAACACATACTATGGTAGTACTGTGGTATAGTAATGATGTCAGATGGTAATGCTATGGAACTTTGTCATTTACCATGGTTATGAATGAGAACCATATTTGCTTATATGCATTTTTATGGTATATATGGTACTCCAAGGTACCAAATGGTAATTCCATAGTACACTCTTAAAAATAACACTTCCTTTTTGTCATCTATGGTTCCATAAGAACCTTTAACAACCATGGAACATTGCACAAGAGGTTCTTTATAGTGGAAAACGATTCTTCAGTATTCTTTTTCTGTGAAAAAAAAGTTATAATAATTATAAGAATTCATTACATTTATATAGTGCTTTTCTCAGCACTCAAAACGCTTTACATATGGAAGGGAAGATGTCCTCTACCACCACCAATGGGCAGCATCCGTCTGGATGATATGACGGCAGCCATATTGTGCCAGAACACTCACCACACACCAGCTTATTGGTGGAGTGATGAAGCCAATCAGTATATGGGGATGATTAGGAGGCCATGTTGATGAATAGAGGCCAATGGACACATTTGGCCAGGATGCCAGGGTGAAGCTACTGGCAGGTTTTTTTAAGAACTGTAACTGAAAGAATCTTTGGGGAACCCAACATTTTTCTTCTATTGCATCGAATGAAAACCCCCTTTGGAAACCTTTATTTTTAAGAGTGTACATGCATAGCCTTCTAAATCTAGAAATGTTTTTGCAACCACAACAAATAAGCCTTTCTCAGATAGTGAATATTATGAACATTATGATAAATAATCCTGTTCTTTTTTTTTCAGAATACAAGCCCCATTTTATTTTGTAAGTTGCTTGTGCTTGTGCTGTGATCATACCCACATGTTTGCAGTGTATATTATAAGTGGTTGAACACATCTTTTGAGTCAAGTGACATGCATGCATATTCATATGTTGGTCTCTAAAAAAGAATTACAGGAATATTCCAGGTTCAAAACAAATTAACATGTTTTTAAGTATCACAGAAAATAATTATTACCTGTACTTTGTAAAATCAAACAAATAAAAATACATTATTATATTTGGTAACTGACAATATGATACTCATTACTGAGCTTGGAATATTCCTTTAAATTGGTTTAGTTCATGTTTAGGCCATATTTTTTAAATGTTTTTGTTTCTTTGGTTGAACTACAAAACAGTTTGAAGAGTGTTAATTGTTTCTTTGCTGCATTTGCTTTACACCATAAATGATAAAACAGCTGTGTTTACATATGCACTTATGGGACTTTCATTGTCTTGTAAAATAGATTCTGACACATTTTTCCATTTCTTGAAGACGTTTCACCACTTATTTGAGTGATTTCATCAGTTCGGACACAACCGATGAGTTGAATTTCATCAATAAATGGAAAAACATGTTCAGAGGCCCCAGCATAAATTCTACATGACATGTTGTGATGATTGAGCATTTGAATAGACATATTCATTAATGAACTATCCTAGATTTGATAAAAATAGCATTATACATCCAGAAGTTGGACTAAAATGGAAACAGCATAATGGTAGATTTCATAACCAGTGGTTCTTGCACAACAAACAGACTCTAACCCTAACTAGAGACCAGAGTATCATAGACACTTGTGGCATGGACAACCACCAAGAAACCAACCAAAACATATTATCAACCCCATAGCAACGCCCTGGCAACTACCCAGCATTACTCAAACTGTAGGTCATGAGCCTAGCAAATCTGGAATTTATAGCTAGGCTGGCTTTTATCCACTGGTATCCAAAGTCTACCCAAAAAGATGCAGAACATTGTGTGAGAAGCACAAAACCTGGACCCCTAAGCAATGGAAAACAAGTAATATAGCCTTATGAGTCATCTTCCCAGATCTTAAAGTCTTAAGGCCAATTCACACTGCACAGACAGACGCAGACCAACGGCGTCAGAACAGCACGTAACTTCTCAAACATTCTAATTCTAATTTAGCATGTTCAATCTGAGAAAACAAGCTCCGGCAGACGCCAACAGAATCTGACAGGTAACACACTGATACGACAATACCTGACGAAGTGACTGTTGCCGTCTTTCAGTGCGGTGTGAATTGGCCTTTAAGTGAACATATCTGAACATCTTGAACCTTTATGGGAAGTTCTTGAGGACAAAGCAGATTTACACATCCTAATCTTACAAACAATGAAAGGCGTTTTTTGAATTGCACAATATCCCAGTTCAAGAGTGCATTACGGCATTTCAAAGGCTGCAAAAAAAGCCATAGTCCCTGCTATAAAGATTATTGTACTAGTATAAGGTTAGGTGTTTGTTATGTTGTCCATTCCTCATTTGTTTATACACTGCTGTGATATAGTATTATATCTATCCAAGATGTTAAATAAAAACTGTGATAAATATTAATGGCTTAATACCACAATATATTAGGAAAACACAATTGAACTGTGTACACTGCTGGTCAAAGTAGTGCACCAAATCCATATATTAGAATGATTTTTGAATGATTATGTGAACCTGAAGACAGCGTTACGGCTGCTGAAAATCTGCTTTGCATCACAGAAATAAACTACAATTTAAAATATATTCAAACAGTTCTTTTAAATTGTAATAATATTTAACAATATTACTGTTTTTACTGTATTTTTATCAAATAAATACAGCCTTGGAGAACATAAGAGACTTCTTTCAAAAGCATTGAAAAAAATCTAAATTATTCTAAACTTTTGCGTGGAGTTTAAAGGCATAAGCCTTAATAATTTCTCATAGAAATTTGTCATAAATTATCTTGTTGGATCTTCACTTACATGCTAAGTGAAATGCCCAAATTATTCAGGAAGAGACCCTTTGTTTTGTATTATATGCCATAGGAGTGAGGCTATCTGAAATAAATTATATAACTATTTTGTAGTCTATGTTTTGGGGACCCTGAGATTTCCAGTTCTTGTCTATGTATTTACAGAAGAAGTAGTGATTGACAGTTGAAAGTATGGATGCGCCGATCCGATACTCAGTATTGGTATCGACTCCGATACCGCCATTATTTGCCAGATCGGGTATCGGTCAGACAGGGCCGATTCAAATCCGATACTGTGCGTATAATATTCTGTGTTATTGTTAAGCCCCAGTGCCCCACAAAAACATTATAAAGCATCATAAACGCTTAGTGCACTATATTAAGTGTTCTGAAGCCATTCCATAGTTTAATGTGAGGTACAGATGAATATCATTAAAGTCATTAAATTCAAGTTCACGTCATTGCTTCCCTCTGCTGCAGCTGTCAGTCATTCTCCATTCAGCATTTAGACTGCGTGTCGCATTCGGTTACGACAGTTACCACGATAAAACTCTCTCCAAGATGATTCAATGTTCCTGTTTGATCTGAAGATAACGGTCTATGGTTTCGCATAAAATGACTTTATCTTGCTGGAGTTTATTGCGGTTTCAAAATTGTGTTACTTTCAACCTGTACTAGAGATTGTATTGTTCTTCACACACACGGTAACTGAATTTTTAAACTGTTAAAAGGCTCAATAAAATATTGCATAGATAGATACACTATGCATCGATATATCTTCCCTTTGTGTTTTGAACCTTTCAATGCGGACGGAGCGCTGCGCGCTGTGACTCCATGTTGTTTCAAGCGCATCATCCTGCGCGCGGGATGTGCATATGTGCTTTGTGACGCTCTGTATTGGAGCCTTTTGTATTATAATACTTTTGCGTAATGAAAGATTATTAATAGCTTTTCTTGTTCTGCCCTATCTATAATATGCCTCATTAAAAAAGCTGCGCTATACAATACAATATGTAACATTTGACCAGATTTAGTGCTACACTTATTCACTTTTATTTGTTCCCCACTAAAAAATTTTTTTTTTCACTAAATGTTTAGAATTTATACAATTGTTGTGCACTCATGAGTAACTTTTGCTGCTGAATTATCCACTAATCTAGTTTATAGTAGTATTTTTGTCATAGGTTGGGATTTTATATTTTTTTTAAATTTGTTGTTTTCTTTATAATGAAGTTGTCTGTATTTAGTAGATTGTGTTTAACACACAAAAGAGTGATTATCAGTTCAACACACTGAGGTATAGAAATTCTACATTGAATTTTTAAACAAAACTGCATTGGTATTGGTATCGGATCGGATCGGTTCTGAAAAAATGGTATCGGTGCATCCCTAGTTGAAAGTACATTCTCAGTGAGCATAGGTTAAAAAGCCAGCAAGTTTAAAAGCAACACAATAGATCCTTTTGTGGGCTTCAACCAGGAGCCTGTTAACATGTACACTGTATGTTAATCTGAGGAAGTGAGAAATGACTGGAATGAAACATTACAATCCTAAGGAATTCATATTTACACCTGCACTCATTAGTTTGGCCTTATTTTTCATTCTACCACAGCCAAAAAATTTACATTAAAATGACATTTTGACCCCACATGAGTTTGTAAAACCCTCTAAATTATCTGGATATAATTATTTAAGTTAAAGTTTTTAGTTCACACAAAAATTAAACCCTCTTGTTCAAAACCTGCATGACGTTCTTCGCTGAAGCAAAATATGACCAAATGTGACCACATCTGCAACAAAAATGACAAAAAAGTACCAAAAAATTGGTCTGTTTTCCACTGGTAGTGTACATTTACTTCAAATCTACATTACTCTTTCCGCACCACTGACTGTTTTTTTTCAGCTATCCATGTTTTCAGTTATACGATAGGGGGCGCTATTACACATCTTCTGAAATACACTCACCTAAAGGATTATTAGGAACACCATACTAATACTGTGTTTGACCCCCTTTCGCCTTCAGAACTGCCTTAATTCTACGTGGCATTGATTCAACAAGGTGCTGAAAGCATTCTTTAGAAATGTTGGCCCATATTGATAGGATAGCATCTTGCAGTTGATGGAGATTTGTGGGATGCACATCCAGGGCACGAAGCTCCCGTTCCACCACATCCCAAAGATGCTCTATGGGGTTGAGATCTGGTGACTGTGGGGGCCATTTTAATACAGTGAACTCATTGTCATGTTCAAGAAACCAATTTGAAATGATTCGAGCTTTGTGACATGGTGCATTATCCTGCTGGAAGTAGCCATCAGAGGATGGGTACATGGTGGTCATAAAGGGATGGACATGGTCAGAAACAATGCTCAGGTAGGCCGTGGCATTTAAACGATGCCCAATTGGCACTAAGGGGCCTAAAGTGTGCCAAGAAAACATCCCCCACACCATTACACCACCACCACCAGCCTGCACAGTGGTAACAAGGCATGATGGATCCATGTTCTCATTCTGTTTACGCCAAATTCTGACTCTACCATCTGAATGTCTCAACAGAAATCGAGACTCATCAGACCAGGCAACATTTTTACAGTCTTCAACTGTCCAATTTTGGTGAGCTCTTGCAAATTGTAGCCTCTTTTTCCTATTTGTAGTGGAGATGAGTGGTACCCGGTGGGGTCTTCTGCTGTTGTAGCCCATCCGCCTCAAGGTTGTGCATGTTGTGGCTTCACAAATGCTTTGCTGCATACCTCGGTTGTAACGAGTGGTTATTTCAGTCAAAGTTGCTCTTCTATCAGCTTGAATCAGTCGGCCCATTCTCCTCTGACCTCTAGCATCAACAAGGCATTTTCGCCCACAGGACTGCCGCATACTGGATGTTTTTCCCTTTTCACACCATTCTTTGTAAACTCTAGAAATGGTTGTGCGTGAAAATCCCAGTAACTGAGCAGATTGTGAAATACTCAGACCGGCCCGTCTGGCACCAACAACCATGCCACGCTCAAAATTGCTTAAATCACCTTTCTTTCCCATTCTGACATTCAGTTTGGAGTTCAGGAGATTGTCTTGACCAGGACCACACCCCTAAATGCATTGAAGCAACTGCCATGTGATTGGTTGATTAGATAATTGCATTAATAAGAAATTGAACAGGTGTTCCTAATAATCCTTTAGGTGAGTGTAGTTCATAATCTCCAGATCAAAACACAGGTGAAGAAGAGGCAGAAACAAGTGATATAAGATTGCTTACGCAAATGTAAATGAACGCGATCATTAAACATTAAACAGCATGTAAATTAAAACGGACTAAAGTTACTGATTGAAATGTCGACCCTGGAAGGGTTAAAGACTGGGAAGCTTTAGGGGTGTTTTGATCATGGTTCTGAATCCGATCTCAGCTTTTTGTTTAAAATGTTGCTTTTTTTTTCTTTTTCTTTTTTACAAAACGTACCCACATTCAAGTGTTGATAAAAAAGGATGCATGAAGCTAGAATAAAATCTTTTTAAAATGTAAAGAGTTCAAGTATAGTTAAAGGTATATTTCAAGTATAAAAATTAATACCTAAATAGGAACATAGTAGTATACTTAAAAGTGCAAAGATAATATACAAATAGTAAACTATAAGTATGATGTTATGTTCACTTAAAGAAAACTTGCAAGTATACTTAAACTACTAAACAAGTAGTTTACTGAGAGTATATATCACAGTGTACTTTCACAAAAAAATATGCTTTGTAAAAAAAAGTATTTGACTAGTAAACTATCAGTATACCTATAAGTTCACTTGTAGTACAGATGCAGTAATGAAAAACTTGTAAACTAGTTGTGTACTCAAAGTTTACTAATGTTACACTTAAAGTATACTTTTATACACTAAAAAGTGGGTCAATTTAGTCCCAAGTAGTATTGAAACAGTACACTTACAAATATACTTCTAGTACATTGATATTAGTATACTTACTACATAAAGTATACTTTAAAATATACTTGAACCGAAGTATACTTAATGAAATAAAATATACGTATTTTTTGTAAGGGCTACCTACAACACGCTAGAAAATAACTCACTCCCACTAAACGTTTACACTATTAATTCTTGCACCGGGAACAATACAATTCGACACCATTATGACTAAAAGTTTGCTAAAAAGTATTTCCGACTAAAGCAAGGTGGTATTTGACTCTGGTAAGCGTATCCATAGCACACTGGTGGGAGTAATGCCCAGTGCATTATAGGCGCTGAAGTTTTCTTATTTGGCAAAAGGAAAGATGACAGCCTTTTTTCTCTGTTTTCTCTAGTCAGGGAGCACCGATTTCAAAAAGCCTTTCTACTGTATATGCACTCAAGGTTTACTGAAAGCCCATTTTGCCAGCGGTGAAGTCTATTCACTGATATTTTTCCCTCCAGTGAATTTAATTCACTGACTGAATGATCAAGTCACAGCAATTCTCGAGGTAACAGCTCACTGGAGGGGAAATGACTACCTTTTGTTGCTCAATCAAACTGTTTTTTTTTTTCAACTCTGCTTGCAACTTTTTTTAACACTGAACTTTTTAAATTCCAGATCACAGAGAGAACAGAATCACTGAATCGGTCTTTAAAGAAGAGGTGAGTTCATTCAACAACACAAAATCGTAATAAGACACAGCAAACGAGCATGTGGCCAATGTAAAGTACTTGACATTCTTGGCCTCAGTGACTTTGATTCTTGACAAAAACTTACAAGTATGTTGGCAAAATGGCTGTTGTCTAAAAGTAAATATTGACATAGGTGGCATAGGTCCCTATAATACTTTGTTTGTCCATCGCCTTGTCAGCAATGATTTATGGGTCGGTTAACTTTAACCAGATGTGGACTGTATGCTTTTCCTGATAGTAAGATATTGTGGTGGATTGAAATAAGACTTATCACCATATACACAAAAAAGTTCAGGACACTGTAAAAAAAAAAAAAAAAATTATACCTTTTTTGTTGCAATTTTGTAGCTTTTAAATGTAAATATTTAATACACATTATATAAGGTTGAATATGTTGTTATGCATTTTGCATTTCAGTGTTATTTTAGTATTATTTATATACTGTTATAGCTAACAATAACACTGGTTCATATGCAACAATCAAGATTTTTTTGTTTTGAAAACAGTAACAGTTTTAAGAAGATCCAGAGACCCGTACTCCTGCCCAAGATTGATGACAAACTTGAACAATACACACAAGCAATCGAGGTTCAATTTACGGTCTCATCTTACTATATGTTATGCTTTCATGTATTAGTATATATTAGTTTCTAGTCAAAGTGTGCACAGTAACTTCTTATTTTAGTATCTAATTCCTGGTTTAAGAACAGTCTCTTAGTAAAAGCATGAATTAGGGCTATCAGGACTGTCTCTGGCAGCATTTAAACTAAAGGATCAGATGGTTTATATTTAGAGTAAATAAATGGGATCTCATCCTCCTGAGAGGCTTGATTTGCAATATTTCCTTAGAAGCAATTTATCACACTTGACTCACTGAGTCTCACTGTCCTAATGTGTTTCAGATCTCCTCTAAAGAAGCAAAGATGACTAAGCCAGCAGCAGTGGATATGCCATGTGTCTCTGCTCCGGTGGCCTCCAAAAAAAATCTGTTTGAAGCAGGAGAGGCCTGGAGTCAAACCAGCCTAAAAGGAACACCCTCAAAGGTAATTTATTGACCCACACACACACACAAAAAAAAAAAGATTTCAAGATGCAAGCACGATAAAATCATAAAAGTGTTCCATACAACTCTTATGCTATATTTCAAATCTGTATGGGAGTATTAGTAGGGCTTTGTGAGAAAATTATAAAGAAAAAGTCAAACTAATAAGAAATCAGCTATTTAATATCACACCTTTAAATATTATGAGGGAAAACAATGATGTCAGGGCGCTTTATTACTATCAGATTTTCAAATATGGCGGCCATGAGGCGGCCCCAGTGTTGGAGCAGCGTGAGAGAGGTCATTTAGTCATGTAGTGTGGAACAACATCTGTTCTTTACACTTTCACATTCAAACACACACTCAGGTTTTCCAGAGTCTGAAACACAAAAATATCCATCAGTGGGAAGCTGTTGTGTAGGAATTCTTGGGTAACATAAATTTTTACTCCCTAGCGTTCGAGTGATGCTGTGTATGTACTTTATATTAGCTGGTGTTCTACGTAATGTAATGTATGTATATACATTTTGATTGTTTTTGATACTTGATTTGTTTTTTTCCTACTCCTTTTCTCTTTATCTTATTTTATTTATTAATTTTGATTGTATTGTAAAGCACTTTGGATCAACTATGGTTGTGCTCTATAAATAAAACTTGACTTGAATAACATTAGCCAAATCAATCATAATTTTATGAATTCTGCTTCACCACACCCCCAACATATGAAGTAAAAACTAAACTGTACAATAATCATTTTGTTTCTTTGTAATTACATTTTGCTATATATGCTATTTTGCAAGTGTCCTCATTTATATACGGTTTTATATTTTTAGGATACAGACATTGTGAAAGTCGGAGTAGCAAACCTAATCAACCATTGGGTGAAAGGAAGTCCAGAAGGCGGGAACAGACAGTCCCCTTCCACACCATCTGTGAGTCTATTAATGAACCTGGGTAATGTTAACCACTGGACTGGGGAGATAAATGTGTTTGTCCTATGGTGGAAGACAAATTCTAATTGTATAATTGTAATATAGTAAAATCCCCAAATTATGCATTTATAGTGCCCCCTTGTGGCAGAATGATCTACTGCAACTTCACATCTTTTCCCTTTTTTTCACAAAATCCAATTCATCAATCATGTCCTATAAACTGCAATATTCTGTGATGTAAATATGTGGTTTATAATGTTAGTGGTTAAGGTCTGATAAAAAAAAAAACCATTACATCCAGATGTTTCTATCAAATGTAAAGGCTTTTGAAGACAAAACGTTGCTTGCTTGTTACTTTCTTTACAAAAAAATTATTAGGCTACACAATCATTAATCAATTGATGCTAAAGTACATTAAGATTATGTAATGTCTCTTTAAGTTTACCATGGCAACTCCTGGTTTATGTCAAACAAGGAGTTCACCCAACAATCGTTTACTCACCATCATGTTGTTCCAAACCCGTTTGATTTACTTCTGTGGAACACAAAATGAATAATTCTGAAGCCTGTGCTGGATGATGGGGATGGGAGATTTCCAGTTTCTAAAAGGACACAAAACACCATCAAATATTATTAAAGTAATCCATACCAAGCTTATTATAGTTTTGCATTTTAAAATTAGTTTTAATTTTAATATCAAAATTGCTATACATGTCAATATATTTTTAGTTAGTTTCATTAATGGTTTTGTTAAATTTTAGTTTAGTTTTTATTTTGTGAACACAATTCTATTTAGTTTTTACATATTTAGTTTCAGTTTTAGTAATTATAGTTTAGCAGAGCTAACAGAACACTTCCAGTGTAGACCAAAGCACGACTTTTAATTTCAGCCAAGTTTAATGTTTGCAGTTTACAGTTAAAGGTGCAGTGTGTAGTATTTATGGGGATCTATTGACAGAAATGCAATATAATATACATAACTATGTTTTCAGTGGTGTATAAAGACCTTACATAATGAACCATTATGTTTTTATTACCTTAAAATGAGCCATTTCTATCTACATACACCACCAGTCCCCTTACAGTGAAATTGCCATTTTGTGGCGTCATGTTTCTACAGTAGCCCTAAACGGACAAACTGCTCTACAGAGCGCTAGCTACTCTCTGCTGTCTCAGACGACGACATTTTTGTTCTGTGTTGGCCCTCGAAGAACCAAACAAATGCAACTTAAAAGTACAAAAGTAAAAATTAGAAACAAATAATAAAATTGTGGATTGGATCTCTACGGTTCGAGGCACATGACCTTCTGTTGCCTCTAGTTGTAAAGGCCCATTCTATTAGGAGTATGGCAGCATCTAAGGCTTTACCATCAGGAGTTTCTCTCCAAGTGTATGATGCGGTGGGCTGGGCCTCTCCGCACACATCCATCAGATTTTACAGCCTGGATCTAGACTCTACACCAGGGTCTCAGGTGTTTATGTCCTAGGCTGTGGTCCTCATGATTCACACTATGACATGCATTTGTCAGTATGGCACAGAGGGCATTATTGTTTTCATAGCATCAACATTTTGTGGGGACAGGGCCAACATTCTGATGCAGCGTAGAGTTCCCTCAAAAGAGAACATATTTTATTCACCATAGAACATAGAAAACACATTACATGTTTAAACTGAGGAAATGTAATATTTTAAGGGAAACAATTAAAATTTAGATTTTGATGGCTGTAACATGTCTCAAAAAAGCTGGGACAGGGCCATGTTTACCACTGTGTAACATCCCCTCCTTAGGGAGACAGGGTTACTGTCGTAACAAAGACGTTCTTGAGTTCAACTCACTTAATGATCTGGTCAGTCATTTAGTGAAAAATGTCTTAAATTTCAGGTGAACTACTCCATAAAAGGAGGTTATAGGAATACAACAGCAGATTTAGCAGAATAAAGTCATTCTCCGCAATGTTTATTGTTCCTTCTAATGTTCATTCACAGGATGTTAAACCTGGAGATGTTCTGCAGAAAAAGAACATGTGGGAAATTATTGGAGAAGGTTCTGCGGCAGAGAAGTCAGGACTGGGAGGAAAGGTAAATATTCAGACAAGAATCTTGTACTCGTAAACTTCAAAATCATACAAATAGATTGAGAATGAGTCACTTGCTTAATGCCCCTCTCTTAACATTTCTTCTACTCACCTTTTATATTTTAAGGGCTCCTCCTCAGGAAAACAGTACAAGTTTGTTGTGACAGGCCATGGCAAATATGACAAGATTTCCACTAAAGGTGATCATTACAGTGTCTACCCAAATGGAAGATCAAGTGAGAAACAGTCTTCTATTTTATATAATGAATCCCAAACAAAAAAATTCTGTTGAAAAGTACTCGTGAGAACATAAAAGGGTCATGAATTTGTTATATAATTTTATGTTTCCTGATTTGCTCTTATGTTAGTATGATTTTTACATCGAAATTGTCATAATTTAGAAATAAAAGGCAATTTTTCTACCCTGACTTTAGCCCCCTAATTTGAATGCAATGTGAAAGCTGTGAGACATCAATGTAAACACCCACTTCTATGATTGGCTAGCATCTTTGCATTGCACAACCCCAATTCCAAGAAAATGGGACGCTGTGTAAAACGTAAATAAAAACAGAATGCAATGATTTGCAAATCTCATAAACCCATATTTTGTTCACAATGGAATATAGAAATCAGCAAATGTTTAAACTGAGGAAATGTAAAATTTTAAGAAAAAAAATCAGGTAATTTTGAATTTGATGGCCGTAACATTTGGGACAGGGCCATGTTTACCACTGTGTAGCATCCCCTCTTCTTTTAATAACAGTCCGTATACGTCTGGGAACTGAGGAGACAGTTGCTGGAGTTTTGGGAGAGGAATGTTGTCCCATTCGTGTCTGATACAGGATTCTAGCTGGTCAACTGGTTCTTCTTTGTCATTTCATGATGCGCCACATTTTTTTCTGTTGGTGAAAGGTCTGGACTGCAGGCAGGCCAGTTCAGCACCCGGACTCTTCTACTGCTAACTCGTGCTGTTGTAATAGATGCAGCATGCTTTTGCAAAAATATGCAAGGACTTCCCTGAAAAAGACGTTGTCTGGATGGAAGCATATGCTCTAAAACCCATATATACCTCATACAGCATTGATGGTGCCTTTCCATAGGCACTAATGCACCCCCATATTATCAGAGATGCAGGCTTTTAAACTGAGCGCTGATAACAAGCCAGATGGTCCCTCTCCTCTTTAGTCCGGAGTACACGGCATCCATGGTTTCCAAAAAGAATTGCACATTTCGATTCATCTGACCACAGAACATTTTTCCACTTTCAGGCCTTTTTAAATGAGCGTTGAGCCAAATAAGACGGTGACGTGTCTGGATCATGTTTGCATGATAGAACTTTAACCTGCATTTGTGGATAGCATGGTGAACTGTGTTCACAGACAATGATTTCTAAGATACTCTGTCTGTCTAGGATACTCTTTGTATACCCAATCATGTTACTGACCTGTTGCCAATTAATCTTATTAGTTGCAAAATGTTCCCCCAGCTGTTTATTTTTAGTAACACTTACTTTTCCAGCCTTTTGTTGCCCCCATCCCAACTTTTTTGTGTTGCGGCCATCAAATTGAAAATTAACTTTTTTCTTAAAATGGTACATTTAAACATTTGATATGTTTTCTGTGTTCATTTTACACAGCGTCCCAACTTTTTTGGAATTGGGGTCGTACATCTGGAACTCTCTCGAAAATGTTTGTTTTTACTTTTACAGCTGTCGAGATTTACTAATCGTGAAGAGTGTTGATTATAGCATTATGTTTAGATCTACTCCCGTCGCATGAGAGGTTGCAACAATGAACATTGTAGCTGACGACAGACATGTCTGTTGAGTGCATGAATGCAGTGATCTCGTCATTACAACTCGATTTCTGCACTCTCACGAATGCTTTTATCATAACTAGCAGTGCAAACACAGTGTAGACAGCGTCATTGATTATAATGGGAGTTTTGGCAAGAGTCCAGAACTCAGTCACTGATAAACTTGTGGTGTGTGATTGACAGCTCCAGCGATTATAAAGGGAGGGTTCTTTGATCGCTTTCTGTATAATCACAAGTTAAGGCTTTAGTCAATAGTTACGTTTAGTTACTGGCTTGATTTACTGATGCATAAACAGTAATAAACGATTTTGAGACAAAGAACGTCTGACTGTACATAAATCATTACATATCAGAAATCACTGGTCACAGATAATACCAGGTCAGGTATTAGAATTAACACGGTTACTTACATGTTGTGGCATTACAGTCAGGTCCATATATTACAGTAAGTCTGCCTGCACAGTGAAATGTACCGAACATACAAAAAAAAAAAAGACATTCACATAGTTGAAAATACTTTCCTAGCATTAGGATCCTTTGGAAGGTAATGTTAATTTTAGTCCAGTGATCCTGTATCTGTCTGCTCTCCTCATCAAACTAATGCGCTACGCTCTCAGAAAAAATGTGCAAAAAGGTGCATATTAGTACCTTAGAGTAGCAATATGTACCTTAAAGTACTACTATGAACCTTTTAGGTGTAAAAAAGGTACAAATATGTCCTTTAAAGGGTACTGCCCCAGTGACAAGCTGTTGTACCCCTAAAGGAGAGTGCAGTTGGCGGTGCCAAAGATACGATGATGTAGAAGTAGGCGTTGATCTGATTCTGCAGAGGCGGTCTCTGATTACATCATAATGTGACAAAATCTGAAATGAGTCCTTTTCAGAGCTTGGTATCAATAAAAGCTGTTTTGGGACTAACGAGTAAGTTTTGAGTTCTGACTGTTTTACAATGACCTCTAACATGTCAAAAAATCAAGGAAAATGTGATTTCTACAATTCATGACCGCTTTGAATAACTGAATGATTCTGCAAATAAAAATAGCAACAAAAAAAAAAAAACTCTGTGGGAGCACGAACAAAGTCAGGGTGAGTTTTTGCAGACAATGTGCTAGGTAATATTATCTACTAGTACCACACTAGCTACATAGCAAGTTAGCTAATATCAGTTTAAAAATATTGAATGCTGTAGCATTAGAGCATAAAATACACTTTCAAAAAAAGAAGAAAAAAAAAAGAACCCCAGACATCTTTCCCAGTGCCTTGTGGTATGATTTGCATTTCCTCAAATGTACACACTGACTCGTGTACTTTTTTTAAATGGGGGCCCTAAAAAGATTTTTCAAACTCATCTCACTCACTAATTGTTATTGTTCTATTCTTTATTTTGTTTTGTCTTTGTCAAAATGTACTTGGAATAAGAATATAACAAGCAGTTAAGAAGACTAATGTATGATATCTAAACTAAACTATGGAGAGCTAATATAATGACAGGCTATATCTGAAAACAAAACCTTTTCAAGTTTTGCAATCTGCAGGGTTTTCATATGACTTGATCATATATTTGACACTTATATCTCAAACAAATCAGAGCAAGCTGCTACCACAATGCAAATGTTTTCATTCAATGGCTAGTGTCATAAAAGTGGTCATACAAAAGAATAATAATAATATTCTCTTAAAACAGGTATTTTATTAAAAAAATATATAAAATAACAGTAAATCTAGTACAGTGCAGCTTAGAATGCAAAGCATTATACACATCACTGTCAGTAAAGAAAAAATATTCTCAGTCTGACAGTTTTTGCAACAAAATATAAACATGCAAAAAAAGGCCAAGCCTACAAAACTTAACATTACCTAAGCCTGAAATGAGAACATGCATGAGTTGACAATCAGCATTCACTGTTATTCATCTAATCACATGGAAGCAACCAGAGCATATATATTTAAGGTTTGTAAAGCCCATTTTAGGTCTCCATCAGTGAAAGCTACTTGTCAACACTGAGCACCAAGTATGCAATCTGCAGAGTGCGCCATGCCTTTCTTTCAGTACTAATAAGGCTTAGAACAAATTCTAAAACTTAGCATACTTACTGTATACATCTTTCTTATACTATCTCTTAATTCTTTTTTCCACAGCTAACCAGTTCCACTTTGCCCACCCACCTAAAACTTGCACTCAATTGTTCATACTCTTTAAAAAAACATACAATAGCAATTTGTCCCTTGGCCTTGACACCATGTTATCCTTAAATATCAACAAGAAGAATTACAAAATGTATGGCTTATATTCACAAAGACTTTTTATGCAATTTTCCATAAATTCTATCCTTCATTAAGCACCATTTGGCTGTATTTTTTGTTTTGTTTTTGCTGTAAAAAAGTTGTGTATTTTATTGTAATGTTAAACAAGAATGTTGTAAGTTAACTTTATATTTTTAGATGACTAAAACTGACTTTCACTTTCACATTTTCATACCCAAAAACACTTTCTTGATTTTTTTTTTTTTTTGTGTGTCTTGCGGCAGTCATAATATTTATTTTTATTGAATTAGATTTTTGTTTTTGACAAAGATGTTCAGGGATGTAAGTATTATCAAAATATTACCATATTTAACATGCTTATAAGAATGCCAAGATAAGCTTTGAAAGTCTTAAGCAAAAAACTTTAATTTAAAAGTTTTGTTTTCTTTATTCACTATTCTTATTAGCTTAAATGGCTAATGCCACTTGTCAAGTGGGCAATTACTTTAGTACTGCAAAACAGTTATTGTGCATTTGACAGATAGTCACTTAGTTTACTTGCCAACTGACCTGTTATAAAGTTTTAGGTAAAGAATTGGGTTAGATAATAAACAGAACTCTACTATCGCAATGACGGCTAACAACATATTTGCCTATTATTTATATGTTATCCAGCTAGATGTCAGTGGTTTAAGAACTGAAGCCTTTAGCTGTTCTATTAAAGTCTTTTGGTTCTTCATCTTTATTTTTGCGGCCTATGAGTCCCATTTCAAAAACTGTTGCAATCTTTGTTGCTGGTCGAGAAGCTGCCTCTCTTAGTCGTCTGGCATCAAACCGCGGGCTGTACAGGAGAACTGGCAAACGATGCGCAAATGATGGAATCTCTTTATCCGTCTTCTGTTCTGCCTCTGTCTTCTTTTGCTCCTCGGTTTTATTGGCTTCAATTTGTTGTATTATGTTCTCTTTGGTGGAGAACATTTGGAAGAGGACAGCATCCCACATTTTTGCTGCCCTAGGGGAATCTCTACTGTCCTGGCTCTCACTAGGCTTAACTTCGTCTTCAGACTTATTTTGCACTTCACTTGTATTTTGATCAGCGCTGGCAGGGACGTCTTTCTTTGACCCAGGCTCTGCCTCTGGAAACTTGGGTTCCTCTGCTTCGACCACCATGTGTTTCTTAAGGCGAGACCAGCCACTGAGTTTTGACTTCATGCCTTTTGGTTTCTGCATCACCTTCAAGAGAGACTCTGCAGATAGGGAAGAGCCTTCGCCCTCCTCCTTTTCCACTGTAGGCTTGATCATCTGTTGGGGACTAGCTTTTGTCTCCCCTCTTTCAACCTTTTCAGGTTCAGTGTTCTTTGTTTCACGGTCCTTTTGGTCTTCCTTAGGTTTAGCCACAGGCTTAACCACATCTTTAACCTCTCCCTTCTCAGGGGCTTTTTCAGAAGAAGCAGATGCAAGATTCTGCTTCTTAATTCTCTCTAACATAGAAATTTTTGCCTCTGTTGGCTTCTCTGGCACTTTGGTTGTTTTAGCATTAACTTTACCTTCTGGCAGCTTTGGAAGTGCTGGCTTTCCCGTGTCTTGGTCAGGTAATGGCACAGCCTTACTTTCAGGTTTCGGAGTATCCTGCACAGTTGGAGGGGTTGGTGTCATTTGGGAAAGTCTGGGCGATCCATAGGTTGGAGTTCTAACTCTTGGTGTCACAGTACTTATTGTCGCTGCTTTTGCTTCTGATGGTGGTGTGTCAGCTACAGATACCACAATGGTTGGAATTTTAACATCAGGAATTTTTGCTTTTAATTCTGGCACAGGTTGTTTGGGAATGTCCCCTACAGAGTTTGCTTCTGGCTCAGATGCTGCCTTTGGAACGTCTGGAGGTGGAGCCACAACAGCGTTTTTTTCTTTAACAACAACAGTCTGAGGTGGCTGTACTTCACTTTGCTCTTTAGGCTTTACCTCAGACTTGTCATTTGTCATGGTCACATTTTCATCAGGTTGAGGTACTACTGGTTCCTGTTTTGGAAGAGGAGTTGCCTCTACACCTGGTAGTACAGTTGGTGTAGAAATGCTAAAACTGGGTGAGTAACTCTTTATTCCTCCATGGGCAACATATTCAGCGGGAGTCAATCCATAATATGTTGGTTGTGATTTAGGTGCTGTTGGTGTTTTGGGTCTTTGACCTGCAAATGGAGGGGCTCTAGGTAATGGCCTTCGATAGCCAACTGAAGGCAAACCAGGCTGTGCAAGTTCAATATTGGGTGCTGTTAGGGTTTCAGGCTTTGGACGTTCATTTGCATTAAGGTTTGGGCTTTCCTGTATTTGCGTCTTTGTCTTTGATGACTCAAGTTTTGATAGGTTTTCTGAAATGGCCATATCCAATTTTTCTTTTAAGGGTTCAGTTGATTTGACATCTATGTCCCCATTTTGGAATATTCCTGAACGATTTGAAATTGTATGAGTTTCATCATGTGGACCAGCCAAGCTTGAGGTTGGCGTTTTGGATCTTCTGCCCTCCATGTGCACAGGAGAAATGGCAAATAAAAGTGGATTTGGTCTTGAAATCTCAATCACAGATACTCTAACACGTGCCACATTACCTGAGGGTGTCTTGGGTCGCCCTGAAAGTGTTTTTGCTGAGGTAAAGTCATATGTTGGTGTTTTTACTCTAGTTGGTGTTGCAACCACCTTCACCTCGAGTGTTGGAGTTGTACCTTGTTTTGTCTTGAGTGTCGGTGTTGCATTTTGTTTAATCTCTGAAGCAGGAGTACTGACCCTCTTCATTTCAGAAAGTGGACTTGTCTCTTCCTTGATTTCAGAAATTGGAGTTTGGGTTTTCTTAATTTCTGAAGTTGGGGTAATCCTCTTGATTTCAAATGTTGGTGTTGCAACCCTTCTGATCTCTCTGGTTGGTGTTCTGTCTCTTATTTCCTTTGTTGGTGTCACTATCCTTCTAACCTCAAATGTTGGTGTTGGGCCTCTCAATAACTCGGCAGTAGGTGTTTTACTCCTTGTTGGTGATGCATAAGGTATTAGTAAACCTGCTGACTTTGCCGTATAATTGGTGATTTGAGGAACTTCAAACAATGGTTTTGTTGTTCTAGAAACATTCAAAACAATTGGCTGAGGGCTTGGAGATTTAGAGACAATTACATGGGTGGTAAGAGTTGAGCTGACTTCCACTCTTTGTGCAGTTTGTAGAATAGTGATTGGAGCCGTAGCATGTGTGACAAGTCCTGGTACTGGTGAGGCTGTGTATGGAATTGTTGGAGCTAGGTGTTGGGGAGTGGTGTGGCCCAGAGCCACATATGGTTGTGGTGAAAACCTTGCTGTCTTGCCATATGTGAATCCTCTGTGATGAGGATATGGGGATGCTACATGCTGATACAGTGGTCGGACGTTAAAACGCGGGTGTACCGTGCCAATATAGAAAGGTGTCTCTGGAGTCTTAGGAGGAGTTGAGTGATCACTGTGCTCCAGGTCAGGGCTTGCTTCATTTACTGGAGAGAGGCTTGAGCGGAAGGGGACCGATGGTTGTGAGGCCTGGGCAGCAGCTTTTTTCTTGGCTGTCTTCTTGAGTAGTTTCTGGAGCCGGACATTTTCTTTCCCAGGTTTGGGAAGCAAAGGTGGTGGGTACTGCTGGGAAAGCAGGCCTGCCTGGGCAGCATTGCCAAAATTGTCAGCCATAAAAATCTCCAACCCCTGAAACAAATAAATTATAGGTATTGTGTACTTTGAACATTGTTTTTGCTTTTAATAGTAACAAAATGCAAACCATTCCAAAAATAGATAATTTTGAAATTAAATCAGCAAAACAGCTTCATTGTTTACTAATAATGTTGTTTTCTTTTTCTTTCAGGTGAATTATCCAGTGATGACTTGTGAGGAATGTAATTCAGCAATATCTATAAAACATTACATTGCATTACAATGTATGTGTTTATTTGTCTTTGATTTTTAATGATTATTGACTGTTGTAATGTCAAGGCTTTGGTTTGTTTTCTTACAATCTATTTGTCATATATACAATGTAATAAGCAAAAATTCTCTAAATTCCTTTATTTTTCCTCAGTATTTTTCTGCAGTATTTGTGCTGATATTATGCTCACTTTTAACAATGTACAAGTATGAACTGAATGTGAACGTCAAACAGACAGTTACGATTTTTGTCAACTACGTTTTATATTGATTATCTATGCTATTTGTATACTCTGACACATTGTTACATTTATATACACTTGAAAAAAAAAAAAGTTGATGAATAGTAGAATAATCCAAAAACAATCCAAATTCCTCCAGCTGATTCGCATGCCTTTTAAATCTATTGCCAATCTTTGTTTTACTCCTTGGTGTGTTACATTTTATTACAAATATGACATTGGTTTTCTTACCTCTCTGTTATTGTTCAACGTTTTGCATCATGCATAATTGACTAAACTTTTTGGTTTTCAAAAAAACACTGGAATTAGTCCATTTATCATATTTATAATATTAATATAGTTATGAACTTTTTTCTACCCAATGGTATCATGGTTTAAAAAAGAATGTGATTTATAGTCCATTACCGCTTTTTATTTTCAATAAATTTGATATTTTGTATGATTCTTAATTTTGACTTTGGCTTATTCTCAATGTAAAATGCAAATATAAGAATTTTTCACTTGATATGATTTCTCACACGTAGGACTCAGCTTATGACACGTTCACATGCAGTAAACTTCCACAACACATCTAGGATGGCTCCTTGGCCTAATTTTAGGGTGAAAGCTAATGAGCAAGTAATCTGCTCTCTGTCACGGAGTGTGGTGCCACTCTCCACCCTCACTGTAAACCAATGCCGAATGATCTGGGGGCAGTCACTGCTTTAGCCATAGGTGGGAGGTTTATGTACATTAAATTACATAATAAATCACTGAAAATTTACTACCAATCAGATTCAGTGGTGTCTGTTGACGCACAACCTAAGATCATATATCAAAAAGCTGCTTTTATGCTTTTGTTTAGATTAGATTATAAAAAAAAAATTATATTCATATTCATGAAACACTCATGAAACTCTCCTGGCTAATGTATGCAATAATATAGATATAATGGATATGAATCCATGGGTTTATAAGCATTTGTGGAAAAACAGAATAAAAAATAAATCTCACTGAATTTAACTATATTTGTGCTTAAAATGATAATAAACTATTTGCCATTGGGGTAAGTAAACTGAATTAAATACATATTTTCTCCAAAAATAGAAATTATTAACATAAGCAATTTCTGCATCATAAGTAAATTTACCTTATTTAAAGAATATTTAGATATTTGACTACAAAATACAAAAACTAAGCAAATATTTGTACAGATTTTTACTAAATCGCCCAAATACTTGCTCAAATACTGAGCAAAATTACTTATTTCGTGTCTGTATAACACAATCTTTTGTAATAGTGCAAATGTAGGCCACCTGTAAGAGCTTGTAAAAGAAGTCTCCAACCCAGAGAGACACATACAAGAGGAGGTCATCCTTTTAAGGCCCTGGTAGGCTGGGCAGTTTGGAGAATTTCCAAGATGCAAGTTCAAAAGAGGAAAGGGCAAGAATAGCAAAGCAGTAAAATCATGCACTAGCTAATTGCTTCTTAGCAACCACCTGTTGGAAAAAAAGTCATTGTACATGTAATGACATATGGTCTGCGGCAATATGCACTTATATGTATGTGCTTAAAGAACTTACCAAGAGATGACTGTAAGACAGTTGAAGACACTTCAGACAAGGTCCCCTGTAAATATAAACATGCATGAATTATGTCTTTGAAAATAAGCAACTGTATTTTAATGACAAGGACATATATAAATATGGTTGCATTGAAACAAATAGTGGTAGTACTATTTTTTAGTATTTTTCAGTGTTATATTACACTCCCTGATGCAGAAACCTTCAGACTGTTAAGTTAGCCTGCTACAAACTGTTAATGCCTTTTCCCAAAGGACAGACATGGCATGCACTTCCACACAAGGTATTCATATAATAATAACCAGAAGACAGAAATTAAATTTTAATCAGTTTTTCTGTGGTTTTATACCTGTGTGTCTGCTGTTCAGGGGTGTCCGGCGGCTGCCTGCTTGTCCCAGCTTGGACTGTCAGAACGGGAGACTCATGTTGAGTTCAACTATTCCCCCTTCCTTCAAATGGAAGGCACAGGCTCCATAGCAGTCCAAAAATAAAACCCTGAGCCCGTTACTCAGAATGCACACAGAGTGGTGACGGTGTAGAGGGAACCGTCAGCGAAGCAGAGGGGATCCAGGTCACTTTAGATATTCCCAAGTGCCCCCCTCCCCCATGACACCAGATGCACACCCTCATTTACACATCTATAAGCACAGCACCCCCTACAGTTAAGAAGAAGCAGTTGTTTCCTTTGGAGGGCTATTACAGGCCAACTTTTTAAAGTCACCGTGAAATTAAAAAAAACTAACATTAATGTACCCTCGTAAGTGCAGTGACATCTCTTCTCGGGTGGCTTGAGGGGGGACAGCTTGTCACTCACATGAGATTGCAGCAATAGCAAACTACAATGATTTAATTCATTCCTGATGGACAAAATCAAGTCCTGCCCTATATATTTTTTTTCTTGTCCGAGAAGCAGTTTCACTTGGATATACATTACAATAGGGAAGAAAAGGCTATAGCAAACTTCGTTGATGCCGACTTTAAAGTAGTCTCCCTGTGAATTGTAGTTTGCATGGCATTTTTTTATACTAATTGGCAATAACTATAGTGCAAACAAGCACTAAGTGCGATTAAACTTTTTAAGTTGGAACTTAATCCCGTGAACAAACTAAATATTTATGGAAGCCTCTGACAAGGAGTAAGGGCTGGAATAAAAAGCCAGACTGATTTGATTACACCAATGAGCTCATGTGTTACATGAGACATCAATACTTCAGACATTTAAGTTGACATTTACACTTGTTTACATTATATGAGAACATGTGACTGAATTAGGGTTGTGCCAATAGACGATAGTATCATGTATCGATGATACCCAGATATATATCCGATGCCGATATTATCAAGACGATAATTGGCTCGTTTTCCCATTAATGTACTAAATCACTAAATCAAATGTACATAATAATAATTCATTTGCCTTCACTAATTTCATAACCACATCACATAACCACACTTGCAACACCGAAGCGCATATGAGGACTCCTCGAAGAAAATGTTTTTAAAACAGACTACAAAACTACATCCCACATCAAAATTGAATTGCAAGGTAATGGATTCACAATTTGTCAAGAGTGCTTGTTATAAAAGAGACGCAGCATTCGTATACAGTTGTTGTATGAGCCGAGATGAAAACGGCATCGTTGTTCATCAGCATTTTGTTTTGTTTCCATAGCACATTAACAACTAATATGACACTAATAACACTAAAAACAATACAATTAATAATAATTTCACTAAAATGATATTGGCCTAATAAGAGTATTTAGGTCCGAACACAGCAAAAATCATCTGTGAAAATCGAAAGCAGCTTCAAACACAGACTTAAAAAAAAGGTAGATTCATCATCGTTTCTGAGAGAATGCGGCGTTAATGCAGCGACAGATGCCAAAAGCTCGGTCAGTTTTTGCTTTTATTTTCTCTTTCAGGAAATAAGTAAGCATGTTTACATGCACGTTCTTAACCCGTTTATGCTAAATAAGCTGACAATGCATGTGGTCATGTAAACGCGTTAACCTGTTTTCCTTTATCAGAGTAAAGTCATAAATGGCT
Organism: Rhinogobio ventralis; assembly: GCA_039654625.1. Classification (NCBI taxonomy): domain Eukaryota; kingdom Metazoa; phylum Chordata; class Actinopteri; order Cypriniformes; family Gobionidae; genus Rhinogobio; species Rhinogobio ventralis. The sequence continues at coordinate 22,625,232 of CM077216.1, forward strand.
TAAGCATAAACCGATTAACTAGATTTTTGCCCCTTACCCTGATTTCTCCTGGCATGTAAACACATTAACCTGCGTTCTTTAGGCTTATTGAAGTGCCATACGTGATAGGCTATATGACAGGAAAGCATCCTTACTGTGCAGTGAAGCGCATCCAGACAGAGCGAGCTTTTCGTGGTAGCTATAGGAAGGAGGGAATATATAGCAAACTCTGACTCTTTCTTGACCCAAGAAATTATAAAAATGTGTTCTCATCTCATGCAGAAGTCAAAATGCTGCATTTGTAACGGCATGAGAGGATCATATGCGTCTATAAATTTCCTGCTGATGTTGAAATACTCTTCATTTTTCAATGCTTTATTTAACACCATAACAAATAGAATACTCAGAGTCAGACACATGAATGATTACCACCACATGGAAAAACCTGACTTATTAATGCAATCCACCTTTGCTAGCAAAACAGAAAAAGATTCTCATAGGCTATATACACTCACCTAAAGGATTATTAGGAACACCTGTTCAATTTCTCATTAATGCAATTATCTAATCAACCAATCACATGGCAGTTGCTTCAATGCATTTAGGGGTGTGGTCCTGGTCAAGACAATCTCCTGAACTCCAAACTGAATGTCACTCATCTCCACTACAAAATGTTGCCTGGTCTGATGAGTCTCGATTTCTGTTGAGACATTCAGATGGTAGAGTCAGAATTTGGCGTAAACAGAATGAGAACATGGATCCATCATGCCTTGTTACCAAGTCAAGTCAAGTCAAGTCAACTTTATTTATATAGCGCTTTTTACAATGCAGATTGTTTCAAAGCAGCTTCACAGTGTTAAACAGGAAAATAATGAACAGAATTTGATTCGGCTGTACAGCCGCTCTGGAGAAAACGGTGATGTCATCAGCTCATTTCAATTATCATATATATTCAAGTAATGTAGTTGATATAATTTAGTTTAGTAATTAAATTTATTTGGATATTCATTTTAAAATGTTGTGTCCCCAACTGAGCAAGCCAGAGGCGCCACCAGGCACCACTGTGCAGGCTGGTGGTGGTGGTGTAATGGTGTGGGGGATGTTTTCTTGGCACACTTTAGGCCCCTTAGTGCCAATTGGGCATCGTTTAAATGCCACGGCCTACCTGAGCATTGTTTCTGACCATGTCCATCCCTTTATGACCACCATGTACCCATCCTCTGATGGCTACTTCCAGCAGGATAATGCACCATGTCACAAAGCTCGAATCATTTCAAATTGGTTTCTTGAACATGACAATGAGTTCACTGTACTAAAATGGCCCCCACAGTCACCAGATCTCAACCCAATAGAGCATCTTTGGGATGTGGTGGAACGGGAGCTTCGTGCCCTGGATGTGCATCCCACAAATCTCCATCAACTGCAAGATGCTATCCTATCAATATGGGCCAACATTTCTAAAGAATGCTTTCAGCACCTTGTTGAATCAATGCCACGTAGAATTAAGGCAGTTCTGAAGGCGAAAGGGGGTCAAACACAGTATTAGTATGGTGTTCCTAATAATCCTTTAGGTGAGTGTATAAATGAAGTAATTAAATAAGCAAATTAAAGGGATAGTTTACCCAAAAATGAAAATTCTGTCATCATTTAGTCACACTCAAGTTGTTCCAAACCTGCAGGAATTTCTTTGTTCTGATTAACACAAAGGAAGATATCTGGAACAATGTTTGTAACCAAGCAGATCTCAGCAGATTTTGACTACCAAAGTGGGAAAAAAAAATACTATGGTAGTCAATGGCTGCCAAGATCTGCTTGGTTTCAAACATTGTTCCAGATATCTTCCTTTGTGTTTAGAAATTCATACAGATTTGGAACAATTTGAGGGTGAGTAAATGATGACAGAATTTTCATTTTTGGGTGAACTATCCCTTTAATGAGTAAAAAAATAAGCAAATAAATAAGCAAGTTAATAATCAAATAAGTAAGCCCCCCTCGCACGATAATCTCAGGCTGACGATAGGATGATGACTATGGATCATAACTAACTGGTTCATAACCAGACCACTGTATGCAGAGTGGTGTGAGCGGTTTCACTAGCCCCTTATATATGTAAATGTATACTTTACTTATTTAAATTAGTGCTGTCAATCGATTTAAAAATACTAATTAAATAACACAATTTTCTGTAGTTAATTGAGATTATTCGCACCTAACATTAAAGTTTTTAACATATTTTATATTGTAATACGTTCACATTAAATCTCTAAAATAAATATTTTTAAATATTATTAAATATTTGTTTAATGGCATCTTTTTAGTAAGTGCTATAAATGAAGGCCAGTATCACTGATACCAGTACTGATAGTGATGTCTCTATTAAATGAATTTTTTTCTGTTTTAGCCATTATCATAGCCATTCAACATTACAGTATAACTGAAAGCTATCAATGTTAACATTTAATAGGCTTAAAAAAATATAACAACTTTTAATTTAAGTGAGCTTAAAACAATCTTCATGTAAACCCATTGTAATAAATGTCACATTTAGCTCATTGCTTTTTTTTCTATCCCGGTGGGGACTCGTGTCAACATGGGGACCTAAATTGAGTTCCCAATGAGGAAACAAGCTTATAAATCATACAGAATGAGTTTTTTATATATATATATATATACAAATGCAGAAAGTTTTGTGTGATGGGTAGGTTTAGGGGTAGGGTTAGTATAAGGGGATATAATATACAGTTGAACCAGTGAACCAGACGTGTGTGTATCACACTTGAATTGTTTAAAAGCACTTGAATGAATGATATCATGGTCATATACTGTAGTGCAGCCAAAGGATGGCAGAAAAAAATGGATGCTGCATAATTGCGTTAAATATTTTTAATGCGTTAAACGTAAAAAAAAATAACGTGTTCATTTTGACAGCCCTAATTTAAATATTCTATTCATTTATTAACTTTAATGAGTATTTATTAATTGTATTTCCTGTTCTTGTGTTTATATTTCTAAAAAATTAAGTAATGCTGGAATACCAATTTTAAATAATTTACAGACATTTACTGGCATATTAGTGACCTTCAGGCATTTATAGTGAAAAAAAGGTAAGGTGTTCAAAACACAACGTATGTGGACTTGTGAGCGAGCCCTGGGGCACACCCTAAAACTTCATCCAAAGAATCTATCTATTATGTTGAAAATAACACCAAAAGATAAGCTCATCACACTCACGTTCAGCCCTTGTTAATTGTGCTTGCGTAGTACCACAGCAAATATAGCAACAGTGTTTGGACTCACTCCTCCAAACTTACACCTCTGTTACATTTCCTTAAACCCTCATTCATCTCCTTATTCAGTGCCTGGGCCAAGTTCTGGACCTTCCCTTTTTAACCCTTCCCACTATGGAATCTCCACCAATGGGAGATTTACACAGATCATGTGTCACTATAACAGAAATGAATGTTTGCTGAACTTTACAGCCAGTCTCCGCCAGCAGGGAGCTCACTTCTTTCAGCTTTTCTGAGGTAAGGGTGAAGGAGGGCATGAGGAGTGGGTGAGGAAATTGCGAAATCATGAAAGATTGTGTGTAGTTGTAAGAAAGTTTAGACTAAGACAATTTGTGATAATTATCGTGTAAACTCATCAGGGTTTACACAAACTTGCGGAGTTCATATAACCTAATGTATTTAGTTAAAAGATCATTTATGATCATCTAAATTTTATATATAAAATAAAGCTGGATAGCTTTAAAATTATATTTAAATTGATTTTTAATTTATTTTAAGTTGTCTGAATGACATGATCTAATCTATATGATTGTAATAGTCTATGTCCAAATATAGAAGAGAAAAAAAAACTTGAGATGGAACTTGGAAACTGGATCCTGAACAATGTTTGGGCCTATTAAGTGCAGCTGTCTTGTCTAAGTCAAATTCTTTTTGCCCTGAGATGCTTTTATGTATTGCTCACATCCATTATTATTCAGAAGTTAACAACGGATTGATCAAACCATGTAATTATTTCAGATTTTGTAGTATTCTGTATTGATTCTTTACAAAATCCTGCAATATATATAAAGAAATATTAGTTCTGAAATTGAAAAACAACACAAATCATCTAACAAATACGCAAATAACACTGTATTTTTTTAAAGATATGCGTTTGTTTAATACTTGTTTTGTCTATTCTAGAAGGAGCCCGATCACACGAAAATGCGTATCAATAATACGAATGGGCAATGTCGTGGAATGTAAAATTAGTTTTGGCGTGCATATGGTACACAGTTTTTCGCGTGCATATGATACGCACTTTATGGCGTATTAAACGCACGAACCCCCCAGCCCCCCACCCTCATCCTACCCAAGAGCGTGTCATATACACGCCATAAAGTGCTTATCATATGCATGCGAAAAACTGCGTACCATATGCACGGCAAAACTCATTTTGGCATATACATTCCACGACATTGCACACTCGTACTATTGATACGCATTCTCATGTGATCGTGTTGTCAAGAAGATGTTCCAAAGGAAAGTGCCTTACTATTGATCTTTTCAATGACTTTACCGTCCTGACAAGGCCAAGAATCTATCGAGCAAAGTGGAAAACAAACTCCAAAGTATGGTCATTTATGCTTGATCAAGTGTCAGCCAGGTCACAGGTCAGCTAATAATAAAATATGGTCAATGCTTAGCTAAAATGACTTCACGCATCTTCTGAAAAACTGAAAAACATAGCAGACTACTATAAACAAAAATGTATTTGTTGCCCTATAATTTAATGCATATTCTAGAATACTATCTATGTAACTTGATAATCATGAGCATTTGCATCCTACATTCCGAGTCCTCAGTGATAGTATCGGTTATTTCATTTGGCAAAAGCCACAGTAGGAAAAGGGAGGAGAGGGAGTTTCATGACAGGTTTATGAATCACTATATATTCTCTCAATATATAGAGACTTTGATTTTGATAGCATTCATTACTAGACTCTTTGCGGTCTTCACTTGAGGTTCTGATTTGTGCTTCATCCCTTCATTTTCTTTTAGTCTCAAAGTCCATTATCACCATGTCAGACACAGAAGAGGTGTAAGTATCATAACGTTTGTCATTTTTTAGTCCAACTTAACTTTAAATGTGTTCTTTGTGCGTACTTAACTGTATTTGTAAGAGCACTAAGAGGGCATAATCAGGCTTCTGTTTTTTATTTTGTTTTTTACAGCGAGCATTTCGAGGGTGAGTACAATTTTTCAACGTCTTCTTGTTATTGCCAGAGCATTTTAAAACAAATTTAAAGAATGTAATGTATCCGTTCACCATTTCTCCCTATAAATGTTCTTGTTGTTAGAACATCAGCATGGAGTAGGCAATCACAACGGGACATATGTAATAACTGTGCAATGCGTGATATGCTGCATTGGTCATAAAATAATTTCTAAAATTTGTATTGCATGGATGCAACAATCATATGTTAGTAATAACTTCTTCATATTTATATGCCTAGATTTATCTTGAACAGTCTGCATTATCCATCTCTGAGTTATTAATTTTAATTTGTATTTGATTGATATTATTACACAATAAGGTAAATCATATGTTACGTATCTTTGCACTAAATCTGTATATATTGTACAATGTGGAGTGGAAAACACCCACCCCCCACCCCACCCCACCCCATTACCATACAGGCATAAAATGTATAAATAACTAGATGTGTAAATAGATTAATGTAAAAATAAATACAATAATACATAAATAAGGAAGGTATTTATATTTTAAAAAGTTTAAATATCCATTTATTTTTAATGTTGGCGGATTCGGTCCCCCCGTGGTATTATAGTTCAGAATAATATCTAATCTGTTCTTGTTTTCTGTTCTTGTTTAATGCTTGCTGTCATTGAAGAGGGAGGTATGTAGATTACAGATGTATCCCACTTTATCGTTTTGAAGGGACTGCTGTGTCCCGTGTTACAGTTGTCTGGAGTCTCCTCCTAGTGGACAACATCTATAATGCTGTCCCTTCTCAAGGGTGGCATATTGGAGCAAGACTGCAAAAACTGCAATGATTGGCTACAGTCCTCAGAATATTTTCAGAACCATATTCTGTATAATTCTGGGCAATAACCTATTCACAGACTAGGCTATGAATTGAAATGGGTGAAAGAATATTAATTGATAACAACCGTGTCGTGACACGCTGTTTGAGTTTGCTCTGCATGGCATGTACCGAAAACTGACCAACTTATTTCAAGGAGCAGCTGCTGTTTCAGAAGAAGAAGCCTCTTCAAGGAAGAAAAAAAAATATTAAAGATAAAAAATTATTATTTAAAAAAAATAATAATTATATGATTTGCTTTTTACTTTTGTAGAAAACTTTTGAATTGGACACATTTAGCTCTAAATATTTGAATAAATTCATATTTGTAAAAAATTAATTGTTTAAAATTACTAAATTATTAAAATCTGTAATAATATTTACATTTCTTCAATTGGGATTGTAACAAGTCACAATTTTATGTAAAAAAATACGTTTCTGAGCATTATGGCTGTGCTTGGATGTTTGTTCTAAAATCAATGTAGATATTTAATAACTTTATTAATAATAATTTAATTTTCCAACATTTGAACATTGCTGTGTGCCGTTATACCCATAATGTAACCTATATACTTGTCTCCTCTTCACTCTTAATCCAGAAGAGAAGCCAAAGTACAAGTAAGTATTAGAAACTATCTTTGCACATTAATCAAAATGATTTTAATTTAAGATATAATGCTCATTTTATTTCTTTGACTCCAGGCCAAACGCACCCAAGATCCCAGATGGTGAGAAAGTGGACTTTGATGTAAGATTTAGTTTATCTTTGTCTCTCTTTAAAATGGCCACGCATTTGTTAGTGAGATAGCCACATTGTTTATTGTGTGTCTGAATGCAGGACATTCAGAAGAAACGTCAGAACAAGGATACACTTGAGCTGCAATGCCTCATCGATGCTCACTTCGAGCATAGGAAGAAGGAGGAGGAGGAACTCATCGCCCTCAAGGACAGAATTGTGAGTGAACATCACTCGAGAATTAAAACGGTTAAGAAATCGTTGGATCTTTTTCAGAAAGTTGTAAATGAACATGTGAACGTGTGTGTCTTCAAACAGGAGAAGCGCAGATCTGAGAGAGCCGAGCAGTTGAGGATTCGAACTGAAAAGGATAAGGAGCGGCAGGCGAGACGCGAGGTGTGTATCACTGACCTCTAGTGTCCATCTTTTAGCAAAAGCAACTAGTGCTGGGCGGTATACCGGTTCATACCGAATACCAGTATTTATTTTTGTTATGATATGAATTTTTAATATACCGCAAGTCAAGTCAAGTCAACTTTATTTATATAGCGCTTTTTACAATGCAGATTGTTTCAAAGCAGCTTCACAGTGTTAAACAGGAAAATAATGAACAGAATTTGATTCGGCTGTACAGCCGCTCTGGAGAAAACGGTGATGTCATCCAGCTCATTTCAATTATCATATATATTCAAGTAATGTAGTTGATATAGTTAATTTAGTTTAGTAATTACATTTATTTGGATATTTATTTGAAAATTTTGTGTCCCCAACTGAGCAAGCCAATACCGGTGTATGTCGCTTAAACAACGTTCATAAGGCAGCGCAGCGCGACACTGTTTGAGAGGGGTCCCTTTTCACTGTTGCACTGTAGTGAGGACACAGCTGAGATCACATTACAGCAGAGAATTCAAACCACACGCGGCACGCGCAAGAGAGAGGTTTCTGTGCGGAGCACCACGATAAATTTAACAACGCTCACCACATAAATCATATAGATCAGATACAGACCAGAGTGAGTGCGTTTAAGTTTTTTATGGACATATTTCATATTAGGGATGGAACGATTACCGGTTTCAAGATAAACCGCGATAAAATGTACTGACGGTTAGTAATAAATTAGACACTAAATATTGTCTTGAGTTTAAATATTTTATTAGCTCTTACGCAAAGCTTCCGCGAAGAAAAACTGTTCCAAACTGCTTTATCTTTATCTGAAAGCGATAGTTCACCCAAGAATGAAAATAAGCCCATGATTTACTTACCTTCAAGTCATCCTAGGTGTATATGACATTCTTCTTTCAAACGAATACAGTCGGAGGTATATTAAAAAAGTCCTGGATAATCCAAGCTTTATAATGGCAGTAAGAGTTGCTCTGTTTTTGAAGTCCATAAAAAATGCACCTTTCCATCAAATAACGTGCTCCACGCGGCTCTGGGGGGTTAATAAAGGCCTTCTGAAGCGAAGCGATGCATTTGTGTAAGAAAATATCCATACTTAAAACTTTATAAAGTAAAGTTCCGGCCGATCGCCTTCCGTGGAAAAAGTGTTGAAAGTGCCTCTCGCAATTAAAAATGCGTACGCTACGTCTGACGACCGTAACTGGTAGCGTAAGCATTTGAACTGCAGAGGCACTTTCAACACTTTTCCCATAAACTGAATACGGAAGGCGATCGGCCGAAACTTTACTTTATAAAGTTTTAAATATGGATATTTTTCTTACACAAACGCATCGATTTGCTTCAGAAAGCCTTTCTTAACCCCCCAGAGCCGTGTGGAACACGTTATTTTACGGACAGATGCATTTTTATGGCATTTTTAACAGAACAACAATCGCTGCCATTATAAAGCTTGGATTATCCAGGACTTTTTTAATATAACTCTGATTGTATTCGTCTGAAAGAAGAATGTCATATACACCTAGGATGACTTGAGGGTGAGTAAATTATGGGCTAATTTTCATTTTTGGGTGAACTATCCCTTGAAGTCTTCCATCAATCAACGACAGCGGAGTGACACTAGTAGTATATAAGTAGTACCGCGGTCAAGATAACTCGTAGTACCCGGATGAGCAGTGTGTTATTCACTTTGGCGGTTGTTATCTGGGAATAACATACCGCTGGAATGTGCGATTGACCAATCAGAATCAAGTATTCCACAGAGCCGTGTAATAACTACAAATAACTAATGTAAGGAAAATCTGTTTAAGTTTTTTTACGCATTTCTTTTTTTTTTTATTATTATTATATATCGGAATATCGAATTTTTAAATCACCAAATATTTGTATCGTATCGGCCTTAGAATTCCTTTATCGGTCGGGCTCTATTTTGTACAGTGTACAAAACAATTGTCCAGACAAGATGATCACAAGAAGTTATAGTAATAATTATAGTAGTATTAATAGTAAAGTCCTCTGATTTAATTTTCAATACAATCAAAAACAGACGCAAGTTGCATTTGAATGAAACGAGAGCGCGCGTCCATTATGATACGTGGATGTGCGCTCGCTGTGTTATAATGCGTTGCTATTGACGACGGCCATTATAAGGAAGGAAATCCCACAGAATAGAATCTTGCTTAAAAAAGTGCATAGAGCTGCTTATTTTATTTGTTGTTTGTTGATTTTCAAATATAAAACTTGTTGAAATATTTTCAGTGTGTGCACGTATAATCGTGATATGATATTTTCATACCCTTTCATCCCTATTTCATATCAGGGTTGCCAACTCTCACGCATTTGGCGTGAAACACACGCTTTCAGGCTCTGTCTCATGCTCTCACTCTGCCCAAGTAAATCTCACACCAAATTGCCGAACCTGCTTTTGATAGGAAACACGTGGTTCACGTGGTTCATGGAGCTCTCAATAGTTCTAAACAAACCAGTGCTGTCAATACATTTGAATAGACAACAGCTTCACTGTACAGGTATTTGCAGTAATTTTTGGTAAACAGTACAGCACAGTGTGTATTGATTATTTCGTCAACCACATTTAAAGTATAATTTTATTATGGAGAGTGATGGAGATGCAACATTGTTAACATTAATGTTAATGTTTTGTCTTGTATTTAGCCCTCAGGTATTCCTTACTAATTGGTCACACTCATTGGTGGTCAAATGTGACCATACACTTTAACCTTATTTTTCAATTAAATAAATGTTCTATATTTTAGTTCAATAATTTTTATTTTTTGGTACTAAATACTATTTGGGCAATAATTATGGTCCATTAATGACCACTTAAAATATTTTTCTTCTAATATTTTTGTTATTTATATTACAATTAGTGTAGTAATTTAAAGGTTAAAATAGAGAATTCCAATGCAAAGAGTCATTTTGTGGCTGGAAAAATAATAATTTTCATTTGTAATGCCATTACCCACCAGGTGCCTGTATGGCTCTTTAATAAATATACATGTATCTCTAGTTGCTCAAAAAAGTATTGCAGATCATAACTGCTTACTTATTTTTAGGTTTTGCATTTTAATACATATTTAGACATGATCAAACACTAGATTTCTTTAAATGTGAAATTTTAAAATGTTAATAACTTACATCCTAATATCTTTAATGATACTTATATAAGCACACACAAGTGAATATTAATGAATGCGAGCAAATATAATTTAACCATAGAAAAGTTTAAAATAGGCTATAGGCTAGTAGGCTATTTACATATGAATTCATACTGAATCAAGATCGAAAAGGATAACAATGCATAACAATCGGTGTGTGTAAAGTGGATGTGGACAGGAGAGTTTATCTGTCACTGGATACATACGATCAACAAACTTTAAAGGATTAGTTCACTTTAAAATGAAAACAAAAAAGTTCACTCAAAAAAGTGCATCCATCCATCATAAACGTACTCCACACGGCTCTGAGAGGTTAATAAAGGCCTTCTGAAGCGAAACGATGCATTTGTGTAAGAAAAATATCCATATTTAACATACGGTAAATGTTACATATCCATACAGTGCATTACCAATGAGACCAGGCTGATTATATTCATGCCATATATTAACTGTACCGTATGTAAATTTAGCACTACCTTGTCTTTAATTGAAAAATTATGATTCTTAGTAAACACAGACTTTTCAGATTACTGCGTGTACTTTTGGTTAAAGTGTTTACTTCCTTTTTATTCATATTTTAAACTTTCTTTATTTGTGAATAATACTAAATACTTTGCAATCTAAAGTATCTATTTTACAGATTTTTTTTTATCAAATAAAAAAAAAAATGTCATATGCATTTTTAAATAATTTATTCCTAATTTAGTAAATATTATGTAAAAAAAAAAAAAAGTTGCCTTGTGAAAGCGAACCGAACCAAGACGAAAGCGTCCTATCATACACCTGGCGCAATGCGGCGCCAGGCACGACGCAAGTGTTTTTTGCTAGTTTCAGCCTGACGCAGTTATCATTTTCACATCCAGCGTCACGTTGTTTAAATAGCAAATGCACTCACGCCCATCTGTTCACCCATGGGTGTGCTGGTCTGAAAATTAGGTGTGTTCAGGCGCATTGTTGGCGAGTTGCTATTTTGAGGAACTGAAAACGACTGTGCCATTGACCAACAAAAACCTGGTCTAAAGTCAATAGTGCAGTATTTTTTGTGTTATTTAAAGGGCGTGTTAGTAATATGCACTTATAGGCAGGTGCACAACGTGCGTACACTCTGCTTATTACACACACAGGGACACGCAGCAGCACACAAACATTTTTAAATATTTAAAATAAAAGGATTCCTCTCTAGAGAAGCATTCAGTCTTTCCGCTCGCAAATTCCGCCATGTAAATAGCGAATCCGCCATGGTGAAAGCGCAACTGGCTTTTAAAGGAAATGGGAGATGAGACTCTGATTGGTTTAATGCATGTTATGCCCAAAAACACACCCATGACTCATTCAGATGACAAGTGCACCTGCACCATGCGCTTCAGACCATGCGCTCAGATTGTTAAAATAAGGCCCTATAATGCAACATTGGAACAAATTAAGTCCCTGTTTCATGGCAAAGCAAACAATCTACAGGTCTGAAATAGCGGCACCGGCCATCAACAAAAAAAACTAAACAATATCGGTCGACCACTAACTGACAGAGTATCCTGATGGTTCCCACAGGAGGAGAGGCTGAGGAAAGAGGAGGCAGATGCTAAGAAGAAAGCAGAGGAAGATGCCAAGAAGAAGTCAGCTCTGTCCAATATGGGCACCAACTACAGCAGCTACCTGCAGAAGGTCAACTCTATTCAAAACAGTTCAAATGAACTGAGTAGAATGAATGAAAACAACTATGACTGAAACCCTAGGCTCTGTTTGTCCTTTAGGCTGACTCCAAGAAAGGTGGCAAAAAACAGACAGAGAGAGAGAAGAAGAAAAAGATCCTGGCTGACAGACGCAAGCCACTCAACGTCGACCATCTCAGCGAGGACAAACTGAAGTGAGTTAAACTCCAAACTGTTAAAGCAAGGCCGTGTAAACTGTCAGGGCGGGTTTTGCTTACTTATGTCTTGTGTCCTGGACTTCAGAGACAAAGCACAGGAGCTGTTTGAGTGGATAAAGACCCTGGAATCTGAGAAATTTGAGCACACAGAGAGGTTGAAGAAACAGAAGTATGAGGTGAGAAAACAAATAGCGAAATAGACAAGAGGACAAGAAACATTTATGAACCTATGCATCCCATTGTCATCAGCAGAGGTTAATTTTGATTTCACTGATAAATCTCTGATCTTCTACAGATTACTACACTGCGCAAGAGAGTGGAGGAGCTCGGCAAATTGTAAGTTGCGGGTTGCTTGAATATTTTAGCGCCCCCTGCTGTGCATGGCCTGTGTGTGACTGCTTCAGTGCATTGCCAGATCTTCTGTGATGGTGAAAACGAAGTGAACTTAGGGTATGTTTACACGACAACGATGTACTAAAAATGTATACAATTTATTTATGTATTTATTAATGCCAGGCCAGTCGTTGGCATGGTCACATTGTAAAGAAAAACTATGCTAAACGGCTGAACACATAACAAGTTTTCTGTTTTTAGTTAAAAACGGTGTCGTGCAAACAGCCCCTGAACAAGCAAGAACACTGCGCTCACTCACTTGTATATACAATGTAATACATTTAAGTAATTGCTCAAATTCTTATCAATATGCAGAAAACTGAAAATCAGCATCCGTTCATTATGCTTCTCTATCGTCCATCAAGTTCAACTTCTTTTGCATGTAAACCATCCATAAAATACAAAGAGTCACATCCTTAATGTCACAGACAACATTATTACTTCTTATTGAAAACATTTCTTAACTTTTTAATAAATTATAATCATTATTTTATATATTTTTTTTAATTTAATAATAAAAATACAATAATTACTTATTATCATAATTAACTTACAATGGAGGTCTAAGGGGAAAGGCAGAGGAGGTATTATTATAAATATAAATTATAATAATAAAATTGACAAATAAATCAATAATAATAATATATATTTGCAATAGAATTGATCATTTAAATGTTAATAACACATAGAAATAAATGGAAACTCTAACCAAGAAAAAAATGACAGGGATTTACACATTGCTCCAGGACTGATGAGTAGGCAAACAAAACTAATGTAGCAGTTAAATTAGCATAAATTAGTTTTGTTTAATTTATTTTTGATTGGTGCTGCCAAAAAACATCATGATACTGTGACAGTGGGCCTAAGTGAAGCCTGGTTTGAACGATCTGGTATGTGCATGCTGTGGTGTGAAATGTAAATTCATTCATTACATTTTTTTTTTTTTTACGTCGGTCGGTCGATGTAAAATCAAAACATGATTTTGCTCACATGTTGTGTTTTGACTGCTTTGGCATTGCAGCAGCAAGAAGGGCGCCGCCGCTCGTCGCAGAAAGTAAGTGCGTCGTCCTGCAGGCCAAGACCAGCACAATGATGATGGACAAGATACACCCTCACAGGACTCCGTAGTTGTTGTTGATCAACCCACACTTCATCGTCTTGGACTGTTATTTAGTTCCTTTATATGTCATGTAAATAAATTGTGACTTAAAGCCTTAGTACTTGTTCTTATTGAAACATCAATAAAATCGTTGTTTTTTGGATGTTGTCACCCAAGACCATTTCTTTCTAATCCCACGAGTGCAGAAACATGTTCCAGGTTCGATAGAAAATTCTGTCGCGCGAAATTCGTGCGTTTTAACATTAAAACACACGGTTTCTAAATAATGCCACACCGTATTTAAACATAATAAGTGATTAAACTCGTGAGATTCTTACCTTAACTGTGCAAATCCTTAATTTTGTAACTCCTGTCACGCCGGTAAACTGTAACTTGACAGGCGGACGGATAGCAGTGATTTATTAAGGGCCTATCCACCCACAAGAATAATAACCTGTCCTGCGTATCCAGAAGTTCTTCCGCCTTAGACAGTAGTCCCAACAAAATAATTAATTTCCAGCATAAATGTCTTACTCTGTAGACTTTCAGTGTATAGTAAGTTTTAGTTTGATTTTAGCCTAATTATTATGTGGTAATCGACAGTCACAGATCCTGCCAATAAACCAGTTTGCTGCCTTAAATTCTGAAATGAAGTTGAAATGGGTTAAATTATTTTGATGACAAAGTAGGATAATGAAATGACTTACTGCTACAAGTTTTACAGTGTGACACGTATGACAATGCACAATATGATAAATACAAAAATATGACGTTGGCGTTATGCAAATATGACGTGTGCATTATGCAAATACTATGGGCCTAGTTCAATAGGCTACACAAGATGGTGCTGTTGCTGTAATATCATGTCTGTCAACCGTTAGCCCTATTTTTTGTTTCTTATTATTTTTATTCATTTCTTATGCGGGAAAAAAAAAGAAAGGATATGATTATAGGCTACCTGAAATGTTAAAATATCCGTTACATTTTATAGTTTTCATTTACATAATCAAACATTTAACCTACATCGGTAGCCTATGCTAGATCATTGTTTAAACATCATACACTTGCATATTCTCAGGCTATTTGAGTAGCCATTGATTGAACAAAATTAATTGTTTATGGATTAGCCTAGGCCTACGTAATCGAAAACTTTTTACGGGCTAAAAATCCCCCAAAAAGTTGCAGGGTTCTCTGGAACTGCATGGAGAAAATGTAGGCTAAACTTTTTATATGCATAATTTGTCTTTGTTGTGGTAACATTTTTTTCTTTAAGAGCTCAACTGGAAACCAATTCACGTTCGTCTTTTTTCCTTGTCACGCTAAAGCGGTTACACTTGAAGTGTCATTTTCATGGAATAAATCACAAAATCCCATCAAATATTTGAGTATAAATAGTTATATTTTTTATTAATCCGACATTCACTCGTTTAAGAAGTATAAATATAAAGTTTAACACAAGACACAACAAGCTAGTGTTTCAAACAGGCATCATTAAATACAATAATATGTTTGTTCGTTTTCGTCACTAACAAAACAGATCTTATTTACACATATACAAAAGTGGTCCTACTATCCGTATCTGGATTACGATTCTCTCGTAAATAATTAGGAAATAAAAGGTGATGGTGACAGAAAATATATTCACAAAGGGGGGGGAAATATGGTCACATTTTCACATGTATACAATAATATAAATAAGCGTAGTTAAGAAACTCACTTGCTGATTTGCCGAGCCATTTTCATAAAGGAATTAGATTTTCCACAGCATAAAAAAGAAAGAAAGAAAGAAAGAAAGATCGTTCCTAGTTTCCAGCAGTGGATCGAAAGAAAGAAAGAAAGAAAGAAAGAAAGAAAATTCGTTCCTAGTTTCCAGCAGTGGATCGAAATAGTCTTTCTTTTGTCGTTAAGATCGGATTTGCATTTTTTTTCTGCTGAATGTTTCTTGATTCAGATTGTCCCATTCAATTTGTTTTGAAATGCTGCGGATCTTTAAAGCACTTGGTAGATGGGATCCTGCGCCTGCTGTTGAGGGCAGTTGGTCGGGGACTGGGCAGGGGCCCCGCTCTCACTCAGGACAGACCCCTCCTGCGGAGAACACGGGCTCCCTTCGTGCCCCTCCGGTACTGACAGCACGGGACACGCGGGGGTCTCTGTGGAAATCCGCTCCACGATGCTGGACAGACAATCCAAACTCGACACCACTGAGTTTTTATTATTCCGTGCGTCAGCTGTAAAACAAAATAAACAACAGATTTTGACTTCAACCGAAATAAAATTAAAACTTGAAATCAAATGTTTACTTTTTAATGATATTATTTATGTATTTATTACTGGGCAGTTTTCCAAGTTTACCATTTGGCGTGTCGTTGAAGTAAGAGCTGTCATAACTGCTCCGTCTTCTCGACTGACATGTAGGGCCCATGAAATCCATCTAGAAAACACGAAAAGAAAATGACTTACTATGAAGACATAATTATAAACAAATTATTGAATTATAGATACTTATAATTAATATGTTGAATGAAAAATGTCACGTGTTGCCAAATTCTAATAAAATAAAAACATGATAAACTCTAAAAATGCTTAGTCCGTTCAACGGTTAAACATGGACAAACCCGACCGTTGGTTTATATTTTTTAATCAAATTTAAATTTTTAAACCCAACGGTTAAGTTTGACCGTTGAAACAACCCAGCATTTTTTAGAGTGTAAAAGCCAAAGTAAAGAATACACCATTAATGAATGAACGGACAAATAAATATAGACCTATACAATAAAATATGATAGGTAAAGAACTGCTATTATAAAACCCCTAACGTTATATAAATATAAGGTAACACTTTATTTTACAGCGTCCTTGTTACATAGTACTTACCATAGTAATAAGAGTAAAGGATGCATAATTACATGCAACTAACCCTCAACCAAACCCTAATCCTTTAGTAATTACATGTAGTTAATTTATATTACTCAGGACTTAAATATAGCTATAATTACACTGTAACAATGACACCGTAAAATAAAGTATAACCTAAATATATACACAAAAATGGTACCTTTAGGGGTACAGCAGCTTGTCACTGGGGCCTTTTTCACCCTTAAAAGGTGCATATATACCTTGGAGTAGAAATATGTACCTTTAGGAACTACTATGAACCTTTTAGGTGTAAAAAAGGTATTTAAGGGTACTGCCCCACAAGCTGTTGTAACCCTATAGATACAAATCTTGCACATGAGAGTGTATCAAATTCTCACCATGCCATCAGAGCAGTTGGATCTCGGGCTGGAGGCATCCGAGTCCCCACTGTAATGCTCCAGAACAGGGTAGTAGTTTTCCTCTTGACCCCTAAGCAGCGCCTGCAGAGACTCGATGTAACTAATGGCGTTTCTCAGAATCTCCACTTTGGGCAGCCTCTGGTTCGGGTTGGTCGACGTGCATCTCTTGAGGGTCTCGAAAGCATCGTTGACTTTGCTCAGTCGTCTCCTCTCCCTCATGGTGGCGGCTTTGCGGCGGTCAGCATTGGTTGTTTTTCTCTTGCAGGCTTTGCATGCCCACAGCAGGCACCTGCCGGCCTGATGGTGCCCGCTGGGTGCCCTCACGTGCTCGTCTTCAATGTGGTGATGGTCGTCGGGCTTGAGCAGGCTCACGTGAACGAGCCTGGGGTCCAGGTCTTCAAAGAAGTGCATGTCGTTGGTATTGAAGCAAGGGTCGTCGTAGAAATCATCAGCTGATGAGATTGGGAAGGGAATATCCGACAACTCCATCTTTATGTATTAAGGGAAAAAAATGGATAGGCTTATAGCTACTTGAATGCTTCCCAAGTAGTAAAGTTTTAAGGACTTAGGAATATTAAGACAAATTCCTTCAGATCCTGAAACAACGTAGCCTATTGCTCAAGACAACCGTTTAAAAACCGCAAGCACTCAAAAGGTTTCTTTGCTTGTACCCTTTAGGTAGGCCTACTTGTTGCTGGTGAGAGATCACGGCCTGTTTATATACAGCCCAGCCGGCCAGGGGGCGTGTCCTGCAGATGACAGTTTGACCAATGAGCATGTGCGCTGAGAAAGAGGGCGTGATTTTGACGGCCTGGCACTGCAGCTAATGACGGCGTCATAAACTATGTTAAAATGACAAATTCATTTATAAATAATGATATAAGTTGCTCTTACTGCTTTTGTCGCGTGTATATTGGACTGAAATGGCTTTCATTTGTTTATTTGTCATCAAATCACAAATTTCATCTTTCCCGTTGTTTTTTCAACAATTAATTACGATAATTCCCAGGAAAAATTAAAATCGAGGATTAATTTTATGTTTTCTAAGGGGATCTTTCCACTCTCATTTGTTTTTGACTAATAAGTATATAACTGTGTACTACTGTATTTGATAAGACGACAAACAACAGAGATCAGTATCAAGGCTAATGGAAAAAAGTGCTCCATAATAAAACACTAGCCTATATAAAATGCTTAATTCATTCGTTCATTCATTGAAAATGTCAAACAAACATGAATAATACATTTAAAAAAATATATAAAATAAAAATACCATCATTTTAACCATATATCTTTTTTAAAATTAGCATGCATATGTTAATAATCTTTCAGACTTTTATTAATGTTAGGATGCTCAAAACTGGAAAAAAACACTGAATAATGTTAAGTTTGTATTATTTTGCTTAATAAAACAATGAAGCACTTGTACACCTTTTAAACACACGCACAACCTAGCACAACAGGTTACAAATGCTTTTATTATTTTAATAATGAATTCATTAATTATCTATTTATTTACCACAGAAAACTACTACTAGGTAAAGGTATTTTAGTTCATGATCTCTTTATGATGTGGCCCATTTTATTTAGCGTTTCTTTCAAAAGCTGCTAGACGTCCTACAGTCCTACAATAGGGGGCGTTAAAGAGCCAGATGGGAGTTAAAAACTTGAATTCTGCTTGAAAAGTCCCAAATATGCTGTGTATGTCTTTGGTGTTAGTACTTGTTGCCTGAATACAGGCTACTGGGGTTTAAGTAAGATTTTATTTTAGAAAAGTGTACAGTAATAACTCCGGCAGCTGGACAACTATGTGACAAAAATCCTATTGTACTGTAAAACATTTCTTTTCCATGAACCTTTTATACTATACAGAAACAATGCACAATGGCATATGAAATGTGGACATTGTTTATTAAAACCACTGCAGGGTAATCAAAACTTAAAATAACATTTTCATTTGAAATAATGTTCACAAATCAAATACATATGCAAATATAAAGTACTGTATATATTTACTTTTTAAGTTACACAAACGAAGGCAAAAAAAACTGATTTTGTAACACTTTAGTTTAGGGTCCAATTCTCACTATTAACTAGTTGCTTATTAGCATATTAGGATATTTGCTGTTTATGAGTACTTATAAAGCACATATTAATGCCTTATTCTGCATTCTACATCTATTAATCCTACCAATACTTAAACTTAACAACTACCTTACTAACTATTAATAAGCAGTAATTAGGAGTTTACTGAGGCAAAAGTCACAGTTAATAGTGAGAATTGGACACTAATCTAAAGTGTAACCAAAAGTTTAAATTCGTCTCTTATCTAAACTTCTTATTCCTGTCAGAATACCTTGACTTTACAGGAATGATATTAAAATAATGGTAACACTTTAGATTAGGGAAGACATATTCACTATTAACTAGGAGGTTTCCCTCAATAAACTCTTAATAACTGCTTATTGACAATAAGTAAGGAAGTTGTTGTAGTTGTTATGCTTAAGTATAGGGTAAAGAGAATATGGTCATGCTACTAATAAGTACTACTAAATAGCCAATATGCTGGTAATATGCATGCTAATAAGCAACTACTCAATAGTGAGTATGTACAGTATTCTCTAATCTAAAGTGTTACCAAAATACAATTGGAGTGACTACTTGTTACATACAAAACTTGCACCATTGCTCTTTCATTTTCTCCTTATGTAATCTGTCTCAGTCTATCCATCCATTCATCTGTTTAAGTGCCATATACACATGCATACTTCTGAATGATTCTGAAGAGGAAGTCTAGTCAGTAGTCAGCGTCTCTTGTAGCTGGTCGATGAGGTACTCGCCGAAGTCACCTGCGCTGTCACTGGTGCAGCCCACTTTGCGAGCGCTGGTCAAGAGGTCACCTACGAGCTTGACCTTTGGGACGATGGGCTCCATGAACTGACTTTTGATTATGCTGGCGGTGTGTGGATCTCCGTACTCACGAGCCAATTGATTCAACTCCACCATGACACTCATCTCCTCCTTCCATTGGCTAAGCATGATCTCCAGAGCGGGAAGGACGGCGCACACATTTTCAGTGACTGGCCTCTGCGCACAAACATACAATTAGTCATCAACCTAATGTTTTAAGTTGAAACCCATCACATCCATAAGAGCTGCTGTGTGTTAAGAATTAAAACGTTAAATTGATGTAAATGTTACATTAATTATAAAATAACAGGTAACACTTTGAGGCGACATAGTTACACGTTACTACATGTACTTACTAGTAACGTTTAGTTAACATGTAGTTATTTAATATTACTCAGTACTTATTTGAGGAAGTACAATGTAACTACATAATTTAAAAAAAAAAAAAGTGTAACCAAATATAATTTTCGGTCCTGGATGCTGATTGGTCAGTATTTCTGAAATCTAAGGGTGTGTTCACACTTGTAGTTTGATTCTCTTGGTTCTTTTGGTTCGGACCAAAAAAGAAAATACATTTAGTCCTGGTTTACTTAGTGTTCACACTGTCATTTTTAAGACAGAACCTAAAGAGACAAAAACATTTTTATTATATTTTGCGACGGAACTTACAGAACATCCAAAACAATGCTGTGTTCTGGGCTAAATGCACTCGATGTATGTGCGTAGCTACATATGATGGTATTTTGACCAGCTGAGAACTTGTGAAGAGCTTATAAAATGAGTCAAAACAGCGGCAGGAATCCCCCCGTCACACCCAAACGAAGATCTGCTGCGAGGAGACGCGGTTCTGAAGCCTACCGAACTGTAAATGACGAGAAAAAACAGCTTGAGCATTCAGTCCTTTTTAGGGTCGCATCTTGTGACCTCACGTCCTGTTTTTGGTTCCTTTACATGTCTTTGGTCCTTGTTGCGTTCATATTTGAGTCGAACTGCACCAGAGTTCGTTTGGAAGTGGACCAAGACCGCTGAAAGGTGGTCCGCTTGTTTGGTGTGCACCAGGGTTCAGATGGCAGCGTTCAGAATTATTCAAATGAACCGTATTAACAGAGCAATCACACCAGGGTTAGTTTCAATTGAACCAAACTTGCCAAGTGTGAACCCACTCTAAAAGCACCCTACAGGCTTTACAGACACATGTGAGAATGCAGGTCTATGTCAAGTGTGCCATTTGGGACAAGGCCAATATAGCACAGCCTTGAGTGCCATTGAAGTTACATGTGATTTTGACAAACTGTCCTCCAAAAAAACACGACTCTATAGGTCGTTTTTCAAGCACCTTATTACGACCTTTATTTACGTTTTAAAGTTATGCGCCCTCTAGCTGGTGTAAAAATAATGACAGTGTCGTGTTACGTCTGACGTCATGAAATGACGTATGACTGTCGTTACCAATCAAAATGTGTGGTCATTTAAATGCAATCTGTGGACTTTTTTACCACCATTTGTCATATTTCCATTTAGCAAAAATCATTTTTTATTAAAAACTACACCCACCTCACCCCTAAACCTACCCAGTGATTTATAGTGCATATACACTTTATGAGCACATGCGTTCCCTGGGATCAAACCCACAACTGCATGATCACATGTTGTTGTATATTGCAATGCTCTACCAATTGAGCTACGCAAAACCTGAAATAAGACGCAGATAAAAGGGAACAATGCATTAAAATGAAAGTGTCCTGTTGAGGGGCGCAACTTTAGTTAACACTCCTATGGGTCGTATTTCAGGGAAGTGACAAACGACCTATATAGGCGTATTGGTTGGAGGACATGTTGGATTTTGACTAAATTTTAAGTCTGACCAATTGGTTTGGTATTCATCATGTTAGCATCACTGCAAGGCACATTTGGGCCAATGGCAAATAAATGTGTCCATGTCCGTTTTCTTTTTTTTTTTTCTTTACAAATATCACAAATTATTCAAAAATACCATTACGTTTTTGGGGAGTCATATCACATGACATTTTACAACCTGAAATAATTATTTTCAAAAAATAATAAGAAATAAAAATATTTTGTAAAAGTATTTGTTTTCTAATACATAATGATAAAATATTATGCTAAACTATTTTAAAAGTTTTTTTAGATTTTCATTCTTTTAATGATGTTAATTATGCTATAAGATATACACATTTTAATTCAGAATTAAAAACATGTTTATTATAGAAGAGGGGGATTTAAATTTTTAAAGAAATTAAGGGTACGTTTACACAACAACAATGTACAAAGTTTTTTTGCGTACAGACGACAATGTTGTCAAAATGATCTGCGGAAACAACTGCATAAAAAGCTTTTAGTTGAAAACGGTTTTGTGTAAACGCTAATACTTTTATTCAGCAAAGCTGCATTAAATGGACCAAAAGTGAGAGTAAAGACATTTTGATGTTACAAAAGTTTTATACGTTAAATAAATGCTGTTCTTTTGAACTTTCTATTTATCAAAGAATTCTGAAGCAGCATATTAAGCAGCACAACTGTTTTCTGTTACGAGAGATCTGCGTTTTATATGTTTTTGGTGGGTGTTCACTAGTTTAGTTCAGTTTCCTCATTCAGGTTACTCATTGTTTGATTATCGTTTGCACCTGATGTTCATTAGTTTCTGTGTATTTAAGCCTTGTGTTTCTTCTGTTCATTGTGTGATCTCGTCATTACAACATGTCCTCCAACCACTACGCCTATATAGGTCGTTTGTCACTTCCCTGAAATACGACCCATAGGAGTGTTAACTAAAGTTGCGCCCCTATCGACAGCAGGACACTTTCATTTTAATGCATTGTTCCCTTTTATCTGCGTCTTATTTCAGGTTTTGCATAGCTCAATTGGTAGAGCATTGCAATATACAACAACATGTGATCATGCAATCGTGGGTTTGATCCCAGGGAACGCATGTGCTCATAAAGTGTATATGCACTATAAATCACTGGGTAGGTTTAGGGGTGAGGTGGGTGTAGTTGTTAATAAAAAAAGATTTTTGCTAAATGGAAATATGACAAATGGTGGTAAAAAAGTCCACAGATTGCATTTAAATGACCACACATTTTGATTGGTAACGACAGTCATACGTCATTTCATGACGTCAGACGTAACACGACACTGTCATTATTTTTACGCCAGCTAGAGGGCGCATGCCTTTAAAACGTAAATAAAGGTCGTAATAAGGTGCTTGAAAAACGACCTATAGAGTCGTGTTTTTTTGGAGGACAGTTTGCGTCATTATTAGTTTGGCTGTTCGGTTCAGTGTTAAGTGTTCTAGTGTATTTTGAGTTTGTTATCAAACCTTCACTGCTTGAGTTTAGATCCAGCCCTTTATTTTGTGTTATTTGAACCAACGAGTGACATTTTCAACATTGATAAGAAAAAGAGATGTTTATTGAGCAGCAAATCATCATATTAGATTTCTGAAGGATCATGTGATGCTTTGCAACACAGGAATAAATTACATTATAAAATATATTGAAATAGAAAACAGTTATTTTAAATTGTAATAATATTTCTTACAACATTACTGTTTTACTGTATTTTTGATCAAAGCAATGCAACATTTTAATGTATTTTTGAAACAAATAGCATTAATTTAAGTACTTTAAGTAACTTTAAATTGTTTCAAGAGCTTTGATAAACAACTCAAAAGCTATCTAAATGGATCAATCCTCATATCAGTCAAATTTTAATTGAGCTACAATTAACAAAGACAGCACACAATTGTTTCCAAGTGTGCACAACCATGACCAAGCACGGAGGAGCGGATAACAAGGTGTTCAAAATCGCTGCTGATGGACCCTCACCAGTCCCAGTCCGGATCAATTTTACACGAGTCATAAAATCAGGGAAGGGTGGATAGTAAAACAAAATAGAAAGAAGTGAAAACAGGAGAGGACGCAGTGTAAAGTGACAGCATTGCGAGTGCCATGGAATCCATCTGGAACTACAATTAATGCACTGTCCTTCCGCCATCACATTAATCTCCCCAATTTTCCGGAACTCAGAGGAAACGTATACCCTAACAGGCATAAAAGGGGAGATCTCTGCAAAACCCCCCGCCGGTTTACCCCCATCGCTCTCTTTTTCTATGCCCTCCACCCCCCGATAAGAGCTGTTCCCCCATACAAACAGGAGTAAAAGGATATCTTCAGGTTTTTGGAAAAAATATGGTTAATAATTTGTTAGGGTCTGAGTTTTCTATTTCACATGAGTTTAAATGAATTAAATGCCTTCTCTCCCAGCTGACAAGAAACTAACTTTCTGGCAAGGTTCTCTCAAAGTTATGAACAAATGTTCTTCCAGTAACGTTAATAGAATGTTTGTTTAGAAAGTTATCTGGTCTTAGAAAACATTAGCACAAAAACGTTATTTATACGTTGTTTATATGTTTTAGTTTTTAACTTGTTTCAGAATGTTCAGAGAAGATTCTAAAGTAACATTCTCAAAATGGTTGCAGAATGATAAAATGAGCATTCAGAAATAAAGTGTTCATAATCAGTGTTGGATAAGTTACTCTAAAAACAGTAATTAATTACTAGTTAATTACATCTTCAAGAGTGTAATTAGTTAAGGTACTAATTACTCTGTCGAAAAAGCATTGCATTACTTATTATTAATTACCTTCTAAATCCCATATCAACCTCAACCAGTTGAATATTTGGTCGAGATACAACTTTTTGAAAATCTGGAATCTGAGGGTGCAAAAAAATCTGAATATTGAGAAAATCGCCTTTAAAGTTGTCCAAATAAAGTCCTTAGCAATGCATATTACTAATAATAATACAAAATTTAAAATTTACAAAATATCTTCATGGAACATGATCTTTACTTAATATCCTAATGATTTTTGGCATAAAAGAAAAATCGGGGGAAAGATTACATCAGAAGTAACTGTAATTAAATTACAGAAAAATTAAGAGTAATCCCTTTCTTTTTCAAGGAAAAAGTAATTAAATGACAGTAATTAATTACTTAGTAAACACTGCTCACAACTTAGGGATAGTTCACCCAAAAATAAATGAAAATTACCTAAAATTAATGATTTACTCACCCTCAAGCCCTCCTAGGTGTATATGACATTCTTCTTTTAGACAAATACAATCGGAGTTATATAAAAAAAATGCCCTGAACATATGGCAGCGCAAAATTTGAAACTCAAAAAAGTGCATCCATCCATTATAAAAGTACTCCACACGGCTCCGGAGGGTTAATAAGGCCTTCTTTTTTTTCCATGTACACCTTGGATGGCTTGAGAATGAGTAAATCATGGAATAATTGTCATTTTTGGGTGAACTATCCCTTTAATGGGAACATTAGCAAAAGTCTATGTTTTTAGAACATATTTTTGTTAGCTCGTTCCATAACCAGGTGCTATTTCTTTCAAGAAACAATATGAGTCTTGTGGTGGTCCTCTGAATCACAGGTTAGGTGGGAGAGTAATACCTGAATGTTTTTGCCGCAGAATTTCCCTCCCCGCTGGGACAGGTACTGCAGCATTGCCTCTGCCCGTTCCAGTTCTTTCACTGATTCCTGATGAAAATACGCAGCCACTCTGGGTAAAGACAAATCACTCTGCTCAAAGATTTTGGCCTAAAACAGAAAGGAAGACAGATCTGAGTAAGAACGAAACTAACTGGAAAACAGTGTGATGAATTTGCCAACCACAATTGCCTCATAAGTGTTTCCTGTAAGTGAAGAAAATGGGTCAGACAGCCAGTCATTTGTTTCTGTTTTCTGAGAATTTATACGTTTAATTATTAATTTTTTTTTCAAACCAATAAAATAAAAATAAAAATAAATGTCATTGTGGACTATGCATACATTTACAGATAAATACTATTGATTTATTAAAAATCGGTTGACATGCCGTAAAAGAATGTTGGGATACACTGGAATTTTACAAAAGAAGAACTTCATTATTGTTATTATTATGTACTTAAAAAGCAGTTATGAAAAAAAAAAAAATTTGCCAAATAAAAAAGGTGTAGTGTAAACAACAGTTGTTCTCATGTGATAAGAAGCCATTTTATTGTCATGTGGGGACCCAATTAGACCCTATGACTGGTGAGACTTGATATTCATGATAGTACCAAGCAAAATGTTTTAGTAGGCATACTTTAGATATTACTTTTAATATTTTATTAAAAATATAGGCTAAACGTTTTTCAAAACTCTAAAAACAACATTCTAAGAACCTATTGCCACATGAAAAGTAAGATTTTAAAAGATGATATAATCTCAGACATCCTATTTGTCATTTACCCAATGACGTCCAGTATAATCCAGTGTTTTATATTAGGGCGACATTGATTGGCTCAGGGTAGCAACTTGACAACAACCCATACTAAACTTTCCCATAAAACGCAGTTAAGTAATGGCATAGAACTTACACATATAAAACAATGCTGTACATTAATGCAGTTTAATTCTGCAATATCCTACATTGATGGTTTGGGGTGTAATATAACTGTCATTGCGCATCATGTTGACAGTAGAGTTCTTCTTACCAGCGCTTCCAGTCTGTACGAGACCTCCATAAGTAAAGTGGAAACTCCACACAGACTTTCCTCCACAACAGTCGGGAAGTTTTGTCCGACCTGACTCCTAGCAGTACATAAATGTGTTTTACAAAAAGGGAGGCAAGTTTTTACTCGCTTTACTCTCGGTTCCGACATGTTTACGCTGTAACGGACATCAATACTAAACGTCCTCAATGTCCTCGGTGATTTCAGGCGTTTCGTAGTATATCCTCACATGACGCTACTATATGTCGTATTTCCGTATTGTGAAGAAATAAGTGTAGTGATGAAGTAATATTCAAAGTCGGATAAACGTAGATGGGGGAATACTAAACATGCGAGCGTTTCCCGTTCATTCTGTCAAGTTCATCCGGTATTAAGTGGGTGGATAAGTAGACAAGCTGCCCTGCGAACATAGTTTACAATAGTTTACCTACTGTTGTATTGATTCTAGAATGAGGGAATCTAGTTTTATTATTATCATAATAATATGACATAGTTTACATAGCCTTGGTTTGCTGGTCTTGCAGCCCTTGTGGGGGAAAAAGCCCAATAATAATAATTGTTTTGAATGTGAATAATCATTGTTTTAATAATCTTTTGTCATGCTTTAAAGTACACTTATTCTGATGTGTTGACTAACATACTAAACAAGCAAATTACTTGATTATAAACTGTATTGTGTTATTAAAGTTAATATATTTTAAGTAGCCCACTAAATTGCAACTTCATCATTACAAATGGTTAATTACAAATATATTACAAAACCTCCCGAAAGACTATAAAATGTGTTTTATATCAATGGTTTTATCATGGTTTTTAACTAACAATACATTTTTCTTCTTTGATTATCTTTCATGAACTATAAAAATAATATCTCATCACATTTCAATACTGTGCATAATAAACGTACATTTTGGAAACACCGTAAAATGTTTGTTTGTGACATAAATCAATACTTTTATTCTCCAAGGACACATTCATTTAATAAAAATGACAGTAAAGACATTTATAATGTTGAATGACCATTTCTATTTAAAATAGAATATATTCATGCGAAGTTTCATCTCATGCTTTCTACACAAGTTCTTAACTCAAACTTTATCTCTAAAGCACTTTCAACACCACAATGAACCAAAGTGCTGTGCAAAGAATTATAAATGGAAACGGGCATAAAAACAAGCAACACAAAACAACATGAAATACATTTCAGAGCATTTTCTAATGTTAAATAAATAAATTTTAACGCACACTAAAATGCGCTTAATGTAAGGGATGTTTTTGAGGACAGGGGAAGCTCATTCCAGAGCATTGGAGCTTCTACAGAAAAAGCTTGGTCACCTTTAAATTTCAAACAAGATCGAGGAACAGTAAGATATCATTTGAATGAAGAGACCTATCTGATTGATGCAAACTGATTAAATGTGAATAAACTGATTAAAGTAATACTCAGGTGCTAAGCCACGCAAAACTTTGAATACATATAACAGCAATTTATAATGAATTCTTTAACGTACACGTAACCAGTGTAGTTTGATAAGTACAGGAGTAATGTGCTCTCTCTTCTTAGTACCAGTTAGAAGCCTAGCAGCTGATTTCTGAACAAGATGTGAGAGAGAGAGAGGCCTGACTCACACCCAGATACAATACATTACAGTCAGCTCAGAGTCAAAAATGACACCAAGGTCTTTTACACTAGAAAGTCTTTTCACTGGGAGCAACCAGATGATCATTAACATCTTCCACACATTCCTTTTTACCAAATAAAGTAAACTCAATCAGACATTCATACAGAGACTGAAGAGAAAATTTCCCACGTTGAGAATGATAATGCATGCCATGGACACATACCTAAAATAAGTATATCAAGGCAGAACAAAAATGGTCCCAAAATTGAGCCCTAAAGCACCCCACACAACAGAAGAGGGCAACAGAAGAACAATCGTTCCCTAAACTAACTGAGAAAGTCCTATCCTTTAAATACGAGTAAAACTAATCCAAGGCTAAACCCTGAATGCCAACCTCTAAGACGATCATTGAGAATATTATGATCAATAGTGTTGAATGCCGCGGTAAGATCTAACAGTAATAGAGCAACACAACTTCCAGAATCAACACCTAGGATATCTTTAGAAACCTTCAAAAAAGGGTTCACTTCACATTGGTGTGATTGGATTGTATACTCAATCAGACTCCAACCATTATAATTTGAGAATGATAATGAATGCCATGGATGCATACCTAACAAAAGCATATCAAGGGAGAACAAGAATGGTCCCAAAATTGAGCCTTGAGGCACCCCACACACAAGGGCAACAGAAGAACAATCGTTCCCTAAACTAACTGAGAAAGTCCTATCCTTTAAATACCAAGAAAACCAATTCAAGGCTAAACCCTGAATGCCAACCTCTAAGACGATCATTGAGAATATTATGATCAATAGTGTTGAATGCCGCGGTAAGATCTAACAGTAATAGAGCAACACAACTTCCAGAATCAACACCTAGGATATCTTTAGAAACATTGGTGTGATTGGATACTCAATCAGACTTATTTGTCCAACTATTATAATTGTTTTTAGCCACTATTTTGTCCATTTGTCAGAAAACAAAGTTTGACTTATGTGTTAGTAATTTACAAGAAAAACATATTTACATTTATATCAAGTCTGGTTCACCAAAAAGAGTCATGCAACGTGAATGACAACATGCTTCAACATGCTTCTTTTCCACTCAAACCAAATCTTTTGGTCGTCTTTGGGGTCTTTCGCTACCCCCCCCCCCCCCCCCCCCTCCCTTCTTCCCTGGTGGACTCGTCTCTTGTTTCATCAGTGGCCCGTGTCATTGCGCCCTCCTCAGTGCAGATGACTGACACGAGGGACTGGGAAATCCCTGGGGGCCAGTTGGGTCTGGATGGAAGAAAGGGGAGCACTCAGCGCACATCGAGCATTGGGTCAACAGGACCTGCACCCTTGACTTGACCTCTGCACCTCTCAGACACATATACAATGACCTGAGCTGAACTTAAGTGTAACAAATTACAGACACACTCTGAGGGGAACAGACCCGGATCAGGCTAAATTTCAGTTTGAATTTGGAATTAAGGTTGCAAGTGTGATTCGCATTTCTGAGTCACTATAGGTCACAACCCATGGCCCTTGTACAGCCTGGTGGGTATGTGTTGTGTGCCTTAAGATAACGATGAGTTAACAGAGTTGTCATACATTTGGGCAGCTTGCTGTAGACCTCCTTCAAGGATACCACCTGCCTTTTGTCCATGTTTTGTCTTTGTCTGTGAGTTTCTTAGTGCAGCTGTCCAAAAGCACTCAAGTCTTTTGGTTTTGTTCCTGCTCCCGTTCATCACCTCACCTGAAATTTTCTCCATACAGTACATTCTTCAAATGTTATTATGACTTCTTTTAATACAGTTGTATAAATCCAATGACCACACATACACGTAAACCCAAATAAGTTGGCAAAACTCAAAAACTTTGAGATAATCAGTTAAGAAATAGCGTACAAAGTTTAAGCAGAACTAGCAGATTTTTATTTTGTTCTGTACATTTTAATTGCTCTTAACTTGAAGTATTTGAGTAAACTAATTCATGTTAATTTAAAATTATCATGTAATCTGAACTTTTTTTTAGTTGTGGAAATATAACTAGCTGATTAAATAAACGCTAACATGCTAAATGGTAACAAAATGCTTTGATTAGCACAGCAATTGCTGAACGAGTAAAAAAAATTCAGTTAATTAAAAGAAACAAGTTCATAAATCTTCAAAACAATGTAACATTAATTAAAATGTGTCAGTTTCATGGATTTAAAAGAAAAGGAAAGTTCTAAATAGTTAATTTTACAGTGTGTGTATATTTGAATAATCTTTGACCTTTTTATCTGGTGTTTCAGTCAGATTTCATACCTACTTATTGTTTTTTTTTAATAGTTTTATT
Organism: Rhinogobio ventralis; assembly: GCA_039654625.1. Classification (NCBI taxonomy): domain Eukaryota; kingdom Metazoa; phylum Chordata; class Actinopteri; order Cypriniformes; family Gobionidae; genus Rhinogobio; species Rhinogobio ventralis. The sequence continues at coordinate 22,655,672 of CM077216.1, forward strand.
CAATTATTCAATCTATACTCATGGCAATCTGTTGTCAGCCAAGGCTGTATTTATTTTATTAAAATACACTAAAACAGTAACATTGTGAAATATTATTACAATTTAAAATAATTTTTATTTTTCTATTTTAAAATGTATTCCTGTGAAGGCTGAGCTGAACTTTCAGGATGTTTTTCAGGATTCTCTGATTAGGATAGCATTTATATGAATATATTTTTTTATTTATCTTTATTTAAAATCTTTTGTAAATGTCTTTACTTTCATTTTAGATCGATTTAATGTGTCTTTGCTGAATAAAAGTATCAACTTCTTTTTTTTTTTAAAAAATCAGTTGTGTTACTCTATATATAACTGAAAAAAATATATACTTAAAATATACATGCAACATTTTTATAACACACTTTTTAAATAAATCCAGCGTGGATCAATTTTATTTAAAATGAACAAGAAAACCTTTGTTATATGTACTTGAATATATGAGTTTACTCAACATTCTTTACTATATCGAACACAATAGAATCTACTAAGTAATCGCAAGTTGTGTTAACTTAACATTTAAGTTCATTTACATTAAAAAGATAATTGAGTTGAACCAACATAAAATAATAATTTTAAATCTAGTTGTAATGGACGTGACTAACATTTTCACATAACGCTTTTTACGCATAAACGTATGGTAACCTTTAAAATGTATATTTCTTGTTGCACGCACTAAGATATGTTAAGTAGAGCTTGAGCGTTTTTTGAGTTTAATCTATTTAACTTTATAAGTAATGGTTGTTGAGCCAACAATTTTTTTTTTCTTCAGTGTAACAAATATATATAACATAACAATACATATAGTATAACAGTATTTCAGATTAAATATGACCCGTTCTTGATATATTTTTATGACATAAAGTACGTTTTGCTCAAGTTGGCTCTATAATGTAATTATAATACAGTATATATGTAATTAAATATATAATTATACAAATTTCTCTTATGACACCAATGCAATTACCCACCCAGTATCATCACATGGAATATGAACGTCCAACAATCATTACAACAAACATTAAGCGCATATCCACATGCATAGGCCTTCGCTTGTTGGTGATGGGATGAGCGCTTTCCACACCTGCTTTGAGCTGTAAAGATGGTGAACTGCCCTGATGAGACATTTTTACAACAGCCCTGACTCTGTGTTTGGACAGGCCCAGCGCTAGATTACATTACCAATGGATTACACAATGGACAATGAGTGGACAGAGGGTTCTGTTGAACATGTGGGCTCGACCGTGTTGCAGCATTACAGGGATTATAGCCCCAAAAACAGATTTATGAATATGTCATCCAGGAGTCAGTCAAAGTCGCTGCTTGTCTTGCCTAACTTCAACTCTGTGGGCTTAAAGGGACAAGGCCTCTATAGCTGCAGTGTCTGGCCTGGTTAAAGACTGAGTATTGTCTTTACTTATTGATAGTCTAGGGTGGCTCATACTGGCTAGACATCTCCCCCTTCATGTTACCCAAATGCAGCAGAGGATTAACTGTTTAACCCATTGGGATATCATTTTCTGTCCAAGCAGAAGACGATTCGCGCATCCTTTAATGAAGTGTGGTGTTTAGCATGAGCTAAATTATTGAAGTGTTTAAATATCAAATTTATATATATATATATATATATATATATATATATATATATATATCAAATGTATATCATTTATATAATGTATAATATAAATAGTATGTTTAACTGTGCATTATATGTATTATAGTTAGTGCTGTCAAAATTAGCAAGTTTACATTTACATTAACATTTAACGCAATTAACATAGCATCTGTTTTTCTATCATCCTTTCTCTAGCGTTACATTATATGATCACTACAAGACAAAAGAAAACGCGCTGTCTGTGATTGTCCTGTCTACGTGACACACACACGTCACACAGAAAGACGCGCGCCAGTATCGCGCGCACAAACAGTGCGCCAGAATCGAGTTTTCTTTCACGCTGGAATGAACAATAACACAGAATTATGCCAAAATGCCCGTTTTGTCGAGTATTCTCATAAGAGCAATCTTAAATGAGTTAAATAACGTCTTAAATTAACTTAAAGAGAGAAAATTAGATGACAGTGCGTCAGATCCGCGTCATGTTCTTAAAGTGACAGCAGCCTAATAAACCAGTTGATGTGATGTCTGTGATGGCTTGGCTTGCTCAGTTGGGGACACTAAATTTTCAACTAAATATCCAAATAAATTTAATTACTAAACAAAATTAAATTAACTATATCAACTAAATTACTGATCTGCCCATATTGTTGTTATATGATAATTAAAATGAGCTAGATGACTGACCGGTTTTCTCCAGAGCGGCTGTACAGCCGAATCAAATTCTGTTGCATTATTTTCCTGTTTAACACTGTGAAGCTGCTTTGAAACAATCTGCATTGTAAAAAGCGCTATATAAATAAAGGTGACTTGACTTGACTTGAATGTTAATCAAAGAACAAAGGTAACAGAGCAAATTGTAGCTTTAATAAGGATTAATCTATATAATTTATGCAGTTAAGAAAGATGTTTGATAACTTATTCAATTTCTGTATACTGATTATATATGAAGGCCACAGGTAAATATGACATTTATTATAATGGCTTTATATGAAGATTGTTTTAAGTTCACTTAACTTAAAAGTTATTTTTTAAAAGCCTAATAAATGTTGAAATTGATAGCTTTCAAGTATGCTGTAATGTTGAATGTCTCTAATTAATGTTAAAAAAAATATATATATTTCATAGAGACATCAATAGCAGTTTTAGTATCAGTGATTACTGGCCTTCATTTATAAAAAGATGCCATTGTCAGAAAAAAATGTGTGATTAATTGGTAAATTTTTTAACCGATTGACAGCACTAATTATAATATATATATATATATATATATATATATATATATATAGTGCATAGTTAAACATACTATTTATTTATTTGTTGAAAAACACAGCTAGTTTCGTTGTCTCAAATCCTGCTAGTCACAGTAATTACGGGATGTCCTTTCAGAAGTATTCCTCTTTAGATGTCTGGAAGGGCTGCCCAGTTGGGCCATTATGCCCGCTATGTTAATCCGCCCCGTTTTATCAATTACAGTCTAAATTGTTAAAGGATATTGTCTCATATTTCTAATACATTCTTAAAAAATCACCCAAGTGTTTTATTTCAGATTAATGAGGGTGTCTGCTCCTTTATAGTTTACCGTCTCATTTGTGAAGCTATTTTTGTGGTTGTTGATCCTGGGCATCAGGGAAGTGTGTGTGTGTGTGTAAATTCACACTGCATCGGCGCCGGAATGTGGCCTTTTGCTTTTAATGCCCGTCTCTCATCGCACGACTCAAAATATAAGAAGTAACTCCTGCTCATCTGAGACTTAAGAATTTATCACAGTGCCTTGGCACTTGTTTTTAACAGGGAAGACATTAACACATTGGATATGACTCATATTTCGTGGATTATTTTGACTGACTAAATCCAAAATGGAGGAGTTTGGAACTGCACCCAACAGCAGTTTTGTTGTCGCAGTATTATCTTTATTTAAACATTAATCTCTTAATTTAATGAAAAAATATCATAGATTTACATTAAAAGAGCTATATCCAGAAACCAACACAGCAATGAAATGTTGTTTGACTTCAGTCAGTAAGCAACCAGCCAAAAAACTTTTTTGTTTTTTTTTGTGCGATTTGATTAAAACAAATTCTTTACATTTGGTCAATATATCGTCTTTCATATTAAAAAGAAATGTGATTTACACATTCTAACTAGCATGTGACTTTGTGAATTGGTGCCATTTTGTACAGATGCAAGTAGCAATATCACAATTTTGTTGCTTATATATTTAATGAATCTCGTATAGATTGCATATAGGATAGGTGAGTTAATTAACCTGCTAGCAAAGTGCTTCAGTTTACTGGTGTTTATTCACTGTCAGCTTTAGCTCACACAGCTAAAGTATTAACTTTGATTGAATTATTTGAAACGCAAAATATTGTTTCTAGATTGTTAGACTAACATTGTTAGTCATTTGTTAAGATCTTGTGGTGTCTTGTCATATTTTTGTCAATAGTATAGTTATTTCTATGGCCACTTTAGATATTCTATTGACTATACAACTTTGCAACTATGTCAAGTTATTCTACTTACCCGAACCCTAACAGTCTTCTAACAATCTTCTACAGTCTACTAATACTCTAATGAAAGTTAGTTGACATGTAGTTGACAAGGTACTTATAGTTAGTAGAATGTCTAAAGTGGACCATCCACTTTTGTTAAACCATGTCTTAATTAAAACTGTTTAATTATCGCCATTATCCACATTTTCGTCACGTCCCAGCAAGCAATTTTGCATTTAAAAGACATCTAACAGCCGTCCAAACACAGCCCTGATGTCTAGGCTAAAACAAGGCAAAATTTGGGCTGTCAGTGAAAATTGAATAGACGTCTAACCAAATAAATGAAACCAAACACCTTGTAATCACTATTGACTTTGTTCACATCTCGCAAGTTACTCTATTTTGTCAAAAATTACATGTAACCAAATTCAAGGTTATTTTGGCTAGAAGTGGGTTACTCATAGCCGGATCTATAGTTAAAACGTGCATGCTGGGATCTTCGTTGTAGTTATTGAAATGTCCTTTGTTTGTCAGGAGTTTCGTCGATGAGATTAACATTGCTAGCAACCGGCTAGCATTCCCTAGAAACCACTCACAACATCCTAGCATAGATTAAATAATTTACTTTATTTTGATGGTTCCCATATAGATATTCTGTTGAGTAGAAGTACCATTGCACCTACATGCTTACTAACTCTCATTGGAGTATTAGTAGAACATTAGTAGACTGTCTGCTTAATATCTGCTAACATTTTATTTTGATGGTCCCCCTCTTCTGACTATAAGTAACTTTGCAACTACATGTCAACTTATTCTACTAACCCTAACCCCTTATTCTACTAACCCTACCGCTAGCAGTCTACTAATACTCAACAAATACTCTAATGAGAGTTAGTTGTAGGTGCAACATTACTTATAGTCAACAGAATGTCTAAAAGGGACCTTCAAAATAAAGTGTAACCAATCGTTCAACCAATGTGCATCCCAATACATATTGTACCCAATACAATACATTTATTATTCAAAACCAATGGTCAAATAGTCAATGCTAAGTATGACGAGCTAAATGAGGGGTCACTCTTCAGGTTCGACAGCTCTTGACAGAGTAGTGGAGGCAGTCTGTAGCTTACAAGCACAGCTGGTGAATACATCAATGGGCCTTAGCTTTTATCGGGGCCAGCAGCTGTCTATAAACAATACTCTGTAACGTCACCCGCACAACTTGGTCCAACCTGGCAGCTCACTAATTGCCATCTAAACAGGGTGGAAAGAAGGGCAAAGAAAAATACAATGGTGGATCATAACACTCCAAAGCTAATCCTTCGGTCGGCACGCTCTTTCATAGCTGGCATTTGACACCGTCCCTAAAGTCATCCCCGGTGGAAAGACTCTGTTATGGGGGCCTTTATGGTTGTGTAAGAGGGTTTCGGAGTGTGCGTCTCCAACTCGTGGCTGTCGTTTGTAGTGTTGGTAAAGGTGTAGTTAAAAGCACTGTGAGTCAGATGCATGCCGTCCTGTTGACGACCAGCGTACGTTATGGGGATATGATATGTGTGCGCAAGAGGGGGTGTCCAGGCATAGTTGTTCTAGACACAATGATTAGGCTGAAAGCTCTGTGGAATGCTGGACCCTCATTAAAGAGACAAATATAGAGTAGAGCATTTCAGTGTGTAATGAAATCCTCCACGTTACGTGCTATGAATTAAGGAATGATAAAGGGTGACGGTGGAATCGCAGGAGATCTCAAGAGTCCATATATCTTGAGTCCAAAATTTGATAGAGACTCGGATCATCAAATGATCTTTCAACTTGGCCCAAAAAGTAAACACCTAGAAAACAGCTACAACACCTTAAACTGTTAGAAAATATGCAATTATTGACCCTCAAAGATATATCTTTGTACATGATCTACTCCTAAAGGGTGCATGTATAGGTTAAGAAGTAAATTCCTTTTGCACATTTTTTTTTGACAGTGTAGCATTCAATGGGGAGTTTTATATAAAGATTTAGCTTAGTAGTAACTGCCCAGCAAGCAATTTTGCGTTTAAAGGATAAGATAAAAGACACAGTCCTGACGTCTAAGCTAAAACAAGGCAAAATTTGGACTGTCAGTGAACATTTAATAGACATCTAATCATAGACATAATAGACTAGTCATCTAGAACATGTAATCGCAACGAAATAAAATCAAACCCTTGTAATCACTGTTGACTTTGCTTACATGATGGAATATCATACATCCCACAAGTTATTTTGGCAAAAATTACATGTGACCAAATTCAAGGTTATTTTGGCTAGAAGTGGGTTACTCATAGCCGGACTACATCGGGTCTATAGTTAACCAAGACGGTGAAATGATGGCTATTGCTTGCTGGGTGATAATACTGAAAACTCCCATTTCCCATTTTATTGCCCACTATGCAAAAACTGTATGCCAGATTGTTTTGAAAAGTAATAGGTCACCTCTCCTTAACAAGCCACATGATTTGAGGTATCATTCATGTCTGTAGCACATATACAGAACAAGAGTCCGGAGTTTAATATCTAGTGTCAAGGATTTGCTCAAATCCCTTACCCTAAGCAATTCTAATGCCAATGCTTGCAAACTGTAAACTCAAAAGTGCACCTTTGTTCCTTGAGGTTAATTCCTCACTATACCAACAAATTTAAGAATTGACTTCAATAACCAAGAATCACTGATGTAAGACATCTATGTTTGCATGTTAGAGGTGCTACATGAACACGTACACCATTTGTTTGGCTGTAAACTTGCACGAAGGCTCCAGCTCTCTGACGTTGAGTAGAATATGAGTCACGCTGAATGTTGTGGAGGCAAGAGTTGGCCCGGGCTGGGGGAATGTTTGGGAAGGTAGAGCTCTGGCACTGATGCCCTGATCACATGCTCAGGTTTCAGTAGAGATTCTGTGAATAGTGATGATGACGCCTGTACCATATGAAAGTCATCTTGGCTTCATATCTGTTCCATTGATGTATTGTGGGGCTTTAAGCCGCCCACTTCCTACTCGTGAGTTTCATTATACCTTGCTTTTTGGTGACCACGTAGCAACTAGCTTAGAATGTGTTATATCTATTCAAAATTGAAACCCCCCTCAATCTTATGGAAATTACTTGGCATTCATGCTTTTAGTTGAAGTTGTTTCTCATTGATTTTGCAACCAACATTAAGTCAAGAAAGCTGAACAAGAGTACAACATACTTCAACAAATGTTTTCTCTCTGGCAACAAGAATTTGGCAGTGGCCAAAACTTGTTTCTTGTGTCCATTAGACTTAGTTGGGCAACAGGGACAGCACATGATAATGGACATTTAAAGGTGTATAAAGTGTCATGGTGTGGATGTATGTTTTTCAGATGGTCAGAGACTAGTTGGGGGAAGGGAAATTCAGTAGGACTTTAAATGGAAACTCTATGAGATACATGAATGAAACTGAACACTTTGACAGTTGAAGATGTGAATAGCTAGAATTGTGGATTGGCAATGGGGTCCAAAGCTGCCCTACTTGTCTCTATGTGTGTGTCCCTGTGTGTCAGAATCCCTGGTGCTCTGTGCCCAATCTTTGGCACCCCTGTAAACATGTGCTTTGAAGAGGAGCCCTATAAAAACAACACTAGTGGTCATCAAGGTACACCTTCAGTTTGGCCCACCCAGAGACAAGTTCTGCTGGGAACTGTCATAGGTCACTGTTTTTGCTGTGTTCCTCTTCATCCAGTTCAGATTAATGAGTCCAGGTTGTTTCTCAGTGCGCATCAGTGATCTAGTCTCAGTTTTACTTATCTGTCCAGAGAGAATACCTTTTTCATGGCCTTCACCACTGGTCTAGACAAGAGGGACTCTGTTCCATATAAATCAGACCAGATATATTATAGTCCAGATATAGTCCAGAATATTTTAATATTATGTTACATTACAGGTTTGGCATGAGGCTTTTTGTGTGGTCTTTCACCTCTTTATACCACATATAAAAACCCAGATAAGGCACATCTTCTCAATTATACTTGTAATATCAGTAAATTGCTGATTCATGGATCACAACGCAAGAGGAATATTCTTCTTTGAACATTCACCCTTTATTGATTTACATGCACAAGAATATTCTAATGTTAATTAGAATTTGGTCATATTCTGATTATGTATGCATCATGTTAATGCATTATTCTGATCACCAGACAACTAGCAATGGCACAATCAGAATTTTGGACCATGTTGAGACTATTTGAGACATTTTCAGAATATCCTTTATTAGGAAATATTCTGTTATATCTCTATCTATTTCGAAATGCAAGTAATCCTGGGTGGTGGGAAACTGTAAGTTGTGAAAATGCAATTCATTGAAGAAGCACATTTTCAAGTGTTCATACTTGGCAGGTCTGGTTTGATTAGAACAAAGAGTGTGATTGCTCTGTTAGTGTGTTTCATTTGATTAAGGGTGTGTTCACACTTGTAGTTCGGTTCACTTGGTTTGTTTGGTCCGGACCAAATAAAAAATAAAAAATAAATTTATTCCTGGTCCGCTTAGCGCTCACTTTGGCATTTTAACACAGAACACGCCACTATTTTTGAAAATGATTTTCCAACTCCCCTAGAGTTAAACAGTTGAGTTTTACCATTTTTGAATCCATTCAGCCGATCTCCGGGTCTGGCGGTAACACTTTTAGCATAGATCATTGAATCTGATTAGACCGTTAGCATCTCGCTCAAAAGAGTTTCGATATTTTTCCTATTTACATCATGTACTAAGACTGACAGAAAATTAAAAGTTGCGATTTTCTAGGCCAATATGGCTAGGAACCATACTCTCATTCCTGCGTAATAATCAAGGAACTTTGCTGCCATACTATGGGTGCAGCGGCGCAATGATATAACGCAGCGCCTGAAAATAGTCCCCAGCACGCTCACTGTGCAAGCAGGTTGTCACGTTGGTTATGTTGATGAAAGCTAGCCTATTTTCAGGCGCTGTGTAATATCATTGCGCCGCTGCACCCATAGTACGGCAGCAAAGTTCCTGGATTATTACGCAGAGTATAGCATCTAGCCATATCACGCCATAATAGTGGCGTGTTCCTTTAAAGGTATAAGGATATGTTCACATCCTGATTGGTTGGCTTTTATTACGTATATTTCGTGAGGGAACTACCGAACATCCAAAACAACACTGTGTGCTGGGCTAAATGCGCTCGTTGTATGTGCGTAGCTACATATGATGGTATTTTGTAAATGTAAAGGAGTCAAAACAGCGGCAGGAATCCCTCCATCACACACACAAATGAAGATCTGCTGCGAGGAGACCCGGTTCTACCGAACTGTGATGGACAACATCGCTACTATGATGACAAAAAAACAGGTATTCTTGAGCATCCTGTCATTTTTAGGTTCGCATCTTGTGACATCATGTCCTGTTTTTGCTTTGTTTACATGTCTTTGGTCTATGTTACATTCATATTTCATTCAAACTGCACCTCTGTACTGTACTCTTGAGTTCGTTTGGAAGCGGAGCTTTTCTCGGTCACTTATTCAAATGAACGGCACTAACCAAAGACATCTAAATGCACCAAAAACAGGAAGTGATGTCATAAGATGCGACCCTAAAAAGGACAGAATTGTCAAGCATGCCTGTTTTATCTTATTCTTTACAGTTCATTACAGGCATCAGAACCACGTCTCCTTGCAGCAAATCTTCATTTGTGTGCAACGGAGGAATTCCTGCTGCTATTTTGACTCTTTTACACATTTTTTAAGCTCAAAATACCATCATATGTAGGCTAAGTTTTTTTTTTGTATGTTTTTCTTTAAAATGTTTTTCTTAAAAATGTGTAAATGCTAAGCAAATCAGGACTCAATGTATTATTTTCTTTTTTTGGTCCAAACCAAGAGAACAAAGCTACAATTGTGAACCCACCCTTAGTCGGATCTAACAAAAAAAGACACACTGATGAGCAAAAACAACTCATTGCATACATTTTGGAAGTCATTGCGTTCATGTATGTGCATAAAATGTACTATAATACATGGTTGTACTGAGAATCTCCAGCAATAGAAAGGAAGAAAAGGAGCAATTCAAGCTTTCCATCTTTGGATTCTTCTGTGAGACACTTCCAGCAGAAGTAGCTCTCTGCTGGGGCCACTGTCCACCCTTCAACGGTCTGACCAAGATCACAGCACTTCAATATTTTCATAATGTCCTCTCTTTGATCTCCCTGTGTTAGCTTGTGTCCCATGGTGAGAGTCCTGAGGAACACACACAGAGACTCTGCCCTGCGACAACAGGGCATTAAAATGTAAGAGTTTGGGACTTGGATGGGTGACGGTGACAGGTGTGAAAACCAGCCTGAAGACACACCGACTTTTGCCAAATTTAGCTACTGGAGGCCAAGAATGAGGAGGAGATGGCCCAGAGTGATGTCTCTGTTGTAGTTAGCTGCCGTCACCTCCACAGCTTTGTTGCTTTTGTCTTGGTGGTCCATTTTGCAACATTTTTTGCCACATGCAAATGGTGGAATGGTTTGAGATGCATGGTGGCCCAAATGTAGTCTTTAGGTGATGTAAGGAATGTGTTCTACTACCAGTGGCCACTTCTCTCAGCAAGATTCACACCTTTAAGTGTCTTAATTGTTTGTCAATTGAATGGAATGCAATGAATGGTGTCGAACGAGTCATTTATTCTATTTTGAAATGACTGAAATTTAGCTTGGTCCTCTCTAAAAATAGAATACTTAGAAATGCTTGTCCAGTCACCTAAACTTGACAAATACAGTTCATAATATTCTTTAAAAATGCCCTCAAAGATGGTTGGCACCTTTAACCTTAAAAGGCTCATTTGTAGCATTAACAGACTAATGCTAAATGGATGTCACATGCATATTTAGAAGGGATTGTGTGAAACAGAAGGTGTTTCTTGCTAATTGCACTAATTTACAGTAATTAGTGAGGTGGGCATATCTCTCCTCCCCGTGGCTTACTGTCTGTCACTAATGGCATGGAAGGAAGAGAATCTTGATTCTGTCACCTACAGTTTGAGAGAGCTGAGATGAAGGTCTTTGATAACATTTGGCACAACCTGTTAACATTGGGTGAGTCCTTAAAGGGACAGTCACTTTACAGAAGTGTTTGAACTTAACATAATTAATTTTTGGGGCTTTTGCTTATATATGTATGTATATATATATATATATATATATATATATATATATATATATATATATATATATATATATATATATATATATCTCGAAGCCTTTTCAACATATACATACTGTATGTATGTTGTCATTACAATAAATTGCATTAAATATTTAGGCCTATTATTACATAGCCTAAATAGTAATGTATATAGTAATTTTTATAACGTTGGAATCCTTGGCTCAGGACGAAAATATATATAAACAATAATTCATTAATTTTGGGTGTATTAGGGTTATTTTACACAAGTTTTGAAAGATTTTATTTTCATTTTTATTGTTGGCATGTCGAAATAACTACGTTGCTTTCAAGTGTCCACATTTTTTTTTCAGATTTTTCAGTCGTTGTGAAATGTTTTATGGTTGTTGAATATTTTATAGTCTACATTTGTGTTGCAGTTACATTGGTTTGCATCCTTTTGTTTAGCTGCACCGGGACTTCTTCTTGACACCATTATACTGCAACTTTTATGAATGACAATTAAGACTTAATATTTATCAGATTTTGTGTCAGTAACTAACAGGCCTAAAATATTTATATATATACAGTCAAACCAAAATTTATTCAGACACCTTCAACATTTTCTCACATTATCATAGTTTATTCGCTATAGTTTAGAAAATGGTAATAAAATATGACAAGAACTCATCTTGATAACTTTGATATAAAGGTATGTAATGGATTACAATCAACCAATCAGCTGTCAGATGTTAAATGTACACAATTATATTATACCAATTTAGGTCAGCCAATGACCAAGCAATGCTTCATTTTGTTCAGTCTGTGGTGTAAAAGGTCACATTAGCAATTAAAGAAAAAACACTTAAGCAAGACATGGTGAGGTCAAAGTGTCTGAATCAGTTTGGTCCCAATACATTTTACTGGTAGTCCACTGTATGAAGAATTTTCGGGTATAATATGTCACAGTTTACTTTATTTTTCTATCCTCACTTACATAAATAAACTATAGTGTCCAGCACCCACTAGTAAAAAATTATCTGTTGTCTGAATAATTTTTGGATTGGTACATATATTATATGCATAAATATTGTGAGCTTAATCTTCTGTCCATTCACAATCACTTAAATCATATACTTTTTACGTCTTAATTCCCAGATTTCCTGCTATTACTTTCTCAGTGTCCATGTGACTTAGTTACTACCCAAATAATTTAATGCTAATCTGAAGCGTGGCTGTGACAAAAGCCCTGGAATGTGCTTGGTGTGGACAGTTATGAGTCCACCTTGGTGTTTATAGCCAGAGAGATGCAGTTCCCCTCCTAATGCGAGGTGTCGGGACCCCTGTAATACTGCTAGCTTAGGTTACACAAGCATGCAGGGTGAACTTCACAATAGCCAGTGGGTGCATTCAGGTTTGGGGGCCTAATGCCTAAAAATATACACAAGGTGTTTAACATTGGTTATTATCATAATTGTATTCTGACTGAAGTCTAATTCAAAGTTACATACAATTGTTCTGGAAAGTGTCTTCATGCAACTATTTAATGCTGTAAAGTACAACTCAAAAGTGGAATTAAATAAAATTTGTTTTTTTTCCATAGACTGTAAAAAAAACATGGACATAGTGTCCGTGACGTCACCCATAGGATTCTGAAGAGCAGTTTTGAAGCGTAAAGTATGGTCGAGCTGGCCGTTGCCATCTTGGCAGCGCGTCACTCCCGGATAACAGAAAGTTGGCAAAGAGGCGGCACGTGGGCGGAGCTGAGGTGACGTGCTGACTAACAGACAGCAGATAAATGGCTGTTCACCTGTCACTCAAAGTGGCCACGCTCTTAATCATGCAGAACTTTAAGGCTTTATATGGTGTAAACGAATGAGTTATAAAAAAAATTCACATGAATTCACATGAGGGGGTCACAGTTGTCATGAAGGGCAAAATTAGTCGTATAAACCAAAACCACAATTTGTACCAGGCTGTAAGCGTGTTTTTCTGCTGTAAATTTGGGCTCAATAAGATTCTACTCCCTTCTGGAGCCTGTCCCTAGTGGCCAGTCGATGAATTGCAGTTTAAGTCACTTCCGTATTGGCTGGGGGAAGTTGCCGCTTGGTTTTTTCCTTATCTACTGCACTTTATGTCCCAGTGATTGTTTTTTAATAAAACGAACAACTGGAATTATTTTCTTCACATGATTAAACATGATTTGAAATTTAATGGAAATGACACTGTTGTGGACACTTGTTGGTTCAGAAGACGCATGAATGTTCACTGGTGTACAATATTAAAAGACAAATTACCTAATGAGAGTGTGAAATGTCTATTTTAAGGTGCCCTAAGTCTTGAGTTTTACAAAGGAACAATAGTGCCCATATTTGAAGAAACACTATTTAATGCAAACTGAATTCAAGATCAATGCCATCATTGACTTGCAGTTGATTTTAAGGGTTACTTCAACCAAAATTGAAAATTCTGTCATAATTTACTCACCCTCATGCCATTCCAAATGCATATGACTTTGATAATCTTTAAAACACAAATTAAGATATTAGATTTGAGATTTAATGAAATTAGATATGAGATTTAATGAAACCTGAGAGATTTCTGTCCCGCCAGTGACAGTTCAGGTAACCAAAACTTAGAAGATCCAAAAGGGTCATAAAGGCACTGCAAAATGAATCCATATGAGCCAAGCGGTTAGATAGATAGATGATATGTAGATGTTCCTTTATTGATCCCCTGTTCAATTTGGTACAGTAGAAAGAAATAGAAAGTATATATATATATATATATAAAAAAAGCCGGGGGTGAAAACTTTTGAACAGGATGAATATGTCCACATTTTTTTATTTTGTTTAAATATCAATTTTTTTTTTCATTTAGTACTGCCCTTCGGAAGCAACAGAAGATACTTACATGCTTCCCGGAAGACAAATTAAGTACAATTTACCTTGATCTTCAAATTCAAAAAGTTTTCACCCCCCTGGCTCTTAAAGAATTGTGTTTCCTTCTGGAGCATCAGTGAATGTTTGAACCTTTTTTAATAGTTGTGTTTGAGTCCCTCAGTTGTCCTCAGTGTGAAAATATGGATCTCAAAACCATACAGTCACTGCTGGAAAGGGTTCAAATATAATTTTTGGGCAGTTTAACGGCTCAGGACAAACAAGGGACTTGAGAACAACCATTACAAAACAACAACAAAAAAAAACAGCCGTGGATCATCCAGGTAACAACACAGTATTAAGAATCAAGGGTATGTCAACTTTTGAACGGGTTCATTTTAATAAATTCATTGTTTTTATAGTCTTCTGGACTATATGTAAAAATATTTTATGTAAAATATCTTATTCAGGACAGTACTAAATAAAAAATAACATACATTTTGTATGATCCCTCTTATTTTGTTAAAATAATTAATATATTGCAGATTCTGTGTAAACTTTTGAGCACAACTGCTGAGCACGATTATATATCTATAATCGGTGTCTTGTGAAAACCCATGTCCTCTTATGGGTTTGGAACGACACAAGGATGAGCAAATTATGACAGAACTTACATTTTTGGGTGAACTATCCCTTTAAGTGTATAGGTCATGTTTTATATGATAGCTTGAATTCAGTCCCTTTGGTATGCTGACATCTAATATCCCCCATGTCCAAAATGCTAGTTCCCCTCTGGCAACCTCTCAGCTACGCCATCCCCTCATAATTCTCTTTTTGTCAGTTCTGCCATTACTGAAAACTTTGGCGTGCGTGTGCAACATTATGGACCTTGTCCTATCAGCACTTGCTCCGTCTGCCAAATCTCCCCAACTGGCCTCGGTCAAACGGAGCAAAAGAGTCTGAACCAAGTTTGCACATTAAAGCGCAAAGCTGAACTCTGGAGGCACTGTTGAGGTTCCAAGAGGGGAAATAGGAGCTTTTCTTGATAACTATCCTAAGTAGAACATGCAATGAGTGGGCACCGTTTTGGGGGATTTTGAGTGCTTTGGCAGAACTACTGTGCATTTTCTGACAGCGCCATTTGGATTCTGTAACGCTCCCATCATTTGTCATTGAATGCCATGTTTGGTGTCTCATTTGAGGGGCTCCCTGACCCAATCCAGACTTTCAAAGCCCCCTTTCTTCCCAAACAAGGTTTTAGTATAATTTCTGAAGCAGTCTGAAAACGTAAACACAATGGGCCACATTCGGTTAGATCAAGTGTCCAGCGGCACTGGGAACATTTTTAAGTTCTTGTTTTTATTGGTCATTTCATGCCCATGCCAGGTGCAGGTGTAGCCCTCCAGATTTGGATCCGTTCCCCAATGCCGGGTCTCATAACAAGCCGTGCCCTCATGTACCGAGGCAAAAAAGCTGTGAGCTGATTGTTTCCCGCACCGCAGGCTTTAAAGAACGAGTGTAATCCTGACTCCTACAGCCTTGTGAAACATTAAATGTTTCTTTAAGCACCAGTGGCGCCGTCCAGCCTGTTCTGCACTTAATGTGGGCACAATGCCAGCCTCAGGGTGGGGGGTCTGTGCCGCTGGCACTGAGCTTGGAAAATGGGAACGCATTCTGCCGGGAGAGGGAGGAATGTCAACGAAGTGGCGATCGGGTCTAAACGATGAGAGATGTTGAGGGGCTGTGGTCATGGCCCTCCACCAACCCCTGTCCCAATAGGGCTGGTCACAAAGAGAAAAGCTTTGATGCCGCAGAAGAGATATGGCTGTGCTCATATTTGTTTTCGTCAGAGAACCAAAGCTTGATCTGCATTAAAGGGATAGTTCACCCAATGAAAATTACCCCATGATTTAATCACCCTCAAGCCATCTTAGGTGTATATGACATTCTTCTTTCAGACGAATACAATCAGAGTTATATTAAAAAATGTCCTGGCTCTTCCAAGCTTTATAATGGGAGTGAATGGCAGCCCAAAATTTGAAGCCCAAAAAAGTGCATCCATCCATTATAAAAGTAATCTACACGGCGCCGGGGGGTTAATAAAGTCCTTCTAAAGCGAATTGATGGGGTTTTGTAAGAAAAATATCCATATTTAACACGTTATAAAGTAAAATATGTAGCTTCCGGTGGACCGCCTTTCGTATTCAACTTACGAATAAAGCGTAACTGGCGCGATGATGTCATCAGACGTAGCATAAGTGTTTTGAACTTCGAGAGCCGCTACACTTTTTTTGTAAGTTGATTAAGGAAGGTGGTCTGGCAGAAGCTAGATATTTTACTTTATAAAGTTTTAAATATGGATTTTTTTTCTTACAAAACCCCATTGATTCTCTTCAGAAGGCCTTTATTAACCCCCCGGAGCCGTGTGGAGTACTTTTATAATGGATGGATGCACTTTTTTGGGCTTCAAATTTTGGGCTGCCACTCAATGCCATTATAAAGCTTGGAAGAGCCAGGACATTTTTTAATATAACTTTGATTGTATTCGTCTGAAAGAAGAATGTCATATACACCTAGGATGGCTTGAGGGTGTGTAAATAATTTTGGGTGAACTATCCTTTTTAAGGAATAGCTCACAGATAAATGACAATTATTTACTCATCCTTATTTGCTCAAACACGTTAATTGCTATAGTTTAAAATTTTACTTTTATGATGAAAATGTTATGTTTTTCTTATGGCTGAAATAAAATAAATTTAAATGAGTAAAATTCAATGTGTGATTTTCTGTTTTTAGCTGCATGAAAACAGCATGAGTCTGATCTGGTCCACAATGCTTCTCAATGGCTTAAAGAGTTAACCGCTCATGTGGGGTGGCATGGAAAGGCTCTGTGAGGTGTTGACAGTGGACGTTCTGCAAGGGTCCTTGCCATGCCCAATCCCATCCTCCACGCTGCATTCATACGGTCCATTAACATGTGATCACATCCTGGACATCCACTCCTACAGTCATATAGTCTGATTTTACTTTATCTCTCACAACTACACATTTCAATGCATGTCTCGAGAATATATATATATATATATAATAATAAATTTATATATAAATTCTTTCGTTTAGGGTCCAATATGACTTATTCTTACTATAAACTAACTATTAACTGTGACTTTTGCCTCAATAAAATCATAATTACTGCTTATTAACAGTTAGTAAGTTAATTAAGTTTAGGTATTTGGTAGGGTTAAGTGATGTAGAATATGGTCATGGCGGGGTTAGGGTTAGGCACTTGACATGTGCTTTATCAGTACTAATAAACAGCAAATATCTTAATATGCTAATAAGCAACTAGTTAATAGTGAGAATTGGACCCTAAACTAAAGTGTTACCGGATTTTCTTACTATCAAACCTCAACAAGAACAACAACAGTTTATATGATGATTTTTTTTTATTATTTATAATATAATCAGCATATCATGTAATTAATATAACTGCATTTATAAAAAATATGATTTATTTATTTATGCGTTTAACAATGAGTGACAGCTCCATGGATAAACGACCAAGAGAAATTACAAACACACACATTATTTTATATATATATATATATATATATATATATTTACATACATTACATTTGAAAACAGGTCTTTAAAATTGTCATATTTCACAATATTACTGTTTTACTGTATTTTTGATCAAATAAATGCAGCCGTGGTAAGCCCAAACCCCAAACTTTTGAGTTACTTAAATATATTTATTATATAACTTTATAACTTATATTATAACTTTATAACTATAACTAACATTATTCTTGCCAACACTTTAAAATATATATATTTTATTTAAAAAAAAACAAACATAAGCTATATAAATAAGCTACAGCCTATATAATATCAAAATGTTTTGTTACTATTATTATTTAGGAACTTGTTCTAATTGAATTATTTCTTTAATTTGTTCAAATATGTATTGCACTGAAAATGCAAACAATTTTAATGAGTGATAATGTTGCTTCATTACTTCACAGATTTACTGTGATCATCGCCATTACAGAGAGTTAATTAACTTGAAACACAACCCGTGCTCGAGCTCAGGACTAAACACGCTGAACCTTGCCTTTCTCACAGTCTCATACTGGATAACAATGGCGTGTAGTTAAACCTCAATGTGTTTTACAGCTTTGGATTGCCCTGTCTGGCAGGATAAACACCATTGGGTATCAGATTTAATATCAACCTGTATATCTGTATGCTTGGTGCGCCTAAAGAGCGTGGTAAAGCGCTTGTGCTCCATGTATGGTGGAATGTGAGCGAGTGTGAATAATTGTGCCACATCCAGGTGTATTTAGTCTGGGTGGCAGACGGGGTTGTAAATTGGTTGGTCTGGCCTTTGGGATGTAGTTGTGTTGCTTTAATCCGTTTAAAAATCGGAACCAAATATCCAGATGTTACATGTTTTGACATCCAAGGCCTGTGGGAAAAATTCTCGTTAGCAGAGAGTTTGCTCTGTTTTGATTGTATACAAATTCTGGTTTGATCATCTTTCTGGTTTGAGTTTGCAAAATAGTCTTTTTGGCAGTTTCCTCATTTCAGAGGAATCTGTTAAAGCCTCGGAAATGTTCTAGGGTCGATATTACAACTTTGAATGATGCAAAACACAGAAGTTACTTGGTATGGGGGAGGGCAGAATATGACTTAAACTTGGGTTTATTTCTAATATATAAAGAATCCCTCAAGGACCATACTATTTTCCCTTTACTTAGATTGCACAAAATAGTGATTAGTTATATAAATGCCAATGCAGATCCCACTGTTTTGATTAAAAAAAGTTTTTGCTCAGGTTTTATGCATATGGTGTTGTGTTCTTTATGGCAGTTGCTCTAAAATTAGATCCCTTTTCCTAAAAGACAAAAACAAGAAATATTGCAATATATCGCCTTTCTTGCACTAACGCTGTAACATTAGTCCACTGGAGGCAAGGTTGAAGAACCCATGTGCAGCTTTTATTTAAACTTAAATCTTTACAACATAAAACAAAGACGTAGCAAAATAAACTTGGCAAAACATAAACTTGGCTAAACTTGACACAAAACACATTTGACTATAACCAACACTCACCAACAATGGGTTACCACATACATTCAATATCCAACCAAGACACACAGCAAACATGAGGGTTTAAATACACCATGACTAAAGACTAGACAAGACACACCTGTGAACAATGATTAAACCAATAAACCAATGAGAACATGACAAACCACAAGACAAAGGAGCACATGGCAGGATCACATGACAGGACCAGGAAGTGCATGACAAGACATGACAGTGAACATGGCAAAACTAAACACATGAAACATAACCAAAACACCCTGTGACAAACGCAATATATCGCAATATATCGTATCGTAACCCCTGTATCGTGGTATGTATCGTATTGCCAGATTCTTGGCAATAAACAACCCTATTTCTCACACAAAACTATCATATGGCTTCATGGATAGAGATCTCTTCAACACTTTTATGTACTTTTATATATGTGTTTTTGATAGCACAATGCTATTATGCGTTATGGGGAACACATATGCACTATTAACTATGACTTTTGCCTCAATAAACTCTTCATTTACTGCTTATTAATAGTTAGTAAGGTCGTTTTTGCCTGATAAAATATATATATATGTATATAAAAAAATCATATGGGATTCAAATGACATGAGGGTGAATAAATGAAAATACATTTACAGAATGTAAATTTTAATTTGAAATATTTTTCTTTCATTTTGAAGTTTAGCCTAAAAGTTAAGTTTTCTGAGACAATTTACATTTTGGCGGTGCAGGGTTTAAGAAAAGTTTGAGACCAGTAGGAAAATTATTCTACTTTGCATTTTAAAATGATTATTAAATGTATTATTTATTATAAAATAATCATAATATTTTTGCGCAACAATTTGAGTAATGAACACGTTTTAGTACTATTAATGACAACAGCACATGAGCTGAACACCTTTTAGTATTTTTGCACATGAAGTTTGAGCAAAATCTGATGATCCATATCTTTTTACTGCAAAAACATATTTTCTTTTTTTTAGTATTTTTGTCGTTTTCAAATATCTAAACATTCTTACATCAAAATTTACTTGGGAAGCAAATTGACTTACGATATTTAGTCTTGTTTTCTGGAAAAAATTATCCAAATTAGGTGAGTTTATGCTGAAAACAATAACAAAAAATTGTTCGAAAAAGTATGAAAAAGTAATTTTGCTTCTCAAATAAATGTATCTTGATTTAATTGTACTGGAAAACTACTAAAATAAATGCTAAGTAAGTGTTGATCAGTTTTGAAATTCTCTTGATCTATGAATGTAATGGTAAAATGAGTTGCCTCACTTTTCAACTCTCAGAACTTCCAGTTTATTACTTTCTCATGAGTTTGCTCTGAATTAGTCCACCACATTGCGTTGTTCTGCAAACAAATCTTTGACCCTAATTAGGGCACCCTCAGTAGCTTCGACAGGTTTGGTTTTGTGGGACCAATGCTTCCAGCTTCTTCCCAATCGCTGCAGCACTGACATGAGAATCGCTTGACACAACGCTCTGATCCTCTCTGATCTGAGTACAGCTTTCGGAGTCACGTGTCTGCAAACGGAAAAGATAACTGATCCTAGATCTGTCTTCTCAGTCAAAGGAAGGGAGTCCAGGAAGAGACATGTTCCAACATGCTGTTCCCGCCTGGGTGTTAATCACGTTGGACTGTCCCCACCCTGCCCTGCGCCTGCAGGGGGTCTTTAGAGGGGAGGCTGAATGAGGGGACTTTAGAGAGGTGCCATTAAATTAGCTTTCCATATGAGCTCTGGGGTTTTCCCCAAGAACTGCTTTGTTTATGCTAGTTTTTTTTTTTGTTAAGGGGGGGTCGTCCAAATGATTACCACTGTTATAATACACAGACTCATAATTTATGATTTACGTATTGATAATCTTCTGAAATCGAATTGTATTGACGTTATCAAGCGCTGTGTCTAAAGATCTTCCCCTCACCCTTGACCTGAGGACTATTGTGCTTTGTTGTTCACTGGAAAGCACAATGACCTTCCTGGACAGGTTACTCTGAAACAGGAAAACCGAACAGGTGGTCTGAACACTGACTGCCCATCTGCAAAACACATACAAAACAGCTCAATAAGACCATGACATACAGAAAATAAATATTACACAACTAGGCCTGTCAGTTTAATGTGTTCATTTATTACAATTCATTATTTTTTAAAAAGTGTTTTAAAAAAAAGATTTGCAAATTTTTATCATAACCTCTGACCCACACATATATTTGTAATAAGGATTTTCGGCCACACTTCAGTTTAGGGTGCAATTCTCACTATTAACTAACTATTAACTGCGACCTTTGCCTCAATAAACTCATAATTACTGCTTATTAACAGTTAGTAAGGTAATTAAGTTTAGGTATTGGGTAGGGTTAAGGGATGCAGAATAAGGCATTAATATGTGCTTTATCAGTACTAATAAACAGCCAATATCCTAATAATATGCATGCTAATAAGCAACTAGTTAATAGTGAGAATTGGACCCTAAACTAAAGTGTTACCGTATTTATTTATTTATTTATTTGTCTGTTTGTTTGCATTTAACATTGAGTGACAGCTCCATGGATAAGCAACCAAGAGAAATTGTTTCACAATTATAAATTGAAATGAAATGTAAAACAAAATTTTAAGTAAATGAACATGATTGCAAACACACACACACAATATATACACACGCACACACACACACACACACACACACACACACACACACACACACACACACGCGCACACACACGTTTGTTTTTGTGAATTGTGGGGACATTACTACCCCTACCCCTAAACCTACCCATCACAGGAAACTGCACATTTTTACTTTCTCAAAAAAAAAAAACTCATTCTGTATGATTTACAAGCCTTTTGAAAAATGGGGACATGGGTAATGTCCTCATAAGTCACCCTCTCCTTGTAATACCTGTGTCATACCCATGTCATTATACAAATTTGTGTCCTGATATGTCACAAAAACACACACACATACACACACACACACACACACACACATATATACCCCTCAAGAATTCTGATTAGTTTTTTATTCTGCTGTACTCAATTATTAGCATTTTTACATCATTTGATTGCATAAAAAAAAATATTGTTATTTAAAAAAATATATATATATATATATATTTATTTATTTATCGACAGTCCCATGGACAAGAGACCAAGAGAAATTGTTTCACAATGATAAAATAAAATACAATTATTATTATTATATTGTTGTCACAGTTGGCGGACGCAGAGATGAGATAGAGCGGGCTCTATTTGCAGCAGTTATGGTTTATTCACAAACTTAACATAAAACAAAGTTTCTCAGGATGGGCTTCCAAAAACAAGAACAGAACAACCAACTAAAAACACAATGAAGACGGAAAACAAAGACTGACAGAAAAGAAGCTCCATACAAAACCAAACCAATCAAAGAAGCGCGCAACAGGTGTTCAACTAATCAATCAATGAAAGACCATGGAAACAGACAAGGGCTGAATCCGAAAACACCCCTAAACCCTCAAATAGGGCATCATTTGAGGGAACGGCCATTTGTAGTGGTGTCCGAAACCATAGTGGACGTTATTGAGTGTACTCGTTCAATCCCATAATGCACCGCAATAACGAGTGTACAGCTGATGTTCACTCAACGGCTGTTTGAATTTACTCACTCGTTTTCATTCACTCCTTCAAGTGAACTGTATTAGTGGACTAACGTAGGGAATAGTGATTGAGGGGGCGATTTCGGATTCAGCCAAGAGAATCAAACAGGCAGAAAAGCAATACGGGGCCATTTACACAACACTATTTCAAAAACTCATGCATTTTGGCCATTCATTCACAAGACAACAGCGTTTTGGCGGCCTGAAAACGTAAGCTTTTGAATACCGTTATTGTCTTGGACTGAATCTGAAAATCGACCCCCTAAACCCTCAATCACTATTTCCTACGTTAGTCCACTAATATAGTTCACTTGAAGGAGTGAATGAAAACGAGTGAGTGAATTCGGACAGCCGTTGAGTGAACATCAGCTGTACACTCGTTATTGCTGTGCAATGCGGGATAGAATGAGTGCACTCGATAACGTCCACTATGGTTTTGGACACCACTACAAATGGCTGTCCCCTAAAATAATGCCCTATTTGAGGGTATAGGGTGCGATTTCAGATTCAGCCTTGGTGTAAACTACAAAAACATGAATTTGTAAAAATGCTGACGTCATGCATATTCTGTGTTCAGTCTATAGGTGTGTAGTGTTTCTTTACAAAGTGACATCACCATCTACTGGCCTGGCATGAATAATACAAAGTTTTTAGTTGTTTTCGCGGATCCATGTGAACAGGGATCATTTTGACAACGTTGTCGTCTGTACGTGAAAAAAGCAAAGAAAAAACAATTCAATTTTAATAAAACACAGATAAACTAAACATAACCTTGACAATTACACAGCTATTCAAAAGTTTTTGATCGGTGAGATTTTTAATGTTTTTAGAAGAAGTCTCTTATGCTCACCAATGCTGCATTTATTTTATAAAAAAAAAAATTGTAATTGTCTCGCACCGTAAAAGGACCAACAGCGGAGGGAGGGAGGGGGCTCAGGTGGAGGATGAGCAGTAGGAGAAGGGTGGACAGTAGACATAGGAGGACTCAGGGCGGAGCTGACGGAGGGAGGAACCATGAAGGAGAGGGGGTCGACGACTTCAGGGGGTGTCGCCGTAGAGCCGATGATCCAAAGATCCAGAGTGGCGCGGCGATGCCTACGGCTCTGACGACTGAGGCGCCGGCGGGGATCCAGAAGGCCACGGTGGAGCTGGAGCAACTGAGGCCCAAGATGGAGCTGGAAGGGATGAGGAGCCCAACAGAGTCAGAGGGACGAAGGGACGAGGCAAAGCCAGAGGAATGTAGTCCCGAGGCGAGGGCGGGTCGACGAATGACCACAGCGACATCGGAGGGGCGAGGGAGACCGGTGTAGCTGGTGGACTGATGGAGGTAAGAGGGAGGGTAGCACTGATGGCTCAACGGGTTGAGGTGGAGTCTTGGTCGCGGAGGCCGGAGGCGGAAACCGTGTATCCACCAGCCATGATGGATCTGAGGGCTGGCAGACCCACGGCGAACACACCTCTCAGATGGTGGACTGAGGGTGAGCGGAAGGGCTGACAGGAAGTGGCGGAGGTGAGGACAAGGAGTAAATGATGGTGGGAGGAGGTGGGAGCGGGAGGTTGGGTGGGAGTACGGGATGCTCTGGAGGTGCTGGTGGCTTCACTGGACTCTGGACGGGAGACAAAGTCTTCTTAGGACTGGAGACAGGAGATGGAGTCCTCTCTGGACTCGGAACAGCAGACGGAGTCCACTCTGGACTGGAGACAGGAGGCGGAGTCCTCTCTGGATTGGAGACAGGAGGCGGAGTCCTCTCTGGACTCGGAACAGGAGCTGGAGTCCTCTCTGGACTCTGGTCATGGGCTGGAGCCTTCTCTGGACTCTGGTCGCGGGCTGGAGCCCTCACTTGACACTCGTCGCGGGCTGGAGCTCTCTTTGGACACTGGTCTGGACACTTGTTGCGGGCTGGAACCCTCTTTGGACACTGGTCGCAGGTTGGAGCCCTCTCTTGACACTCGTTGCGGGTTGGAGCCCTCACTGGGCGCTCGTCGCAGGCTGGAGCTCTCACTGGAACCTGGACGGAGACAGGGGACATCACTGGGCTCTGGACGGAGACAGGGGACGTCACTGGGCTCTGGACGGAGACAGGGGACGTCACTGGGTTCTAGACTGGGACAGGGGACATCACTGGGCTCTGGAAGGAGACAGGGCCAGACATATGCAAGTGGTCTGCATATGCTGTGTTGACAAAGGAATTAATACATTTATTCAGCAAGGATGCATTAAATTGATCATAAATGACAGTAAAGACATTTATAATGAAAGATTATATTTAAAATAAATGCTGTTCTTTTAAACTTCCTTAAAAAAAAAAAAAAAAAAAGATTAACAGACCTGTTTTCAACATTGATTGTAATCATAAATGTTTCTTGAGCAGCAAATCATCATATTAGAATGATTACTGAAGGATCATGTGACACTGAAGACTGGAGTAATGATGCTGGAAATACAGCTTTACATTACAGGAATAAATTACATTTTAAAATATATTCAAATAGAAAATTCAATAATATTTCACAATATTACAGTTTTTTTTTTTTGGGGGGCATTTTTAATAAAATAAATGCAGCGTTGGTGAGCAGAAGAGACTTCTTCTAAAAACATTAAAAATCTTACCAATCAAAAACTTTTGAACGGCAGTGTATATATTCATATACACTATTAACAAATATTACACATACAAATAGATGTTTTGGCTTTCGTTTGGCATCTTTAAATTTTGTCATTGTCTTGTGCATTTTTAGGATTCAGAATCAAGTACTTTAACATGAAAAAGGAGCCCCTGAGACACTTGCATATGTCTGGCCAACAGTAACTACACATCTTCTAAAAAGCGTTGACTATGAGCAAATTCTCCTGGCTAAAGTGCTCGTAGAGCAGCTATTGTGGCACATTAAACATTTCTTTCATAGCACACATCAGACAAGCCTTACTCATTAATCTCAATAGAAATGACGAGAGACATGCCAAGATAGCAAAAATGAATTGTTATTAATTATTCATTGATTATGTTTAGTCTTTGCCTGACAAGGGTCTAGTTAACAGGTGGACTTCATGGAGGGGGTTGTGGGTATGAAATTGGCACTGGCTACCTCTAAATTACACTTCAGCTTCCTGTGCCTCGACCTCCAGGTCCCTGACCTACAACTGCAATGTATTTTGTGTGACTAACAGCTGTAATTCTCCAATTAACATGCTGTGTTGTCCAACTGTGCTGTAGTTTCAGTTACCAGGAGTCTGTAGACAGGAGCTGGGTCTCAGTTGTGGCCCCCGACTGGGGATGAGAGGTTTAAGGTGGGCTTCTGCACTGGGCATTTGTTGCACTCTTTCAAATGGTCATATTGGTGACTGTGATTAAGTGAACCTTTTATTTGAAGGGATAGTTCACCCAAAAATTAACATTCTGTCATAATTTTACTCACACTCATGTTGTTTCAAATCTGTATGACTTGCTTTATTCTGGGGGAGACAAAAGATGTTCAACTGGATTTGTCCATAAGGTGAAAGCCACTGGGGTCCAAAACAATAGTTGACACCATTGACTTCCATTGTACGGACAAAAAAACACCATCACTGCATCTGATTATATGCCTACTGTAGGTTGTTGTAGGTCTTCCATACTATATCACAAAATCCAACAGTGATTCTAAATAACACTTTTTTGTTACATTTAACTTAATTATAAAAATCTAGTAATCTATACTATTCAAATAATATACCTTGTTTACTCAGAAAACCCAAGTTAAGATTAATTGATTGGTTTGAGTGCCATTTTGCCGAAACTTTACTTTATAAATTTTTAAATATGGATATTTTTCTTACACAAATGCATCGAGTCACTTCAGAAAGCCTTTCTTAACCCCCCAGAGCCGTGTGGAACACGTTATTTTACGGACAGATGCATTTTTATGGCATTTTTAACAGAACAACTATCGCTGCCATTATAAAGCTTGGATTATCAAGGACTTTTTTAATATAACTCCGATTGTATTCGTCTGAAAGAAGAATGTCATATACACCTAGGATGACTTGAGGGTGAGTAAATTATGGGCTAATTTTCATTTTTGGGTCAACTATCCCTTGAAGTCTTCCATCAATCAACGACAGCGGAGTGACACTTTAAGCATATAAGTAGTACCGGTCAAGATAACTCGTAGTACCCGGATGAGCGGTGTGTTATTCACTTTGGCGGTTGTTATCTGGGAATAACATACCGCTGGAATGCGCGATTGACCAATCAGAATCAAGTATTCCACAGAGCCGTGTAATAACTATATTTAATAATTTAGTCAGAAATTAGGTCACCTTTTAAAAGCAACCTATATATGTAATACTTCCCTTCATGTCGTATAATGATCTTTACAATTTTATTGCTAACATTTACATCATAAACAACTTGTGAAACTTTTAATTGGGCTGATATAATCCCTCTATATTTGTGACAATATCTTGCAGTTGATCATGCTTGAGTCACACACAGACTTCAACATTCAGCATGCAAAACGTCTCGGTTACGACTGTAACCTTAGTTCCCCGAGTAGGGAACGAGACGCTGCGTCACCGCTTTGGGGAACGCCTCTGCGTGATTGCGTCGTGAAGCACATGTGTAATCAGTCCAATGGAGAGACGGAACGTCATAGGCGGGTGACGTCATCGACCCGGAAGGTATAAAGCATACCGGCAGACAAACGCCGCTAGCTTCTGTGGTAGAGTGAAGCAAGACGCTTTTGCGGGCATGCGGGGAGTATGGCAGGGTGACGCAGCGTCTCGTTCCCTACTCGGGGAACTAAGGTTACAGTCGTAACCGAGACGTTCCCTTTCGAGGGAACTCGAGCTGCGTCACCGCTTTGGGAACGAGAATACCCACGTCCCCATAGGAGCCGGATGCCCGCCTGTGCATTGTCTAAAAGGCGAGCACCCGAGCCCCTGGAGTAATGTCAAGTTCGTAGAACCTCACGAAAGTGAGCGGCGAGGACCACCCCGCCGCCTCACAAATGTCTTGCAGGGAAGCCCCTGCTAGGAATGCCCGAGAGGCAGCCATACCCCTAGTCGAGTGTGCCCGGACAGCCAAAGGGAAAGGCTGCCCGACCACCTCATAAGCAAGTGAAATAGCCTCAACTATCCACTTGCTCATCCTCTGCTTAGAGACCGGACCCCCTCTCGAGGGTGGACCGTAACACACAAACAACTGTTCCGATTTTCTCCACAGGGCAGCTCTGTGGACATAAGCGTCTAGTGCGCGAACAGGGCAAAGCAGATTAGATCTTTCCTGGTCAGACGTCAGAAAGGGAGGTGGACAAAAGGCCATAAGTACTATGGGTCTCACAGTATTAGTGGGAACCTTAGGAACGTACCCCGGTCTGGGGTGCAGAAAAGCTTTAGCCATACCGGGAGCAAATTCCAAGCACGAGGGTGCCACAGAGAGGGCTTGTAAGTCCCCTATTCTTTTTAAGGAAGAGATAGCCAGCAAAAAGATGGTCTTTAAGGTGAGGAGTTTCTCAGAAATTTCTTCAATGGGCTCGAAGGGAGCCTGAGAAAGGCCCTGAAGGACAATAGCTAAGTCCCAGGCCGGCACCCTGGTGCGTACTGCGGGCCTCAGCCTGATAGTGCCACGGAGGAAACGAGTAACTAGGGGGTGTCGCCCGAGGGTAACACCATCGAAAGGAGAGTGGTAAGCTGCTAAGGCCGCCACGTACACCTTCAAAGTGGAGGGAGCTAACCCAGCGGAGAATTTCTCCTGCAGGAACTCCAGCACCGCGCTCGCAGGGCAGTTTACTGGATCCCACAGGCGATCTCTACACCATAAGGTGAAGAGTCTCCATTTCAATGCGTACAGTTTCCTCGTGGAGGGAGCTCTAGAGTGTAGGATGGTCTCCACAACCTCGGTTGAGAGACCAGAGCTTAGGAGCTGGGCCCCCTCAGAGGCCAAGCCCACAGATTCCACAGCTCTGGGCGTGGGTGCAGGAAGGCACCGCCCGACTGAGAGAGCAGGTCCCTCCTGCACGGAATCTCCAGGGGAGAGCCGTTGAGGAGCGACACAATGTCCGAGAACCAAACCCGGGCTGGCCAGAACGGAGCCACTAGGAGCAGATGGGCCCCGTCCCGACGAACTCTCTCTAGAACTCCCGGAAGCAGAGCGATCGGGGGGAAAGCGTACAGGGGCAGCCTCGGCCACTCCTGTACCATGGCGTCCAGTCCCAAGGGAGCTGGAGGAGTTAGAGCAAACCATAGACGACAATGAGTGTTGTCTTGAGTGGCGAACAGGTCTACTTCTGCTCTGCCAAATTCTTGCCAGAGGAGCTCCACCACCTCGGTGTGGAGTCTCCACTCCCCGGGCCTCGGCCCCTGCCTCGACAGGATGTCTGCTTCCGTATTCAGGCGCCCTGGGATGTAGATTGCCCTGATTGAGAGCAATTTCCCCAGGGCCCACAGGAGGATTTGACGAGTCAGCTTGTACAAAGGGCGAGACCTCAAACCCCCCTGGTGATTTATATAGGAGACCACCGATGTGTTGTCTGTGCGAACTAGAACATGATGGCCCCTGAGATACGGCAGGAAATGTCTCAGAGCCTGGAACACAGCAAGCATTTCCAGGCAATTTATGTGCAACGCACGATGAGCGTCCTGCCATAGGCCCTGGGCCGAGCGACCACTCATGGTCGCCCCCCAACCCGTAAGGGAGGCATCCGTGGTCAGAGTGACCCGCTGGCACGGTGCCCCCAGTAACGGGCCTTGGGCTAGAAACCGAGGGTCCTTCCACATGACTAAGGCGCGGAGGCATCGCCGCGTTACCTTGATCACGCGAAAGGGATTTCCCCTCGGGGAAAAACCCTTGGTCTTGAGCCACCACTGTAAAGGTCTCATGTAGAACAGGCCACGAGGAATGACGTTGGACGCTGCTGCCATCAGGCCTAACAGTCTCTGATACTGTTTGACAGTGAGTGGCTGGTCTAGTTTCACCCCTTTCACCGCTGAGAGAATCGATCCTACGCGAGGCTCTGATAGACGGGCCTGCATCGGGATCGAATTCCAACACACACCCAGATACGTTATTCTCTGTACTGGAGAAAGAACGCTCTTCTTGAGGTTGAGCCTCAGCCCTAACCTCTTCATGTGCGCGAGAACAACATCTCGATGTTGAACCGCCAGACGTGCTGACTGAGCCAAAATCAGCCAGTCGTCGATATAATTGAGAATGCGGATCCCCTGCATACGCAAGGGGGCTAATGCCGCGTCTACACACTTGGTGAAGGTGCGGGGTGATAGGGCTAGACCGAAGGGAAGCACCCGATATTGGTACGCTTGTCCCCCAAAAGCGAACCTCAGGTACTTCCTGTGCTGCGGAAGGATGGAGATGTGGAAGTAAGCATCTTTGAGATCTATCGTGACAAACCAGTCCTCGGACCTGATCTGGGACACGATATGTTTGAGTGTAAGCATCTTGAACCTGAACTTTGCCACTGCGCGATTCAGCGAGCGCAGGTCCAAAATGGGGCGCAACCCCCCATCCTTCTTTGGCACTATAAAATAGCGACTGTAGAAACCTGACTCCCTGTCGGAGAGAGGAACCTTCTCTATGGCCCCCTTCCGTAGGAGGGTCTGGACTTCTTGAGTCATAACCAGAGCCTGCTCGGGGCCCACCAAGGTAGGTAGGACCCCCTTGAAACTGGGTGGACGACACCTGAACTGGATGGCGTACCCAGATCTTATTATCTGCAGGACCCAACGAGATATATTTGGCAGTTTTTCCCATTCTGGCAAAAAATCTACTAGGGGTACCAGTCCCTCGAGACTGGCCTCTGGTATACTGAGTGCTGGGAGCACAGCGCCCTGAAGCGGATGACCGGCAGGGAACGGCTGACTCGACAGCGCCACCTCCTTGTCTGGAGGACGCGGGCCATCCTCGGATGACTCGCGAGGGCCTTCCACGCCCCGGCACTCGGGCGGGGTTAGTGGAGAGACCCTGTGAGGGTACCGGAACAGGACGGGCACCGTATGCTGAGGTGAACACCGTCTGTTCCCGAAGGGGGAAACCCTCACTGCCCTGGGCCCACTGGCGTCAGGGCCTCTTAGACGCAGCCTTTCTAGAGATAAGAACAGTCCGCAGATCTGCTCTACCCCTAGAGGGCTGCGTCTGAGGGTGTCGCCCACCGCCCCACCCTTTCTGAGGGGGAGTACGAGTGGCCACACTTTGTTTCTGTTGCGCCCGGTGTACGGAGCTCGTACTCGGTGTCTGCTGCTCCCGCACAGCAGCAGACGAGGCCTGGGGTTTTCTCGGGAGGAGCTGCTTCAGCGCCGCAGATTGTTTCTTTGCCTCCTGAAACCTGTTGGTGACGGTTGTGACAGCGTCACCGAACAGGCCGTCAGGAGACAGCGGCGCATCAAGCAGAAAGCTCTTATCTCTCTCCCGAATCTCAGTCAGATTCAGCCACAGATGCCTCTCCGTAGCCACCAGGGCTGCCATAGAACGGCCTATAGATTTGGCCGTCTCCTTGGTGGCTCGGAGAGCTAAATCTGCTGAAGATCGGAGCTCATTAACTAAGTCTGCTCCGATCTCCTGGCTGGACCCCAGGTCTCTTAGCAGGTCGGCCTGGTATGCCTGCACGATGGCCATAGTGTGCAGACACGCGGCGGCCTGACCCGCTGCCGAGTACGCCTTGCCCACCAAAGAGGATGTGGTTCTTAACGGTTTGGTGGGCAAGGTCGGAGTTTTAATGGCCGATGCCGACTGAGGAGAGAGATGGCTCGCGAGCGTCTCCTCCACCTTCGGCATCGGACCATACCCATGCTTCTTCAGCCCCTGTATGTTGCTATACACTGACGTTTGGGGGCTGAAGACACGAGAGGACATGGGCCGCTTCCACGTTCTCGACACCTCAGTGTGGAGATCCGTGAAAAACGGTAAACTCCGACGTGGAGGCTGGGCAGAGCGTGAGGGGAGAAAGCGCTCGTCCAAACGGCTCTTGGACGAGACGCTCTCTTGATTTTCTTGTGGCCAGTCAATGTTTAGTTTGGCCACCGCTCTGCACAGAACCTCCAACAGCTCCTCACCAGCAGGGGATTGAAGTGGCGAGTCTTCAACCCCCGCGTCAACGCTGCAAATATCGATCTCATCAGAGCTCGATAATAGCAGCGCTGAGGCTGCCCCCTGGGTGGGAGAAACCGCAGGGCGGGCTCCCGAACCCAGAGAGGCAGCACTGGATCTGCCAGGTGAGGGCAGAGAAAGGGCTGGGCCCGTCTCTAACCCCTCTGACAGATCCATTTGCGAACCCCACGACATAAGCTGCCGCTGTGCCTCAGCAACAGCGGGGCCTGTGCCGCGGGGAACGCGAACCGGGACACCCTCCTCAAAAAGTGCCCGGCGGGATCGCAGCACTCTCATAGGCAAAGCCTCACAATGCTCACAGCCGGCCCCCTCGAGAGCCGACTGAGCGTGCTGTTCACCCAAACAAACAACGCACATCAAGTGTGTATCCCCGCTCGTGATGTGACGAGAGCAGGGAGGAACACACTTTCTGTAACGCTGTTCGCTCGCCATAGTGTCTCTTTAAATGTCAGTGTGTATGCAACTTGAAATAGAACGAGAGAAGTCTGAACTCAGACACAAAACACAAATCTGACAATGACAATACACAGAGCGCTTGCTGAAAGCAACAGAAGCTAGCGGCGTTTGTCTGCCGGTATGCTTTATACCTTCCGGGTCGATGACGTCACCCGCCTATGACGTTCCGTCTCTCCATTGGACTGATTACACATGTGCTTCACGACGCAATCACGCAGAGGCGTTCCCCAAAGCGGTGACGCAGCTCGAGTTCCCTCGAAAGGGAACACAACATTGGTAACAACAATATAGCTATACTAAGTCAAGAGTAAATCTAAAGTAAATTATCAAGTAGTCTTTACAGTTCCTTTTTAGTTACTAGAACTTTTGTGTAAGTGAACTATACTAACTAAGCATTTGTTCACTTCACTTCACTTGGTTAAGGCAATCTTTTGCATGCTTTTTTTAAGTAAGTCTAACTAATTAGATTTTACAGTTTAGTAGGTAAAAAACAGTATGTGAGCCAGTAGGCAAAAAGTACCTGGATGACCTATTAACACCGGCGAGATTCTAAAGTGTGCATACAATGGCCACTTTACTATCCCATGAGGCCACGGGAGAGGATTTGTGAATGGAAATGAAGCGACGCAATTGACGCTGGTAGATCATATGACAACGAGAACATGGCAGATCAATTACGTCCAAATTTCATTCATAAAACACATTCATACTATATAGAACATACGGTTACACTTTATTTGAAGGTGTCTGTGTTACAGTGTAATTATACAGTTAAGTACTGAGTATTAATAATTAACTACATGTACTTACTATATAATTAGGGTTAGGGTTAAGGTTTAGTTTAGGGTTAGTTGCATGTAACTATGCATAATTGACTGTTATTACTATAGTGTAAAATGTGTAACAGGAACACTGTAAAATAAAGTGTTACCGAATATACTTTTTTAACGGTTTTAAACCAACTTTTTAAAAATATATTCTTTGAGGCTTTCACACCAGGTAGTTATAGGAACTCAGTTATAGGATCTAGCCACCATTTTCGGGGTTACATTCGAACCTCCAGTATGAACTCAGAAGTGACGCAAGCTGGCTGGCCGACAGTGACGTCTTTTAAGCGTGGCATTCAAATATGTCAACAACTTTATAGCGTAAATGTTGAGAAGTGCCTGTACCTCGGCTTCGGTCCATCTATCGCTTTTTTACACGGTCGTGGAGTAAGTATATGTATGTGTTTACACAGTTTTTTAAAAATGGCGGGTGCCAGTGGTTCCCATGTGCTTGGCCAATCAACGTACACTTATGTCACTGATAGCTCCTATTGTGCTGAGTTAGACCCTATTCTGAAGTAGGAGCTAATTTACTTCCCCAAAAGAAGCTACACTCTAAAAAATGCTAGGTTATTTTTTTTAAACCCAAATGCTGGGTTCAGCTGCTAGGTCATTTTATTGGGTTATTGTTGGGTTATTGTTAATATTTTCTGTAACTCAGCTGCTGGGTCATTTTTACTGCAATACAACTGATGAACCCCCTCACATACCTACCCAGCGCTGGGTCAGTGTAACCCAATGTTGGGTAGTCTGTGCCAAACTGGTTAAAACTTTATACATTTTTCAATGGTCATTTTGATTTCTGTTCTTCTGAGAGGGGAAATTCCTGAATTAAATTAAGGTTTGTATTACATTGTATTACACTTTTTTGTTTATGTACATCGCATCTAACACCTGCTTGGAACGCTAGCCGAACGACACGCCGGTTTCAAGTTTCACGACCGCCAAACTAATGCGACCAGGGCTAAAACATGACGCGACATCGCTGTCTTTTGTAACAAAGTTGCCATGCGCTTCACTGACAGTGGAGCGCTATTGATCTAGTACAATAGCGTCACAGCTGTGGTCGTGCTATGCAGTTGACGGGTTGAAACTGTCTGACAGACGAGATGAAGATAAATCTGTTTTTGATGTAACTTTTCAAAAATGTATATATAAGATTGTCATTTAATGATTTGGAACAGCCTACTGATACCAATTTTCTTCCTACAGATTTCCATTGGCTGCTCTTGATGCTCCTGTCACATCCTAAATGTTTTTAAGTATTATATGATTGTAAAAGTATATATATATATATACACTCACCTAAAGGATTATTAGGAACACCATACTAATACTGTGTTTGACCCCCTTTCGCCTTCAGAACTGCCTTAATTCTACGTGGCATTGATTCAACAAGGTGCTGAAAGCATTCTTTAGAAATGTTGACCCATATTGATAGGATAGCATCTTGCAGTTGATGGCGATTTGTGGGATGCACATCCAGGGCACGTAGCTCCCATTCCACCACATCCCAAAGATGCTCTATTGGGTTGAGATCTGGTGACTGTGGGGGCCATTTTAGTACAGTAAACTCATTGTCATGTTCAAGAAACCAATTTGAAATGATTTGAGCTTTGTGACATGGTGCATTATCCTGCTGGAAGTAGCCATCAGAGGATGGGTACATGGTGGTCATAAAGGGATGGACATGGTCAGAAACAATGCTCAGGTAGGCCGTGGCATTTAAACGACGCCCAATTGGCAATAAGGGGCCTAGAGTGTGCCAAGAAAACATCCCCCACACCATTACACCATCACCACCAGCCTGCACAGTGGTAACAAGGCATGATGGATCCATGTTCTCATTCTGTTTACGCCAAAAATTCTGACTCTACCATCTGAATGTCTCAACAGAAATCGAGACTCATCAGACCAGGCAACATTTATCCAGTCTTCAACTGTCCAATTTTGGTGAGCTCGTGCAAATTGTAGCCTCTTTTTCCTATTTGTAGTGGAGATGAGTGGTACCCGGTGGGGTCTTCTGCTGTTGTAGCCCATCCGCCTCAAGGTTGTGCGTGTTGTGGCTTCACAAATGCTTTGCTGCATACCTCGGTTGTAACGAGTGGTTATTTCAGTCAAAGTTGCTCTTCTATCAGCTTGAATCAGTCGGCCCATTCTCCTCTGACCTCTAGCATCAACAAAGCATTTTCGCCCACAGGACTGCCGCATACTGGATGTTTTTCCCTTTTCACAACATTCTTTGTAAACTCTAGAAATGGTTGTGCGTGAAAATCCCAGTAACTGAGCAGATTGTGAAATACTCAGACCGGCCCGTCTGGCACCAACAACCATGCCACGTTCAAAATTGCTTAAATCACCTTTCTTTCCCATTCTGACATTCAGTTTGGAGTTCAGGAGATTGTCTTGACCAGGACCACACCCCTAAATGCATTGAAGCAACTGCCATGTGATTGGTTGATTAGATAATTGCATTAATGAGAAATTGAACAGGTGTTCCTAATAATCCTTTAGGTGAGTGTATATTCACTGTGTATGGGATTGTCATGTGATCCAGACTTACTGGTCCAGAATCGTAGCTCAATTGAATAATATCTTAGGTTTGGCCTTGGATCCTGACCCTTTGTCCTTTCTCCTGTGTTTTCCATGTAATCTTATTTCTAATAAGCAATTGGGCATCGTTTAAATGCCACGGCCTACCTGAGCATTGTTTCTGACCATGTCCATCCCTTTATGACCACCATGTACCCATCCTCTGATGGCTACTTCCAGCAGGATAATGCACCATGTCACAAAGCTCGAATCATTTCAAATTGGTTTCTTGAACATGACAATGAGTTCACTGTACTAAAATGGCCCCCACAGTCACCAGATCTCAACCCAATAGAGCATCTTTGGGATGTGGTGGAACGGGAGCTTCGTGCCCTGGATGTGCATCCCACAAATCTCCATCAACTGCAAGATGCTATCCTATCAATATGGGCCAACATTTCTAAAGAATGCTTTCAGCACCTTGTTGAATCAATGCCACGTAGAATTAAGGCAGTTCTGAAGGCGAAAGGGGGTCAAACACAGTATTAGTATGGTGTTCCTAATAATCCTTTAGGTGAGTGTAATTTCCTATGTCAGATTTACATTTGGGGCAGAGTGGTGAGTGAGCTGGATTGTATTTGTGTCTTAAATGAGGCGTAATATGTATTCTGTGGAGGATCCTAAGCTGAATGGCTCTTGGTCATTTTTATTATGTTATTATTCAAAATGAAAAACCTTCGATATCAAATTGACTGACACAGCAATGTCAAAAAACAACCCAACAAATGGGTTAATGTATTAAACCCAACAAGCTGGGTAAAAATAACACAGCATGTGTTCTGTCCAATATTTACCCGGCGCTGGGTTGCCAAATAACCCAGAAATGGTTGTTTTTAACCCAGCATTTTTTAGAGTGTAGAACTAAAATCATTCCCAGTTTCTGTGAAAAAGTGGGTACTTCCGCCAATAGTTCTAGGAACTATGAAAACATTACTCCGGTGCGAAAGTCCCTATAGAAATACCCTGGCAACCACCCAGAACAGCTTAGACTCTTAAAAGTACAAGTTCTGGCATCTGTGGTTCCATCTGTGGAACCTTTAACACCTTTAACATCCATGGAACATTTCCAATACACAAGAGGTTCTTTTAATGGAAAAAAGGTTCTTTACTTAGGTTTGTTTTTTTCACTAAGAAAAATTGATTTTTACATTAACTAATTTACATCGATTCAAGTGAATCCAGTCCGATTTTACATTCTGAAGGTTCTTCCCAGCAAGCAATAGCCATCATTTCACCGTCTCGGTTAACTATAGACCCGATATCATCCGGCTATGAGTAACCCACTTTTAGCCAAAATAACCTTACATTTGGTTGTCGTTTTTTGTCAAAATAACTTGCGAGATGTATGATATTCCATCATGTAAGCAAAGTCAACAGTGATCACAATGTGTTTGGTTTCATTTCTTTGACATGTTCATGTTCTAGATGACTAGTCTATTCTTAGGCTATGGTTAGACGTCTATTAAATTTTCACTGACAGCCCAAATTTTGCCTTGTTTTAGTCTAGATTCCTTGCTGGGTGTTTATAGGAACCCAAACCTTGCAGTCCGATTCACAAATTCGTTTACAAGTGCATTACATGAAAGCCATTGCGATAATGTCACTGAAACAATAGCGCGTTGAATAAAGCATAGGCTGAAACATCTGCTCTTTGGTCTGTTTTTAAGACACTTTTCACTTGTTTGCACTTTTTTCATTTGGCAAATGTTAAATTAAAGATATATTTTGATTGACCCTTGCTTTGGTCTAAATGTTTTTCTGCGTGCGGACAATTTTGGCTATTTCCTGAAACAATAGCGAACATAATTGTAATTTTTGCCTTGATGACATATCTAAAAAGAAAGATGTCATATGTCAGAAGAGCTTTCTTAGCAAATATTTAGTAAATAGTCTTTTTCACTGACAAGTGAGGCACATTCGTAAGACATAAAATATTCGTAAACCAACGTATCATGGCACTGCGCATGTGCACAAGGCATTTTCAAATTCGATTGAGAAAATAATCATATTCAAGTGTTTACATGTTTATTTTGCTCTACACCACCCAAATCAATCCGATCGAAATGTTATTCAGATCAAGCTCAATCGGCTCAATTAAGGAGTTTGTATGAAGGTTTTTCAGTCCAATTGAGCCATCAATAACAGATTGTTTGGTTGCATGTAAATGAAGCCAATGTCTCACAAATCAGTTTCTATAGGCAGAACACATCTTATATATCCTAAAAGCTAACTTTGTTGAACAGTTGGAGTCTAAATGGATTATAAAGCATGAACATGACAAAGTCATGATCATATCCATGTTTTTTCTTTCACCCTCCGTCCCTCCTTCAAATTTATACCCCTCGCTCACTCCAGCCCCTCGGGACAGTGTGAACCATGACATTACACAGCTTTCTCTCTAATTAACTAGTGACTTTCTCCAAGACATCAATCTGAGTCAGTCTAGCTCCAAACAAAAAAAGCTAAAGATCCTCTTAGCTATCAACAGCGAGGACCCGAGAGGTGAAAACGCACTGGAACCTGATGAAAACACCATTTAAATGCTCCGTCTGGCTACTCCATTTTAAGCAGGACATTTTCAACACTTGCAAGAAAAGTGTGAAAAAAATGTTACCTTCTGTGGCACAAGATACATTATAAATAGTCCCATGGGTGTGTTATGGTGTGATGAAGCCCAAACCCTTATTGCTTGTGCTTGAGATTCTGGTATGGTGATAATCACTGAGCCAATGTGCGAGCAACATGATTCAGGTTTTGCCTAGAATGCATTGTTTTTTAAAGTTTTTTTTTCTTCTAATTTTTAAGTGAAAGTAAATAAGTTGTGAATCTACAAACTTTGGGCACTTTTATGTCCCTGGGGTTTATTTTTATTAAAATGATAAAAACATTCAATTGTAAATTATTATTCATTAAAAACCGTCACATTAAAACTTGCTTATCATGCCTTCATCCCTCATACATTTAAAATCATTATATGTACAGCATTCATATGAATGATTACATTTTTATGTGCCATTAAAATGTCTGCAAAGTTATAAAGATCAAAGTTCATGATAAATAAAGTTATTGTCTCCTAAAAGAAAGAATCGATTATGAAATGCTAAAACGAGTCGACCAGCAATTCCAGTATTACTTCCTGTTACATAACTACATAACAATGTAAAAAAATTGCATAATGCCGGCCTATGGTCTTCATTGGCTGCCTGCGAATGATGTCTACTTTAAACCTTGAATACTGTAGTTGTAGCTGAGGCCTGGAAGAGTTTGGTTTGTGTTTTCAACATGTTGAGAAGACGCTGTTTTTAGTGCTGCGAATCCACATTGCTGCACTTTCAAAGGAACCCATTAGTAGAAAGTAACCAAAAGTAGACCCACTGACATATATGGGTAGACCAATCACAACAGACTGGGTTATCTAACCAATCAGAGCAGAGTAGACCAATCACAACAGACTGGGACATCTGACCAATCAGAACAGAGTAGACCAATAACAACAGAGTGAACCATCTGACAAATCAGTGCAGAGTAGACCAATCACAACAGACTGGGCCATCTGACCAATCAGAGCAGTGTAGACCAATCACAACAGACTGGGCCATCTGACCAATCAGAGCAGAGAAGACCCATCACAACAGACTTGGTCATCTGACCAATCAGTGCAGAGTAGACCAATCACAACAGACTGGGCCATCTGACCAATCAGAGCAGAGTAGATCAATCACAACAGACTGGACCATCTTACCAATCAGAGCAGAGTAGACCAATCACAACAGATTGGGCCATCTGACCAATCAGAGCAGAGTAGACCCATCACAACAGACTTGGTCATCTGACCAATCAGTGCAGAGTAGACCAATCACAACAGACTGGGCATCTGACCAATCAGAGCAGAGAAGACCAATCACAACAGACTGGGCCATCTGACCAATCAGAGCAGAGAAGACCCATCACAACAGACTTGGTCATCTGACCAATCAGAGCAGTGTAGACCAATCACAACAGACTGGGCCATCTGACCAATCAGAGCAGAGAAGACCCATCACAACAGACTTGGTCATCTGACCAATCAGTGCAGAGTAGACCAATCACAACAGACTGGGCCATCTGACCAATCAGAGCAGAGTAGATCAATCACAACAGACTGGACCATCTTACCAATCAGAGCAGAGTAGACCAATCACAACAGATTGGGCCATCTGACCAATCAGAGCAGAGTAGACCCATCACAACAGACTTGGTCATCTGACCAATCAGTGCAGAGTAGACCAATCACAACAGACTGGGCATCTGACCAATCAGAGCAGAGAAGACCAATCACAACAGACTGGGCCATCTGACCAATCAGAGCAGAGAAGACCCATCACAACAGACTTGGTCATCTGACCAATCAGAGCAGTGTAGACCAATCACAACAGACTGGGCCATCTGACCAATCAGAGCAGAGTAGATCAATCACAACAGACTGGACCATCTTACCAATCAGAGCAGAGTAGACCAATCACAACAGATTGGGCCATCTGACCAGTCAGAGCAGAGTAGACCCATCACAACAGACTTGGTCATCTGACCAATCAGTGCAGAGTAGACCAATCACAACAGACTGGGCATCTGACCAATCAGAGCAGAGTAGACCCATCACAACAGACTTGGTCATTTGACCAATCAGTTCAGAGTAGACCAATCACAACAGACTGGGCCATCTGACCAATCTGAGCAGAGTAGACCAATCACAACAGACTGAGCCATCTGACCAATCTGAGCAGAGTAGACCAATCACAACAGACTGGACCATCTGACCAATCAGAACAGAGTAGACCAATCACAACAGACTTGGTCATTTGACCAATCAGTGCAGAGTAGACCAATCACAACAGACAGAGTAGGCTGGCAGTAAGAAGGGGTTTAGAGAGACTGAATCCGTACTCTTTGATAAAATGAGGTGATGTATTACGAGAAAATTAAAGTGTTTTTTGACCTTGGATGCATGTAAACCTGTTGAAGCAGACCTCCAAAAAAAGTAGGAACCTTTAAAATAGCATAATAGGAGAAGTGTACTTGTTTTA
Organism: Rhinogobio ventralis; assembly: GCA_039654625.1. Classification (NCBI taxonomy): domain Eukaryota; kingdom Metazoa; phylum Chordata; class Actinopteri; order Cypriniformes; family Gobionidae; genus Rhinogobio; species Rhinogobio ventralis. Next base: position 22,696,643 of record CM077216.1, read on the forward strand.
AAAGGAGAGGAAAGATGCTTTAGATAAAATATGAGATGTGATTTGTGAAGAAAATATCGGCATCCATAAGTGCAACATTTTTATTGTGTCATTTCCAATCCATTTTCCAAACTGTTATTTTGTGAAATTATGCAATAAGAAACTATCATTTAATTTTGTGTTCTAAGGATACATAAAATGCATAACAAAATGAAATTGGCCATTATTTTTCAAAACTTTCAAAAAGTAATTTCCACCACTGTCAAAAAAATGATCTTGTAATTCATGTGTATATACACTGTTGGACATTGGTCGTTGACAAATAAACTAGTGAGAGTGTGTTTTAATCGTTTTTCATTTCTGCAGGGACAAAAATGACCATAGTTGTAGAAACACCCCAACACACTTTTACTGAAATGTTCAGTTCCTTTCCTAACCAGTCCATTCCAGTTTTATTTCAAGATTCACGTTGGTCCAGCTGGCTTTAAAAAACGGGGAGATTCCTGTTCACCTCGCTTCAGGTTTCTTAGGGCGTTGGGGTCAAGTTGGCCTTCCCATCCAGGAGTTTGATTGATAGTGATGTACCAAAATAAGAACAGTCAAGTCATACTCACATAACACACATATCAGCAGCTGAGAAAGCCAGTTAGGGGTGGAATCAGGCCTGCAGGGTCAGATACCCAGTCAGGAACCAGACAGGTGAAGCTTTATAATCACTCTAATCTTCTGCTAGTAAATACACTGGCATCAACAAGCTCCAAGTCCAAGATCAGAAAGCAAATGTCTTTATCAAGATTTTTTTTAAATTTTGATTAAAGATTTGGGTTTAGGAAAGCAAAAAAGACTATGCAAATTATCATTCAAAGTAAGTACCTTCAAGCTGAAATGTGTAATTTTGGTGCCATTAGCATCAACAAACAATTTTTTTCCCCAAACAGATTTCCTGCCATTGGTCAGCCAAACAGATAGCCCCGCCCCAAACTCTCACCACTGGTGGAGGTAATGGTCTTTAATTATTTTTTTTTTTTTGTGGATATTGAATTCTGAGAACAGATATTCTCCTTTCTCTTTCGCTGATCTGTTTATCTTTAGGTAAACCTAGTCATTCTGTGATTTAGGTGTGGAAATGGATATGTCAAGATGATTCCAGCCACTATTTACTCAACTGCTGTGTCCTTACCCTAATGTCTGATTCTTGACATGATCCGTGTTAATGCTGACAAATGACCTTCAGAACAGGAAGTTGGAGAAAAGCTGAACTGGGGGAGATTTCTGTACATATTAACCTGGCAAGATAATATAAAAACTATGAATTATCAGTGTATCAAGTCATTTGTCTTGCAAAGTATGGAAAATGATTGGATCCACTTTATATTTTGTCTTTAACTACTATGTAATAACATTTTATACATGCGTTTACATACCTATATTTAAATTAAATGTAATTACATGTAATTACAGCTGTAATTAATCTATAATTACACTGTTGAGCCTTGCCTTACACTGTAACCCACCCTTAAACCCCTGAATTTCCCATTAGAAATCGCCCCCACAATCCCCATTCACATTACTTTGTAAAAAAAAGAGTTGATTTTCTGCAAAACAATCTAATTTTGCCCTCCACAAAACCACACAGATTTGGAATGACATGAGAGTGTGTAAATAATATATTAGTTGTCATTTTTTAGCGAACTATCCCTTTAAGGACACTTCCCCAAGCTAAAATTCATTATGGTTAAATCCTGTTTATTAGTAATGTGGATCTGTTAATGACCCTATTAGATTTGAATCCTATCTTAGTCAGTGACAGTGTTGTTTCAGCTGTTATGGATTACATAAATATTTCTCTGCCTAAAATGAAAACACCAATTAAAGTTTCTAATAACTAGTACACTAAAGTAGCACATCACACATAGATATAGATACATATACAGATTAAGTAATGCTCTCTTTGAACCCTTTGAACCCTTGATGTTTAGGAATAGCATTGAAGTATGTAGTTGTAAAGCTGGTTTTAAAATTGCTGTGAAACACATTAAAGCTACAGTTGGTTCTGGTTTACGGCTTCAGATCTAGCTTAGGGTGAAATCACATCCAGTGTGGTGTAGATGGTCTGAAGCCAACACTACAGCCTGTTTAGAATCTCTGCATGATGTGTGCATTACATGCTTAAATGCGCTGGGCATCAAACACCTACTCGGTCTCTGAATCACCATTATTTTCTGACCTGACATCAGTTTTGCTGTAAAGAGGGTTGTGAGGGGAGAGTGTAGAAAGAACATTTAATGATTCACTGGGTAACATACGTTATTCACTGTAAAAGTCTATATACATATATACCATGAAAATGTCCATTCCAAATACCCATGACATTCTTTGTGCTATTCATCTATTCATTTAGAAATTAACAAAAAATTGCAATTTAATCCAGTGTTGTTATTATAGACTAAAACTATTACAAATATTTGTGTTAATTTAAATACATATACATATAACAATATGTTACATATACAATAACATATAATTACTATATGAACAACTTAAACTTATTTTAGTTCAGATATTTGCCACGACAACATTTCTAATTTTTGTTTAACCTGAGTTGTAAAATGTCCTGCAAAAAATCTAGTCTAAAAGTCTAAATTACTATCAAACCTAAAATAAAATGAACTGTAACTGAAAGTATAAAAATAAAAGCTAATTAAAAATATTAATAAATACTATAATAGTATTGTAACAACGTTTGTATGTTCCGGGAAGAAGGAGGCGGGAAACCGGCGAACATTTAAAACTTTAATCAAATAAATAAACAAAATGAAAGTCACCGCGGCAGCCCCTCACGGACGACTGCCGCGCACACACACAAAACCAAACGTAAACAAAAACACAACATAAATCCAGGCCTGGTCCTCTCTCTTCTTGCACTGTCGTCGCTCCTCCTTTTATGCTCCCGTCACTCCTCCGTGAGACGAGACCGGTGTGGCGCGCAGCTGGAGCTCATTGTCGCTCGTCACCGGCCCGTTCTCACGGTCCCTCACCTCACCGCTCGCCACATACCGAGACTGCGCTCTACTCCCCCGCCCCCCCCCCCCCCCTCCTCCGAGGGGGCCGATCACGGCGGCCGCGGTACCTGGGGGTAAGGACAGAGAGGCGAGAGAAACGAAGCCAGGAGCATGAGGAGCGACAAAACGAGAGAGGGAAGAGAGGAGAAATGAAAAGAAAAAGAACAAAAAAATTGTGGTCCGGTTCCCCGACACACTGCCGCTCGGCCCTCAGCCAGCCGAGAGGCTCTTCATCGCGGTGCCATGCGATGGCACTGGACGCTCGGTGGACGGCTCGATCCTCCTCCGCCCCCTGGCGGCCAGCGGTGGCTCCTCCTATTGAGGGCAGCCGGCAGCGAGCCACGCGCTCCCTGCTCCTCCCCATCATGGCGGATGGAAGCAGGCTTCAGCCCACGGCAAACGCCGATGACTCCTCCGCTCCCTCTCAGACGGCAGCCACCCCACCTCGACCCAGGGGCGCGGCAGCGAGCTCTCCGTCCCACCGGATCTTCACTCGCTCCAGCACCACCGCCTCGGGCAGCCCCTCGCGGTCTTCACTCATCCGCGCTGCCCGACCTCCTCAGCACCGCGATCCCCCTCAGCAGCGAGGGCTCTTCGACAGCATGTCCCTCCTTCCTAATAACACTGATTTAAACATTCAACTACTGGAATACAGCTTGATTATGATTAACATGTTTATACAGAGCTTGCGACGGACAGGACCCTGAAGGAGTGAAAGATGAAAACCTCATGGCGATGAAGGGAAGAGCCAGGGTGGAGCCTTCACTGACAGTCTGGGCGAAACCTGGGGACTGACCGATGGAGGCAGAGCTGGGGAGGTGGAGACCCAGGCGGAGCTGAGGGGAGGATGGTTCAGGGTGACATCGCAGGCCCGGAAGTCTTAGGTGGAGCTGCTGGTTCGTGGGACAGAGGTGGAGATGGGGGCTCGGCAGACCGGGGCAACCCGGAGGGAGTGAGGACTAAAGTGGAGCCGGAGGGAAGGAGGAGCCTGGTGGAGCCAAAAGGGGTGGAGGACCAATGCGCAGCCGGAGGCCTGGAAGTCTAGGGTGAAATAGTGCCCAGTGAAGCCGAGGGCTGACGGACCATGGTGGAACCAAGGGAGCGCAGAGACTGGGCAGAGCCGACAGGCTTACAGGCAGAGGTGGAGTCATGGACCTGGAGGCCCGAGGTGAAGCCGGGGAATCCGCATCACTTTGCCGAGCTGGGAATGGGGAGGCACGAGGCGGAGCCAGAAAGTTGCACAGAGCTAGCAGAGAGGACAGAGCTCAGGAGCTGAGTGGCAGATCCAGGGGAGTGGATGCAAATAATGGGGTATGGAAGACTTTGTGGGAGTTTGAGTCATCTAGGTAATTCCATAGGTCCGACTGAAGAGGAAAGAGTTTGGGGGTGGGGACTTGGGTGGGAACTGGATTCTTTGTCCACAAATCAATGAGCCAGAGCTCCACTTCTGCCTTGGGGATGGACTATGCCACAATCACTGACTCCTGGATGGATCTGGAGGTAGTCTCTGGCCTCGGGACAGAAATGATGACCGGGAAGGACATGGTGGCTGGATCCATAGTGGGCGCAGTCTTCATTGCTGAATCCTTGGAGGGTGCGGGGCTGACGAGGTACTCCTTTGCCTTACAGACGTTGAGGCAGGAACCACAGTGCAGAAGCACCTACGCCACATAACCAGCAAACATCCCTATTTTTCCTTTTCTTTATCAAAGACCTTCATTGACCCTTATGACGTCCACACATGCGAGGTCCAGGGCAGAGCAGCTAATCAAATATACATTATTTTCTGTTTATTCCAGTATAACTTAGCATGGTGGCCTCTAGCGTTTCATAGTCCCACTCATCCTGAATCATTAGTTTCAAATTTCTCTGTTCTGCTCCCTTAATGGACTAACAATTTAAGCAAACACTCCCTGTGATGTTGGAGACGGACCAGATGGGGCGGCTAAAGTGCTCCTGTACAACTCTGTTCTTGAAAACGTATTGGCCGTATAGTGACAGAGTCTGTCATAGGCCTGTCAACACTGACAGTGAGCTAATTGCACAAATCATCAGAAACACATACAGCAAGAGGGAGGAAAGACGCCTTGACCTCCTGCAAATGGAACTGGGATTTGCCCTCTGGAATATCAACATATATGTTTTTACAAGATGAAAGGATACAATTGTAGCGTTTTAGGCCGTGTGGGTTTCTCAAATTCCAACTTTATCTGTGCGAGAAAGTACAATGTTTAACGATAAGCTAATGGTTTGTGCTTGCTGATTATTGTTTACTAAAGCAGTTTGCTACGAGACTGTGTGTTACAGTGGTTTACCATAGTAAAGCAAGCTTCAGTTATCATTTTCACAACAGTCACAAATACAATAAAAGACACTGATCTTCAATAAATAGTTACATTTATTAGTACCAATTATCACAGTGAATAAGGCTGTTTTTTTTTTGTTTTTTTTAAGTATTAATGATCAAATGCTTAATTCCGTGACTGGTGCATTACTGTAGAATTTAAATTGAGTGTGAACGGAGTAGATATTAATGATATTGTTTCATTTCATACTAAAAGTTTAGATCTGGTAAACTCCATATTTTTTATATAGTGAAGAGATGTTTGATGTCACAAACCTCACCAAATCATGGTTTCAATATGGAATAGTATATTCATTATTAATTTGTGTCTAAAACCTCCTTCTTTGCCAGTAATAATAATAAATTAAGTGACTTATTTATTTTATAAAATGCAATAAACAGAAAAAATTTCCAACAACAGATTGTGTATTTGAATTGCATATACATTTCCATCCATTCATTTGGATTACAGTTGAACATTAACAATATAATAAACTTAACATGATGCATATTTGTCAGTAATATATAAATGAAACGGGTAAGATTTCTGTAATAATACTAATAAACTGAATTTGTTTTAAATACACAATAATCCACAAGACGACTGTAATGCAAAACACCCTAATGTACATTAATCATAAAAAAGAAGAAACAAAACTATTTCAATAAAATATTATCACGTGATTTACGACACGTGATGTGTCATGCAGGGACTTCTGGGAATGTCCTTTTACTTTTTTTGACCATAAATTATGTGGTAGTTCATAGTTTTTGCATTTGACAGTATTATTATATTATATTATATTATAAAATATTTATATTATATTATTTTATACATGTTCTAAGAAGATTTTGCTAACGTTCCCATAAAGTAATAAAAAAGTTATTTCTGAATGTTCTCTGAACGTTCAAAACGTCCAGTTTTAAAATGTTTTTTATTGGTTATACGAACATTAAGGGAACATTCCATTTCATCATTCTTCAAACATTATGGGAATGTTACTTTTGAATGTTCTCTGAACATTCTGAAACAAATATTAACATTTAAAAAATGTTAGACAAACGTCAAACTAGTATTTCAGGGCATGAACAAAGTATAGAAAATGTTGTTGTGCTAACACTTTGAGAACATCGAACAAACGTTATATCAATGTTACGGGAAGGAAATGTGTTCATAATTTTGAGAGAACCTTGCCAGAATGTTAAGTAAAGTTCTGAGAACATTTCTTATTAGCTGAGTTTATATATATATATATATATATATATATATATATATATATATATATAGAGAGAGAGAGAGAGAGAGAGAGAGAGAGAGAGAGAGAGAGAGATAATGCAATGTTAAACCATTTACATTTTCCACAGTAGCCGATATGGTAAAGTAACTTACAGTTAGCCAATTATCAAGTTTTTACTTTTGCAGTTTTACAGTCTTTTTCTGTAAAAATGACAAGACGTATGTCAGATCTATTTTTTATGCCTACAGCTACTTTAGCGTAGCCGCTAGCATATCTCTGGCCTTCAGATTTCCACTTGCCTTCCTCAGCCTTTAAACAAAGCTTGTGGAGATCAAAAGACCTGTACGTCCTCACAGATCATCATTGCCTCTCCTGCTGTCAAAATAGTGTGTTAAAGACGACCTCCACAAAAAGGAACTTGTCCTGTGGGTGTGTGAGAGGTGGCAGGTCACTTCCTCAGAGGTGTACAGGGGACAGATGTCATGCACTCTCTTTCCTGTCACATGGCCAGTCCATTTCTTTGCGCTCCTAACAGCAGGCCTGCTCTTCACAGTGCCGCCCATGCTCAGGTCATTAAAGAAGCAGCCTCCACCTGATTCTAACATTAGGATGTGTTCCCACGCTTGACCCCTCCTCCCCCTGTTTGTAAATGACCCCAATCAGGCACTTTTAGGGTCTGTGAAAGTGGGCTCTGATAAGTGACTTGTCATTGAGGGTTGATTTTTCACTTGTCTTTGCAAGGACAACAAACTAAGCTTAATAAACATTTATTCATGTGTTGTGGTATTTAATTAGGCTGTTCCTGATTAATTGGATATGCAAAATATACAGTACAAAATTCAGTCACAAATAAAATGTTTTCCTTAAAAATTTTGGTAGACATTTATCATCATATTCAATTGAATTATATACTGTATCTAATTGTGTTTTTTGTTCTAAAATTGGAAACACTTTATTATAACTTTAATTAATAATTCAATTTAAACATGTCAAAGTTATTAAGAAGTCTTGAAAACGTATTAATAAGTGTTCTTTTTAACTTTCTATTCATCAAAGAATCCTGGGAAATTTGTATCATGCACTGTAAAATCCAACAGTTAACTTAATGTCTTAACTTAATTGTAAAACTCTAGCAATCTGTACTGTTCACATACTATGCCTTTTTACCCAGAAAACCCAAGTTAAGATTAATTAATTGGCTTGAGTGCCATTTTGTCAAGCAAAAAAAGCAAAAAAAAAAATTTAACTTTTTTTTATTAAAATAAATAAATAACTTTTCCCTCATTTCTTCCACTTCTACAGTTATTTTTCTCTAGTTGCATTCACTAATTTCTCAAAGTCATCTTGAATGTTGAATTGTCAATATAACTGAATAATTTGAGAGAACATCACATAAGCTGACTTCATAAACTGATGTTGATTTTCATAAATGTTTTAGTTTAAACTCACCATTATGGTGATCAGTGTTCCCTTTGGTTGGGCTCTTAGAACGTTAATATTATTGTAATTCTCTTCCTATTGATGCAGCGATGCAACAAAAAAATGAGGAAGAGAAGTATATATTTGTGACAATATTTTGCAATTGACCATGCTTGAGTCACACACAGAATTCAACATTCAGCATGCAAAACACAACAATATAGCTATACTAAGTCAAGAGTAAATCTAAAGTAAATGATCAAGTACTCTCAGTTCTTTTTTAGTTACTAGAACTCTTGTGTAAGTGAACTATTCTAATTTAAGCTTAAGTACAATATACTATTTTTGTCAGTACAATATACTATTCCTATTTTACTTTACTTGTTTTTTTTAAGGCAATCGGTTTGCATGGTTATTTTAAATTGTAATATTTCACAATATTACTGTTTTTTCTGTTTAAATGCAGCCTTAAAATTTTAAGTACAATCAATTTGGATGTTTAAGTCATTTCAACTTAAATGACATTAGACTGACTTAAAAAAATGAGTTGAATCTTATATAACTTATAAAAAAGATGAAAAAGCAATGTAAAAACATGTCATAACGTACATTTTTTACAGTGTATATATATATATATATATATATATATATATATATATATGTGTGTGTGTGTGTGTGTTTATATATATGAGTATGTATATGATAATGTTTGTTAAATATGAAATGTTATAATAATAATAAATAAATAAAATACAATTATAAATTATAAAATAAAATAAAATAAAAAAATAAAATAAATAAAAATAAAAAGTACATATTATGTCGTGTTATGTATTAAATATGTTATGATAGTAAATTACAATTATTATTATTATTATAATTAATCAAGTAATTGTGTATTTTGTAAGGGTCAATAAACTGTTCACATTCACTTTGATGCACTTTCAATTCAATTCAGTTTCAATTCACTTCTTGTCTCTTTAACTGCATAATTTCTTCCTTGCCCTGAGTCGGAGTGCATCCCTTTTAAACTTTATATACATAACATTTGTGAAATATATTAAATATGTATTTTAGATTAATCATGACAGATAACTAATAAATCATTATCTATGTTATAGATCCCTAGCCTGTGTGTAATGAATAGAAGTTTTGCAGAAAATTGTTATGCTGAACTGTTATGAAACATATCAGAGGATGATCATCACAAATATTGTTCTTTTTTCGTGTGCGATGCAGAGCTGGACAGACTGTAGTGATAAGATTTATGAAGTTTTTGAGGCAGTAAGCCTCGGCCAGCTGCTGTTATAGTCACGGGAATCAGAGAGAACAGTGTATGCTCCTTACCATGAAACAATGAGCGCAGTGAGAGCCAGAGCGAGAGCGTCTGTGGACTGCATCAGCTCTGTGAGTGCGAGAGAACGCTGCCCTCATCGTTTAGGCAGGTGCAGCCTGAGGACTTGCTGCTTGGGTGATCACAGATTCGATCTGTTCCCTGGATTATTCGGCTTGATGGGATTAAGCTCTGGATTTCATGTCAGAAAGTTGTTGAAACTGTTTTTAGGTTGTTGATAATTAATGATTTATTTTAAGGGGGTTGAACATTTTAATACCATGGACCCCAAAATATGACTTTCTCCTTACAAGGGACCCCCAATTATAAAGGGAGTAGTATATGTTCATATGTTTCATGTTTGAAATAATAAACATGATATTGTAAAGATATGTTGTTTACAAACAAAATAATTGGCTTTTCAATTGTCAAAATTTCTCTTATGCTCACTAAGGATAGATTTATTTGATAAAAATACAGTAAAACATTAATATTGTTTCAATTAAAATAATTGTTTTTAATGTATTTTATAATAAAAAAATAGTGTGATAGCAAAGCTGAATTTTGAGCATCATTACTCCAGTCTTCAGTGTCACATGATATGCTGCTGAGTTATTATCAATTATCATTGGTGCTCAATTATTAATAATGGTTGTTATTATTATCAATGTAGAAAACAGTTTTATACTGCTTAATATTTTTTGTGGATTCTTTGATCAATATAAAGTTCAGTGAACAGCATTTTTAGAGATCTTTTGCAGCATTTTAAATGTATTTACTTTTTACTTTTGATCAATTTAATGGTTCTGAATGAACGTATCATTCTACACTCACCTAAAGGATTATTAGGAACACCTGTTCAATTTCTCATTAATGCAATTATCTAATCAACCAATCACATGGCAGTTGCTTCAATGCATTTAGGGGTGTGGTCCTGGTCAAGACAATCTCCTGAACTCCAAACTGAATGTCAGAATGGGAAAGAAAGGTGATTTAAGCAATTTTGAGCGTGGCATGGTTGTTGGTGCCAGACGGGCCGGTCTGAGTATTTCACAATCTGCTCAGTTACTGGGATTTTCACGCACAACCATTTCTAGAGTTTACAAAGAATGGTGTGAAAAGGGAAAAACATCCAGTATGCGGCAGTCCTGTGGGCAAAAATGCCTTGTTGATGCTAGAGGTCAGAGGAGAATGGGCCGACTGATTCAAGCTGATAGAAGAGCAACTTTGATTGAAATAACCACTCTTTATAACCGAGGTATGCAGCAAAGCATTTGTGAAGCCACAACACGCACAACCTTGAGGCGGATGGGCTACAACAGCAGAAGACCCCACCGGGTACCACTCATCTCCACTACAAATAGGAAAAAGAGGCTACAATTTGCACGAGCTCACCAAAATTGGACAGTTGAAGACTGGAAAAATGTTGCCTGGTCTGATGAGTCTCGATTTCTGTTGTGACATTCAGACGGTAGAGTCAGAATTTGGCGTAAACAGAATGAGAACATGGATCCATCATGCCTTGTTACCACTGTGCAGGCTGGTGGTGGTGGTGTAATGGTGTGGGGGATGTTTTCTTGGCACACTTTAGGCCCCTTAGTGCCAATTGGGCATCGTTTAAATGCCACGGCCTACCTGAGCATTGTTTCTGACCATGTCCATCCCTTTATGACCACCATGTACCCATCCTCTGATGGCTACTTCCAGCAGGATAATGCACCATGTCACAAAGCTCGAATCATTTCAAATTGGTTTCTTGAACATGACAATGAGTTCACTGTACTAAAATGGCCCCCACAGTCACCAGATCTCAACCCAATAGAGCATCTTTGGGATGTGGTGGAACGGGAGCTTCGTGCCCTGGATGTGCATCCCACAAAACTCCATCAACTGCAAGATGCTATCCTATCAATATGGGCCAACATTTCTAAAGAATGCTTTCAGCACCTTGTTGAATCAATGCCACGTAGAATTAAGGCAGTTCTGAAGGCGAAAGGGGGTCAAACACAGTATTAGTATGGTGTTCCTAATAATCCTTTAGGTGAGTGTATACAAAAACCATAAACCTTTGAATGAAATAAAAAAATAAACATTTGAATGGTAGTTAATCACGGTTGTTTACGTTATAAGAAATGTTTCCTGATGAGCAAATATTACAATGATTTTTGAAGGATCATGTGACACACATATATATATAAAGCGCAGGGCGCATTATCCTGCCGAAAGAGGCCACAGGCACCAGGGAATAGCGTTTCCATGAAAGGGTGTACATGGTCCGCAACAATGCTTAGATAGGTGGTACGTGTCAAAGTAACATCCACATGGATGGCAGGACCCAATGTTTCCCAGCAGAACATTGACCAAAGCATCCGCCAACTTGCCTTCTTCCTATAGTGCATCCGGGTGCCATGTGTTCCCTAGGTAAGCAAAACACATGCACCCGGCCATCCACGTGATGTAAAAGAAAACGTGATTCCTCAGACCAGGCCACCTTCCTTCCATTGCTCTGTGTTCCAGTTCTGATGCTCATGTTACCACTGTTGGCACTTTCGGTGGTGGACAGGGGTCAGCATGGGTACCCTGACTAGTGTGCGGCTATGCAGCCCCATACGCAACAAACTGCGATGCACTGTGTATTCTGACACCATTCTATCAGAACCAGCATTAACTTCTTGAGCAATTTGATCTGCAGTAGCTTGTCTGTTTAATCGGACCACACGGCCCAGCCTTCGCTCCCCATGTGCATCAATGAGCCTTTGCCATCCATGACCCTGTCGCCGGTTCACCACTGTTCCTTCCTTGGACCACTTTTGATAGATACTGACCACTGCAGACCGGGAACACCCCACAAGAGCTGCAGTTTTGGAGATGCTCTGACCCAGTCGTCTAACCATCACAATTTGGCCCTTGTCAAACTCACTCAAATCCTTACGCTTGCCCATTTTTCCTGCTTCTAACACATCAACTTTGAGGACAAAATGTTCACTTGCTGCCTAATATATCCCACCCACTAACAGGTGCCGTGATGAAGAGACAATCAGTGTTATTCACTTCACCTGTCAGTGGTCATAATGTTATGCCTGATCAGTGTATATAACTTCAAAAATGGAATTTTTGGCACATCATCTGTCAATGGTTTGAACACACCTGCTCACTATTTATTATTAATTACTATTTACATTTCGTCACCTTGGAATAATATGGTTGTGTACATTTTGGGACTTTTTATTTAGAAAATAAAAAAGTTATATCTACAAAGTCAAACTCTAACTTGGTTCTATAAGGTTCTATGTGTGAGCCAATCAGCACTTTGAATGCACAAAAGAGGACCAATGATCCAAGACTATTCAAACTCCAACTGTCAAAAAACTACTAAACTAAAACTTAAAAACTACTTCAAACTTTCTGGCTAGGCTTTCTAAAGCCAACATCAAAGTTTGTCTACAAACTTTTCAATCCATACTGATCTCTAGTAGAGAGAAAGCCATCCAAATATCCCCATTTACAAATTTGAGAGGATTTTGATAAAGTACATATAGAATACATTTAGGGTTTCTGTCATTTTCATGTACTGTATGAAACAGACGTGTTCCCCATGTCATTTTTGCTATAATATAATTTTTGCTAAATGGAATGCAAAAACTTTGAAGCGCAATATCTCAAAACTGCTCAGAATGCAGATAGAACCTTATAATTCCAAGGTGGCGATTTTACAAAACAATGAAATCAAATCAATTGTATATATAGGTAGAATATGACTTTTGTCTGTGTGTATATAAAGTGCATATGCCAATCTTTAGAGGTGTTCAAACTGACTGTTCATTGTTTCCATAAATCTTAAGATGCTAATGGTAGGAGAATCATGACTGTAAATCAAATACCTTTAAACAAAACCTGTTTCTTTGCTTGTCATATTATCATTTTTTTTTCTTTTTTTTTCTTTTTTCTGACAGACAAAGATACACAGAATCAGCCTCTCTGCTGCCCCCATCAGGTCTGGAGAATCCATGCTGTTTATGTGATGTTAAGTTGACTGTTGTACGTCTTTTTTCCCCAATAAGATTTCATGTAGCATTTTCATTTATCAGAAGTGGAAGCCTATTCTTATTGGCTGATGACATTTAATCCAGGAGTGAGTAGAGAATTAAATTTGATAGCACAAAAGCACACTTTAGACATTTGGCAGTATAATAATGCATGAGTTGATGTTGTCTGGAAAATGTTGGAGTTTAAGAGTGTAACTTTGACCTGGACTGGTCAAGGTGATACTGCTCCTAAGGTGCTTTCATCACCATTTTATCCTGTCATTCTTCATGCCGTCTGTCCTCCACTATATGAAACTCAGGAGCAGCTTAAGTTATGTCCAGTCAGGGCTCTTAGGGTTTACGTCCAATCCCTCAGGCCAGTGGTGTAAATCTGATCATCATTTTTTGTCTGCTTTGGAGGGCACAACCGAGGTTCCTATGAGGCCTATGAGGCGCGGTGGCTGGCTTTGCCTCTAGGAGTTAAGGCCCATTTTACCCAAAGTATTGCTGCTTCTAAGATGCTAGCAAGAGGGGCGTCTTCAGGCGATGCTTGTGCTGCAGCAGGCTGGTCCTCTCCGCACATTCATCAGGTTTGATAGTGTGGGTGTGGAGTCAACCCCAGGGTCTCAGGTCCTATCAGAGTGAGTCCTTCATGTACTACGTTCTTGTGCAACTTCCACAGCCTGCGTCAACACCATGATGCTACATTGATGTTCCCTCAAAAGGGAACGTCTCTGGGTTATGAATGTAACCTGGTTCCCTTAGGCCTCGTCCACACAGTTCCAGTGTTTTAGGAGCCTGAAACCGATATTTTTGGAAACCGGGTCCCAGAGTGGATAAATCTGAAACCGACACCCTTGCGTTTTCGTGTGTACAGCCAATCCGTATATTTTGTGAAACGGTGATGTCATCATCGTGACGTCCCGCGCGGTAAAGAAGGGATACAGCTACGGGCACTGGGCATGCGCACATCAATATTGCGTCATTTAATTACTGTATTTGCATTATTGTAAGGGTAGGTTTAGGGTTGGGGTAGGTGTAGGCGTTAGTAAAACACAATCTAGCAAATTTATTTATTGTTATTTTATCGTGAGATTTTGCCTCACTTCCTACCATTGCTTTACCACAACTCTTCTTCTCCATTTTTAGTGTATTTCTGTGGTAGAATTACAGCGCCACATACTGGCCTGGCATGTAAACTACATAGTTTTGAGTCGGTTTCAGTGGTTTAATGTGTACGCAGATATTTCTTGAGACAAGGGGGAAAAAAGATTGTATAGGGAAAGCTCTGGCTTCGTGTGGATGTGACCTTAGAATGGGTACATACTTCGAGTACGCCAGCACAGCTTCTTAAGACAAGTGCATCTGGTGATGCTTCGCGCAGGTGTTACTTATAGAGAGGATTACGCATGATGTTGCGTCTCTTGACTTCCTCCTTGGCCAATGACTTGGTGCGTACTACTCGTGACTCAGACACCGGCTCATGCTGAAGGCGTTCCCATTGCGCCAACACCATGGCGTGGCTATGATGTTCCCTCAAAAAGGAAATCAAGTAACAATTTACAATATTGTATATTGGTTTTTTTTATTTATTTATTGGTATCAAGTGATATTTGATATTTAATTGGATTTTTAAAAAAAAGTTTTTTTTCATACCATACATTGGAATTTGATGCCTAAATTCTCTTGTACACTGATACAAAAAAATGGTGCAGAAAAAAGTTTCATGTAGAAATTACAAAACATTTACATTTTTAGTTAAAATTGATTTTAGAGTGCAATATAAGGTCTTATTAATGGTTTTTAAAGGTTTACATGGTCTTGCTCCAGAGTATATTTCTGGTTTGTTACAAAGATTTAAGATCGTCGCAGAGTCTCCTTTTAGGAGTTTCTAGATCCCGGTTGAAGACTAAAGGAGACAGTGCTTTCTCTGTGGCAGTGCCACACCTCTGGAATAGCCTTCCACTGCATATTAGATCCTGTGACTCGTTGGAATGTTTTAAATCTGTGTTGAAAACGCATCTCTTCTCTCTTGCTTACAACTGCCCATAGGGGCTTGGAGCTTGAGAAGTGACTTATTGGGTGTATTGTCAATTGTTTTCTTTGTTATGTTGAGAGTTTAAAGCACTTTGGTCAACTTGTGTTGTTTTTAAACGTGCTATAAAAATAAATGTTGTTGTTGTTCTTCACCTGCATAACTCTCGCGCAAAGTTTGAACATTGCGATATAATATCCACTGGTTCGCCCTGGAACACCCTAAAGGTTGATTTATACTGCGTGGGACCTGCGCTGTAGCCTTTACGCCGTGGGCTACGTGTCGATTTTCATTTATACTTCTGCGTTGTACGTGCAATTACACATGCAGAGGAAGCATGATAACCCCTGAGGGAGGGGTTCTGGCAGACCAATCACACTGCTTGCGGTCCACGTAGATTTGACGTGTTGTTACATTTTTGGAGAGGTGCACGTCTGGGTACGCCCAGCTAAAAATGATAGCAATACAATACACTATAACTGTGTTAAAAAAAATAAAAAATCAGCTGCTGTGTGATGTCACAATCATGGTGCATTGTGGTCTATGGGTCTGCCTGAAGTGTACATGTTGAGTCACTCCCTCGGTCAAAATCGAGGGGTCGAGGGTCTGTTCAAATAAACTTCCCTCGTCCACTAAGTTGAATATATTTCAAAATGGCGGTGGGGATTCCCCCAAGGGGAAGTGCTTAAGGAAGTTCACAAGTGTATGTCTAAAAGGGGAGTTAAACGCAGGCCATGAATCATTCAAGATATGCCTGGTCATGTGATTTCAAAATGGCTGCCACTATGAGGTGCTACCCACTTTATGTAGAATAAAATAGCTTTTTCTGAGCCATTGATATATCATTCAGCGCGCATCATTTGAAGTATATTTATCAAAAACCTTTTTTAATCTGTATTAATTTCCTGTTTCAATGGTATTATTAGTATGTCAATGTAAAGTCCCATCTTAGTGCATGACAGATATAGCAAACTATGCCACTTGAGTTGAAGGAGCCGACAGGAACTTCCCGGACCACCCGTTGACAAGATGAAAATAGATAAAATATAGACTGTATTCTCATAGGAGGAAGTGTCAAGATGTATATTTGCGCTCGGTGAAGCTGCGCTCCAGTGTGCGGCAGGGTTTGGAATGGTGTTTACTGTCCACGGCCAACTGCCCCCTCCGATTCTGCAGCAGTTGATCGTGTTCAAACCCATAAGCCTCCTCTCCACCCCACCACCCCCAGCTCGGACCCAAACCTCATTGGCTACTAGTGTCGTCACAGAGACAACAGCTGTCTCCAGGATGAAGAAGCTACATTTGGGGTGCCAGCCAGTCTGCCTGCCTGCAACTGGAGAATCCCAAAGTCCCTCATGGCCTCGACACCACACACTGACTTAAAACCAGCCAACTCAAATACGGAACAACGCCCTCTAGGGGCAGATGGTTTATCTACACTCACGGAGGCCTTGTAACTTCTTCCATGTTTCAAAAGTGATGAAGCAAAGACATACTGAATACACATGGGGTCCAAACGCATAATGTCCAAAAGAAAAAGAAAAAAAAAACTTATTGAAAAGGTTTGCACAGACAACTTAAAAAAAGTGAGGAAATCCATTGCCTTGAAAGGTTTAAGGGAATAAACTTCATGCGTAATTGGAAAAATTAAGTAATATGACTTATTTTATTTTATTTTATTTTTTCAACTTAATTTTTTCAATTATGCATGAAGTTTATTTAAATAACTTTAAGGAAACAGTTTTCCTCGCTTTTTTAAGTTAAGTCAACTGATCACTTTTTACAGTGAAAATCAATAAACTGAAATTATAATAAAAATATACAGCATATACTGTATATTATTATTATAATTTTTATGATTATAATAATTGTAGATTTTGAGACATATGATACTGCTTATTATATGAATTCATTATTTATTTTTATTTATACACACAAATTACCTATTTGTGTTTGTAATAATAATAATATACTATATATATATTAACAGTACCAAGTATTTTAGAATGCACTAACATATTAGTGTGGTCTCGCATTCAGACTAATTCCCTTCAAATTTAGTTCATCCAACAGTAAAAAAAGTACTTTGATGTTGTAAATGTAGCTTCTTATGAAGTTTAGTTTCACTTTGAGAGTCGGTATGTGTTTGTGTGTGTATGTACTGTATGTGTGTCGTACAGTGCAGCAGTTGAGCTGTCCTTCACGCTCGCACCTGCTGCCCACCCAGCACACACGGGTCCGGCCAGCAGCTAAGGCAACTCTATAAGAGCTGGTGCTGTTTCACAAGGGGCATTAGCTGTCCGAAACCAATGGGAACTGCTACCGTGGCCCGGGCTGGATGTCCCACATTGATGGATGGATGATACATGGATGTATGAGTGATTTACAGGATGCAGAAGGAAAGGAAATGAGAAATGATAACCTCCTTGTAGCCCCAAGGAACCATCAGGGATTTGTTCTGAAAGATATGCTTTACAAGTCTTGCATGAAAATGGCATTATTTTTTCATGGATGTTTTTTGAAGTTGTCACTGGTTTGATTCCTCGCCTTTTGGGTGTAATGTCTTGTTATGTTTTTAATAATAATTTCTAAATGGGAAACTAGCCTATTTTTAGGACTCCTTTGCCTACTGGAGTGTTGTATTTTTTCCCCAGTACTTTTAAAAATAAATTTCACAAAACGATTAATTTCTTGTAGAGTAGATTTATTATTTGTACTTAGTATTTTCTTCAACATTCCAAACAAAGTTATGTTCTCTAACCACTAGATTTGTTCCTCAAAGAAGATCTTTGAAAACCAAAATTTGCAGCCTGAAAAGTTGGCAGAAGTTTTGGAAACAAATTTTTCACATACATAACTATTTTTTTCTTCATGTTAAATCTCTGGAGGTTACCCATTAGATATACCTCTCTTAGATAATAAGACAAGGCCATGACGACTGTAAAAACATTTCAGGATGATCCATTTTCACTCCAGCTCATCAATGACTCAGTCAGTCAGACTTATGAGCAAAAGGGGAAAATCCAGAGAAGTTTTTCTAAACTCTAAAAGACACCATGTACGAGTACAGTAGTACTTCAGTGTTTCTTTCGGCTCCTGTTGATTGACAGTCAGGGCAGGTGTGGGCCGCCCTGAGTCAGTTCCAGAAGCCTCTGTACACCCCACCTGTTCTCTGCATGCTCCCCTTGGCCCTTGACCTGATGACCAACTTTTTATCCCCCTCAGCCCGGTGGCAACTGTGGCCCAGGATGGCTTTCATAAATAATCGCTGGTCTAAACAGACAGTTCTCTGCGTGAGCCCACCAGCGCAATTATCTGCTACAGTTTTTGCTCCTGACCTCTTACCTCTCTTCTCACTCGTTCAGCTCATTTTGTTGTTTTTCTCACTGGTTTGACTTATGATATACAGTAATTAATAGGTAATAGCATGTAATAGTATAGTAATAACAATCTAAGGCCACTGGGTGCAGGTTAATCTGTCACTGATTGTATCACTCATGGGACGCAATTACTTTGTCACTGATCAGCCCATTTTCTCAAACGAAACAAAGCTGTAGTGATAATTTTGTACGCACTGCCAAATTGATGGTTTCTGAGTGTTTTAACTTAGGTGTCTGGAAAGTTTTGGTTATTTTCGGATGTTATCACATGTTTGAATCACAATTTGGAAGGTAGAAAAGCAAAATGGCAAGTTGGTTTCAAACGCATTATGGAACGTGCATGTGACTATTAACCCTTAAATGCATGAATGTTTAGCCAACCATTATTACATATTTGGGTCTTTAGCGACCCGGATCTATATCTAACACGGGTTTATCTATGTCGCAATAACATAAAACTCTCCTGATATTAGAGTAACAATTACAGAAGAATTAAACAAAGCATATTTTGTTACCTTTTGGAGCTTGGAAGGGTTCAGTTTGAGCAGATGTTTTATACCATCATCACTGTCCTCATCAGAGCTCATTTCCCAGTACATTCAGCATCTGCCTCATATTCGCCATCGCAAACATAATCTCTTAAACTATCATTTTCAACATCTTCAAAATCAATATTTTGATCGCCGACAGCTTCTTCACCAGATCCACCATCAAGTGACAGTGACACTAATATCTGATTGAGTTCAGTTCTTGTTCTGCAGTAAATCTCTGAGCCATTTCAAGTTTTGCTGATGATTCTTCCTATTCTTTTGTTTTCTGCCTGCGGTAACTATGAGTGAAACGTCACTTCATCATTGTGTATCAGACATTGCCACCTTGTGGAATAAAGGTGAACTGCACATATTCGTCAAAGATTAAATTATTGTTGTGCAGAAAAAATATGCTTACAGTGTTAATATAATACAATATGATACAATATAACAAACGTTTATAAGTCGACATTAATGTGGGATAGTTCATCCAAAAGCTAAAATATTTGTTTTTTATGACTTTCTTTCTTCTAAATTTCTAAACTTTCGTTTTTGTCCATACAATGAAAGTAAATGTGGACAAAAATACTAAAGCATTTTTCAAAATAGCTTCTTTTGTGATGCACAGAACAGAGAAAGTCTGTACTGATAATACTCCTTTGCTAAAGCTATGTTGGTGAAGTACTGCCATAAAGCAATCCACCCTTTTCGTGGAAATTTGTATCCTGTTCTCCAAAGTTACATACTACCAGAACAGACCTTTGTGGGGAGCGTGAAAAAAAAAAAAACAGAAGCCAATCGCCTTATTATAAATCAGTGTACCATCAAAATGATATTAAAACAGATATTTAAAACTTAAATAAAACTTACAGTTGCTTTAGGTTACCACTGGCCATTTTAAAAAGGGATGAGCCTATCAATATGTCTCACAACAGCTTCCTGATTCAACAGTAAATATGTTTGTTACTGATTAATGTGACAAAGACATCAAAAGATAACTAAATCAGAAGATTTACAAGGACTTATTAAATGCTCATAAACAAAAAGCTAAAATGGTCGCAGACTGACATTTTTGTGGTTCTTGAGCAAGAATTTTTTGAGAATTTGTTACATTATACTGCCCTATAAAAACATAGGTGATATGTGTGATTTGTTTTAACCCTTAGGTTGTTTCTGGGTCATTTTAACCCAGAGATAATTTTCTTTTCCCCCGAAAATGCTAATTAACGTTATCGCATTGAACTAAAACTTACTAACTTTACTCACCCAGGGTATAACTACTTCCCCCAATTATTATGATTTATTTATTTTTGCCCCCCCTCCCCCCACCTTGTTACACTTGTGGTGTTCCCCGTCAAAAATGACAGCCTACAAAAAATTGCTTATAAATCTCTCATTACTCTATATTATCACCAAATGAGTCCACCAATGAATCAATCAGTTTCAAAAATAACCTGTCTTAATTGAAATAAAATAAGTTGACAAAAAGATTGAATCCAATATTTGGTGATAATGTAGCATAACGAGAGCTTTATAAGCTAGGCCAGTCATTTTTGAACGGGAACATCACAAGAGTGACTTTGTTCCATTTTGTACAAAATAAAACCATTTCAAAACAAACATCCTGTTTAAACATTAAAGCACACTAGTGTGATAATAAACAGTGCAATTTTTGTCATATTTTGTTGAATATTGATTTTTTTTTTAAGTCAAAAACTGTGGTGCATAAGCTTAGATCAATGAGGCCTATTATCAATCAGTGTCAAAAAGAAACTGTCCTTATTGAAAGAAAAAAAGTTGACAAAAAGATTGAATGCAATATTTGGTGATAATATAGCATAAGCGATTTACAAACAATTTTTAAAAAGCTGGTGATTTTTGACGAGGAACACAAAAGATGTTACAGGGTTTTCAACACCGAATAAGGGCTTAATAGGCGTAAAGTCACCATGAAATCAAAACAAATAAATAAAAAATTATGGAATATTGCTGTATTTACTATAAATAATTTATCGATGCAAATTAATATTTTTTTATTTATGTGCCCGCATAATCTTCATAATCAAAATAACTTCTAATAACTTCAAAATAACTCTCTTACAGCGACTTCTCTTCTACGTGTTTACTGGTGTGAGGGCGGGGCAACCTGTCACTCACATGAGATTCACCAATAGCAAACCACGACCATCCAATCAATTCCCCATGGACAAAATCAAGTCCCGCCCTACATTTTCTCTTGTTCGAGAAACGTCACATCAGGGAATAAAATACTATCACAACTTCCGTTTCCTGTCGACTTTAAAACTGGTATATTAGCAATTTCAAGACTATTAGGCTACCAATTCTAACAATATTACTAATAGTAATGTTTATAGTGAATTACGCACCATTTCTAGCATACTATCATTACACACAGCTAAGGTATGTAAACACTGCACCGTGTCCTTGAATAAGGGATTGACAAACAGCATAAGCCGATGTGAAGCGAATAATAGTAGGTTGAGGCATAGATGTTCCATTTGATGATGGGCTCAAAATCTTCTGAGGTCTAAACTGGAAAGAATGTCTCCGTCAAGCGAGCTGCCCCGCTCACCATGCAAAATCGAGTGAGGTAATCCACACTTTCATTAGTTATGACTCTATGCCTGAAGTATGAGGATAGTCATGACTACTACATGAAATGAAAACAAGATTTTGGCGGCTTACGGAAAGCAGCCATTACTAAACTTGTGTAGTGGAGTATCTTTGTGCTTTTAATTAATTTAAGAAAAATTGCCATATTAATTGATAATGGAACAAAATATAGAAATCATTGATCATCATTCTGTGTTTGGCCTCTGTTCCTCCAGCAACAAACACTCAAGGATTAACTATCCTCTCGCAAAAAGTTGTGTGAAGTCATGGAGGACATGAAAATAGCCTGTGTATATGTGTGTGTGTGTGTGTGTGTTCCCAATATAGACTCTCTAGCTTGTAAGCTGATACTTGTTCTTGTTGCGTGAAGGCCGGTGTCATTGATGTGTTTACGGTAATATTCTGACAGCTTGTGTTGCTATGATTCAGGTTTTTGTTCTAAATAGACGAAGTGAAATCCAAAATATCTGAGGACGTGACTGATCAAATATATGACTGATCAAATGAAAATTGTTTGATTGACCCTTTTAACTTTGAAACTCTTGTAACTATTATTATTATATTAATCTTCTTAATTGGCTCTTGACAAAGAAGACTTAAAGGGTTAGTTCACCCAAAAAAAGTTGTCAAGTTGTTCCAAACCTGAATGAATTTCTTTCTTCTGCTGAACACAAAAGAAGATATTTTAAAGAATATGGACCCAATTGACTTCCTAGTATGGGAAGAAGTACCATGGAAGTCAATGGATCCCATCAACTGTTTGGTTACCAACATTATTTAAAATATCTTCTTTTGTGTTCAACAGAAGAAAGAAACTCATACAGGTTTGGAACAACTTGAGGGTGAGTAAACGATGACAGAATTAAAAAATTTTGGGTGAACTATCCCTTTAAGGTACTCTCACATTTACAGTTGTTGCGAATTTCATGGATGAAATTCATTAATTTGCCGCAGATTTACAGCATTAACCAACAGACAGTTTCTGTATGAGTTGTGCTTCATACATCGCTACATTGTTGACAATCATTTTGCTAATGTAACTTCAATAGAAATTTTACTAATGTGACGGCACCTTTATGTCCAAATTTGCATACTTATACTATGCACTACAGTATGTGCTTTGTTGTTAGTGTGAAAATACACTCTTCTGAGTGTGTAGCAAAAGAGTATTGCAGTATTGGACATACAAAACTGTATTATCACATCATGAAATCTCATTTAAACATTAGCATATAGCTGAATTAGTTTCTTTTAAATTCATTATTAGTGTACTTTAAGGTTTGTACATTTAAAAACACAGCACACATCCTGTTTAAGATGTAAATGGTGTGCACCATGGGAGCTTTTTTGGAAAACAATATATAAAATATGCCTGTTGGAGTCATGGAGCTGTTTGCTCTAAACACACTGACCCTTGGATGATGAGTTTGAGTATCAATAAAACTGTTAAAAAAGGCTAAAATAATCAATTTAAGAACACATATTTTTATGTTTGGGAAAGCATACAACCATACAACTCTTATTAAGTGTGTATATTTTGCACATTATGTAATATTCTGTATGCATTCAATACCCGAGACCTACTACTTTTGCCAAGTGTGCCGTATTCAACAAGTATTATAGCCTACAAATGTGCAGAATAAAATTTCCCATAATGCAGTGTGTGCAACTTGACCATCCGTTTCGAATATGAGGGATGAACCAGAAGTGATATCAACCACAATATCAGAGTTAATAGTTTATAACAACTCTTTCTTGCCGTTTTATTTGGCCAGACTGCCAGACATTTAAAAAAAAAACATTTAAACATAAAATTATACAACAATGCATTAAATTGATCAAAAGGGCCATAAAATACATTTAAGGCTACAAGGATTTCTATTTCAACTTTCTACTCAACAAAGAATCATGAAAAATGTATCATGGTTTCACAAAAATGTTAAGCAGCAAAACATGCATTTAAAATGATGTGGCAAGCTATTTTAAATGTTATTTTGCAAAATGTGTATTTTCGGTAAGAAGTAGGCTACAGTGTATACTATAAATTCTGCATTGCAAGTGCAGTTGTTATATTTAATGACTCAAAACCTCAAAGAAATATAATTACCAGACCTATTTGTGTAACAATTGGCCTGAAATTTGTGAAATTGTCACCTCTCTGTTGCAATGGTGTAAAGCCAGGGGTAATTGCAATTGTATTTGGCTTTAGCAAAACTATCAACAACACTGTTTTGATCAGGAAACGGGATTAAAGGATTGGACAGGAATGTTGCCTCTGATTAGCTCTTGACGCGGAATGAAGGTGTTAAGATGAAGTGAAGAACTAGGACAGGTTTTGATTCAAGGGAACATCTTTCATTGTGTCACACCGTTTGTAGTTGCATGCTGCATGTTGAGCTGCAGATCATTGCATTAGCAGCATGCAAGTGTTGAGTGCACGCATGTGCATGTGAGTATATACGAACAAACACACGTGTGCCTACAACCACACATACTCCAGCCACTACACACTCAACCTCTCAAGCTGTCTTTCCTCAAAAAACTGTCAACAGCCACTAGTGGATTCAACTCGACATCTGCAACGTCTCAGGCATCGCTGTTGTTTTTTTCCCTCTTTTCTCTCGCTCAATCTCTTTCTCTCTCCATCTCTCTTGCCCAATGCTGCTCAAACAGGCCTACCCAGCTTTTGTTTCAAAAAGCTGATGAAATTGTCCCATGGTCTACAGCTGGTCCTCTGGACTTGACTTTGAAATCAGAGCCGGCCATGGAGATGTTTGCATACCGCTTGTAAGCGGTGAGTGGGTTCAAGAGACCACGTTAATTAACGGACAGGATTGCGCTGGTTTATCAACAGACCTACGGTCTCAGCCCATCTCACGGTTTAGAAGAATCTCAAATGGGTATTTAACAGGACGGATGGGGACATTGAACTGACCAGCAATTTGAAAAAAAGACACTAGGAATAAAGAACAGATAGATTAACAAATGTATAAATAAAATCTAAATTTCAGATAAATTACATCAATATTTTATAATGTCTCATTGTATTGTGTCTGCAGCTTCATAGCTGAGAAAACTGAAGAAAATAATTGAACATGTTTTCTTTTGTTACTGTTGTGCCAGGTCAGAATTTAACTCTTTCCCTGCCATTGACGGAATTTTCTGGATTTCCATGTTTTCACTGTTGTACGGTAGGGGGCACTGTGACACATCTTTTGAAAGAGTACTGATCAAAACACATATGCAAAGAAGATGCAGAAACAAGCGATATCATCATGTAATCATATGCATATGTAAAATAATCCAATCAACAACATTAAATCTATAATGCCTATAATGTTACTGAATGAAATGTTGACCCAGGATGAGCTCGTGGACTGTGCAAGCTTTGGGGGTGTTGATGGACTCGATCTACTCTATCTATGTTTTGATTATCATTCTGAATATGATCCAGATGTAGATTTGACAAAAACATGATTCTCTCAACTTTTTGCTCAAAATGTTGCTTTTTTATGAAATTTACCCACATTCAAGTGTTGATAAAAAAAGAATACATCAAGCTAAAATAAAACTTTTATTTATTATTTAAAAGCAGAGGTTCTGTTCTTTCTATTGACATATACATGTTTAGATATTCATACAACAAAATGTTCTGGAGGCCATGAAGTTTTTGTGAAAATGACCGAAAACGTTGGCAGTGGCTGAAAAAATAAAAAATAAAAAAAACACTGATGGGGAAAAACTTAGGGATTTGTGTGAAAAAATATCACTAAAATTAATACAAATGCCAGGCAGTAAATGTGGATCTTTCAGATTCATTTGAAGAGTGCTGGACTGGTCTTGATCTTGACTCAGACTCACCCTGTCTTGGTCTCAATCCCTCAAAGTCTTGATCGTGTTTTGGACTCAACCCCTCAAAGTTTTGGTCTTGTTTTGTTCTCAACCCCTCAAAATCTTGGTCTTGACTTGGTCTTGCTCTGCCATGGTCTTGGTCTTGTGTTGGTCTCAACCCCTCAAAGTCTTTGTCTTGACTCAGTCTCGCTCAGCCTTGGTCTCGTCTTGGTCTCAACCCCTCAAAATCTTGGTCTTGACTCGGTCTTGCTCTGCCATGGTCTTGGTCTCAACCCCTCAAAGTCTTGGTCTTGACTCAGTCTTGCTCTGCCTTAGTCTTGTCTTGGTCTCAACCCCTCAAAGTCTTTGTCTTGACTCAGTCTCACTCTGCCTTGGTCTCGTCTTGGTCTCAACCCCTCAAAGTCTTGGTCTTGACTCGGTCTTGCTCTGCCTTGGTCTTGTCGTTGTCTCAACCCTTCAAAGTCTTGGTCTTGACTCAGTCTTGCTCTGCCTTGGTCTCGTCTTGGTCTCAACCCCTGAAAGTCTTGGTCTTGACTCAGTCTTGCTCTGACTTGGTCTTGTCTTGGTCTCAACCCCTCAAAGTCTTGGTCTTGACTCAGCCTCACTCTGCCTTGGTCTTGTCGTTGTCTCAACCCTTCAAAGACTTGGTCTTGACTCAGTCTTGCTCTGCCTTTGTCTCGTCTTGGTCTCAACCCCTCAAAGTCTTGGTCTTGACTCAGCCTTGCTCTGCCTTGGTCTTGCTCTTGTTTTGGTCTCAACCCCTCAAAGTCTTGGTCTTGACTCAGCCTTGCTCTGCCTTGGTCTTGCTCTTGTTTTTGTCTCAACCCCTCAAAGTCTTGGTCTTGACTCGGTCTCGCTCTGCCTTGGTCTTGTCGTTGTCTCAACCCTTCAAAGTCTTGGTCTTGACTCAGTTTCGCTCTGACTTGGTCTTGGTCTTGTTTTGGTCTCAACCCCTCAAAGTCTTGGTCTTGACTCGGTCTTGCTCTGCCTTGGTCTTGTCGTTGTCTCAACCCTTCAAAGTCTTGGTCTTGAATCAGCCTCGCTCTGCCTTGGTCTTGTCATTGTCTCAACCCTTCAAAGTCTTGGTCTTGACTCAGTTTCGCTCTGACTTGGTCTTGGTCTTGTTTTGGTCTCAACCCCTCAAAGTCTTGGTCTTGACTCGGTCTTGCTCTGCCTTGGCCTTGTCGTTGTCTCAACCCTTCAAAGTCTTGGTCTTAAATCAGCCTCGCTCTGCCTTGGTCTTGCTCTTGTTTTGGTCTCAACCCCTCAAAGTCTTGGTCTTGACTCGGTCTTGCTCTGCATTGGTCTCGTCGTTGTCTCAACCCTTCAAAGTCTTGGTCTTGACTCAGTTTCACTCTGAGTTGGTCTTGGTCTTGTTTTGGTCTCAACCCCTCAAAGTCTTTGTCTTGACTCGGTCTTGCTCTGCCTTGGTCTTGGTCTTGTCTTGGTCTCAACCCCTCAAAGGTTGGTCTCGACTTAGACTCAACACACTCTGGTCTTCGTTTCGCCTTGGTATCAGTTTAGGTTGTCTAAGACTAGTTCTTTGTCACTCATATGGATGCTTTTTGATGATTCTGATTTGATCTGAAGAAAATTTTTGTTTTTATAATAGCAAAATAATTCAATGACGTATGTTATTGTTATATATTTTTAACTCAAGTTAAATATATTTGTTGTCATTGTAATATTTAGTAAATCTTAGTAAAAAATTTTGTCATTTCGGAAATTTTTGATATTTTGTTGTACATTTTCTTTAAGTCTGTCACCGTATTTGAACCCTAATTATAATAATTATATTATATTGCAATCCTAAATTTTAGGCATCATTCATGGACATACTGTGCAGACTTCAAAGTTAGATTCTGTAAAATTTACATGACCAAATGATAATTTTTTAAAACAATAAGGTATTTCCAGAATTAGTTTTGTCTAAATGCTCATTTGTTCTGTCTATTTTCTATTCTAACTCAACTACATTAGTGGGTCCTAACATCCCTAATATATCCCTAAGTTCACTAACATATGTAGGCCTACATGTTGGTTAAAGTAATTTTACCAACATAAAAAGAACATAGTAGTTGCTAAAAAGAGTCTTTTAAAAATCAGCTGAACACATTATTGTTCTAACTACCTTGACAAGTTTAATGAAAAGTCTCAATAGCATTCAAATCGTCTACTAGTTTGTCACATTAAATCATCATTGTAAACTTTCAACACATTCACACTCCATTATTAAGCTTGTTAGCATGTGGGAGAAAGAGTGTAGTAACTCAACAAAACGATTCAAAGTAAAATTTTGAAAGCATGATTTTGATGATCAAGCAATCATTTAGGTTTAACACTTATTTTTTCTCACATTTTAATAGTTCACTGTGTATTTCACAGCTCTACTAATAGGACGAGTGTAGCATTTGACAGCTCATAGTCTTTCACGCACCACAGGACAGATGGACCAGATGCCCATCACACCAATCCCACTTGTTCCATGCAGTTGTTAGATTCACCGGTATTGAATAAACGCAAATCTAATCGATATCAAAACTCTATTAAAACACAATAAGACACTAATCCCTGCGCTAGTGCTAGAGTTTCACACGTTCTGAAAAGTCTGGGGATTTTCTGCTCTTCCAAAGCAGTTGGAGTTCAGATCACACAGCGTTCCCACTTCAAAGTGTGCGTAGCATCAGAGGTCCGCACCTCCTCCGAAGTTCTCCGTTCCACCTTCTCTCTGTGCTAGCGTCTCTCGATATCACTGTCTGGAGCATTTAATCGAATAAATCGCGCTTTGCTTTTTATCTCATCGTGAGGCCCTTTGTTTTCAGCCTCCGAAACAAAAGCATCAATAAATCCTGTTGGCAAACAGGCCGTCTAACATGGAAAAGTGATCCTGGGCTGGAATTACAAAGGCACAGAGAAGGGAATTGAGAGATTAAGCAAAGGATGTGAACGTAATGACTTTAAAGCAGATAATCCTGTGCATCTGGGGCCAGCAATGGCTTGATATTTATAGTTGATCATCAATCTTAATTGGTTTGTTATTCTTTATGAATAGAATATGAACGTGAGCACTGCTTTGTTTTGCTTTCATTCATGTGTGGTAGGGCTGGGAGGAAATGTAGAGGTGTCTTTGAAGGACATTCAGCTTAGACTCTTTAAGCTGAAAGAAAAGCAACAGCCATGCACTCTGTGTCTATGACTTAAACAGGATTAGACTTATTAAATTTGAGTAGCTTTTTCACACCACACAGACTTTCCCTCACTTCTTTTACTAATCAAATCAACATCAAATTTGGCTGACTGTGAATATTGAGCATAATAGCCAATACATTTGTTATAAGACTTTTATTGTTTCAGTTTATTCCAATTGATTCCAATAATTGTATTACACGTTTCACTATATCTACATGTTCAAAAGTCTGAGGTCGGATAGATTTTTAAATGTTTTTAAAATAATTATCTTTTGCTCAACATGACTGCATTTATTTGATCAAAAAGTAAAAACTGTAATAAATAAATTGTAAAAACTGTAATATTATTATAATTTAAAATAAGTGGTTTTTTATTTTAATATATTTTAAAATCATTTAAGTCATTTATTCCTGTGATGACAGCTAAATTTAGCATCAGAATCCAACATCATTACTTCAGTCTTCAGTGTCACATGATCCATCAGAAATCATTCTGATTTGCTGCTCATGAAACATTTCTTATTATTATCAAAGAAAACAGTTATGAAAACAGTTGTGTTGCTTAATATGTTTGTGTTATGTTTTTTTCCTTCAGGAGTCTTTGGGGCCGTTTACTCAACGCCGTTTTTAACTAAGAATGGAAAAAATGTATGCGTTTTCTCTGGCAATGGCTTTTTGGGGGCCTAAAAAACACAAGCTTTTGAAATTGGGTTTCAAAATGCACATTTTTAAAACAATACCATTATTCTCCAGTCTCAATGTAAACAAAACAAAAATGCAAATTTGTGAAAACAGTGATGTCATGCATATGAGTGTTAAAGGGGACCTATTATGCAAAAACTGTTTTAACACAGATGTGTGTCCACAGTGTGTGTAAACAACCATCCTATAATAGTAAAAATCTACCCAATACTTTTTATATAATCCCCATCAATCATTATCAATCTCTCATAACAAGCTGTTCCAGATTTCCCCCTACTCCTACATAAGAGTAGGGAAACCCTGCCCATGACTGTTGATGATCTGCCCATTTAGCATAGTGAGTTACCCCTGAGTGAGAAGCACAGAGACCGCCATTTCTGTTTACTTGCTGTATCATTAGCTAGAGTATTACAATATCTGCGCCAAAAACATTACAAATGTTCTGTTGTTGGATGTACCAATGAACATACGAGTCTCCATAGACTCCCGGTATCCGAGCCACTGAGGACACCGTGGTTGAGTTTAATTTTTGAAGGAAATGTGCCAAAGAATGTCGGTAAAATGTTATATATTTGCGCAAATCATTTTACTGCTTCACCAACATGGGTCAGTGCAACGTTGGATTTGCGAAAAAGTTGTTTCTGAAGGATAGGTCTACCAACGCTTCATGCTTTAATTTCATATCCAGAACCAGTAAGGATGGCACTTCATATTTTTGTTTGCAAATTTCCTTTCTGAATGAGCTTTATAGAATGCTGTACGGCTAATGTGACTAAAGTTACCATAGTTTCTGACTGTATTCACAGAGACTAGAGCTGACATTAGTTTTATCCCGAAAATGCTCACCGTCTGCGTAATTCATAAACACACATTTATTATGCATGAATGAATTAAGGTAACTTCACAACAACTAACCTTACATAAATGTATCCACTAACCATTCAGAAACGTCCAGGTGCAGTCTAAAAGTTGCAACCTCGACCTAAGTCTCTCCATCTGTATCCGATTCCGGTTCAAACATGAAAGGCTGCACTCCACAACTGGTTATTTCTGACATTTTGGTGAGATTAGTGAGATTCGCCTGTTTTGTTGTTGCCGGTGTATCCGAAGCTCGCGTAAAGATATGTGCCCTTTAAGTGAACAGTAAGTACGTAGTGTTTCTTGACAAAGTGACAACGCCATCTACTGGCCTGGCATGAATTATACAGCGTTTTTACTCATTTTTGCAGATTCTTGTGAACAGGGATCATTTTGACATTTTGGCAAAGGAAAAACGTTTCCGTTTTTAGTACATCGTTTCCGTGTAAACATACCCCAAAATTGTAACGCTTGTGTTATGTTGGTTTTGTTCTCCCTGTTCCTGAGTTCTCATTCCTTGTTTGTTTCCATGGTTTCCAATTGAGTTACATATCTGGATTTTGCTTCGTTAATTATCATTCGCTGTGTGTAAAAGCCCTTAGTTTTCCCAGTTCTGTGTTTGTCAAACTGTTGTTGTCTTGTTTATTTCTCCTGTGTTTTCTCCTGGTTTATTAAACAGACTTTGAATTCATTCTGCATTATGCGTGTTGAACTACAATGTGACATTAATAAATAGAAAGTTCAAAAGAACAATATTTATTTTGAAATAGAAATCTTTTGTAACATTAGAACTGTCTTCACTGTCACTATTGTTCAATTTTAATGCATCCTTGCTGCATAAAAGTATTAACTTCTTTAATCTTGATTTTAAACAATACACAAACACACATATAAAAAAAAAAGGTTTTTTATTAAATATATTTTTATTCATATATATTTCTTTTAAAATATTTATTTATACAGTTTTTATCCTGTCAGTTTTTAAGGATAGGCCTACGTCACATTGTGTCCCTCTGTGTGTGTTCTGCGTCATTTACCAGGAAACTAACACGACTACAAGACATTTACATTTTGCCTGCTTGTTTGATTGATGGCTTTATGACTCTATTCTTGTCCTCAGCGTCAATGGGACACTAACCAATCAGAGCCAAGTAAGTGACCCCTCTCTCTCTCTCTCTCTCTATCTCTCTCTCTGTCTCTGTCTCACGCTTTCTCTCAGTCCCCCTCTCTATATCACTTACTTCTTATTTCCCGTGCCATTATGATGTTAGAAAGTGATCACTTCAGAAATTCACAGATCATATTGTGTCATCATAGTAATATCTCTCCCTCAGATTGCATTCACTAATTCTGCATTTTATTTTGCAGGAAAATGTAAAGAGCTCATGAAAACAAACATTTATATGGCACAAACACACTTAAACATTATCCAAGAATGAATTAAATGCCCTTGCAACTTTAAATCTACAGAGTCGTAGTTAAATAACTTTCCACAAGGGGGCGTTTTGTTATCAATGACTCCTCACATAGGAATTGAATCAATTAAATCACTTATTTTAAGTGCTTTGTTGAATTAAAATTAGGACGAGTTTTATAATAATCTAAGATTAATTTAGATATCTAGTACTCTTTATATTGTATATTATATGGCTCAAGCCATATAATATACAACCGTTAAAAGTTTGGTGTCAGAAAGATTTTTAAATTGTTTTGAAAGAAGTCTCATTTGTTCACCAAGGCTGCATTTATTTGATCAAAAATACAGTAAAAACAGTAATATTCTGAAATAATATTACATTTTAAAAGAACTGTATTTTTTTATATTTTTAAATGTAATCTATTCATGTGATGGCAAAGTTGATTCTTCAGAAATCATTGTAATTGATTTGATTTGATTTGCTCAGGAACATTTCTTATTATAATTGATGTTGAAAACAGTTATATATATGAATAGAAAGATCCAAAGAACAGAAATAATGACTACTTTTGATCACTATTTTTTATAGCCTTTACCCAAAGTTAAGGATTTAAACAAACAAAAATGTGTTAAAAGTGATGACATTGAGAATATCTAATAGATTTAGATGCTGTCAATATGCAAATGATCTATGTCCGTGTAATGATATCAAATTTTTTCTCAAAAGAAGTAGTTGTTGTAGTTGTCTAGTTATTGTTGTTTTTTCCATATGAACTTCAATGAAATTTAATCCTGGGAAAACAATTAGTGCAATTATTCACTCATCTTACAACCACCCAACTGTTTAATATTTTAAAAGGCTTCTGTTGTATCAAGCATAAGAATGCACAAAAGGTCAAAGGTCATCTACTCTCCAGACACACGCCTGTGGATGGCATGATGTTGTGTCCTGTTGTCAACTGGCATGTCTGTCTCAGAAGCTGATAATGCCCACTGAGACCAAAGCCATTCCTGGCATTCATGGGGAAATGCCATAGGCAGGCAATGTAATCTTCCTGTCTGATGTGTGTCTAGTACATCTAGTAAGTTGCAATATGGAGTCTACAGTCAGTTTAAGCATTTTCTAATGATCCCAAATGATCAGTCACTCTCTCATAGTCCATGGTAAAGTAACACTGCCTGCCAGCGCTTTAGGATTTGGCCGAGCGCCGGGTGCCATACCTACGTCTCCATGCTTTTTGCCTGCCATAAAATTTCAGACGGTCTAGATCTTCACGGTGTGCAAGCCTCTTGCTTTCTAGTGCTCTGTGCTCACGCCAGGCAGATAAATTCAGTATTAGAGTCGCAATAAAGAGGGAATGAACCCAGCAGCAGATCTGGGCAATGACCACACTCCTGCTGCAGCTGCCCGACGGGTAAACAGCAAGAACAAAGGAAACATACAGTGGGGTCCAAACGTTTGGGACCACTATGGAAAATTATCTAATTATTTAATTTTATTAAGCTATTAATATTACAGTACTGTATTTTGCATTATAATTTTTTTGTCATTATAAATTATATTATCAGGATAACAATTTGAGTGAAAGGTAAATTGGAAATGTTTAGGTTACTAATGTAACCCCCGATCCCTAAAGGTGGGAACGGAGACGTTACGTCAGAACTGAATTGACGAATTGGGATCTCGCCTAAGAGCCCAATCACCTTTGAGTGGTAACAGAACAAGGCGAGTGAGATTTGCATCTCGAAATACCCCCCATGAGAAGGGTATATAAGGAAGCATGCTGAACTCACTCATTAAGTTTTTTGCTGAGGAGCAGAGCCAGTGCCTGGTCACTCAGTGGTAGACTCAGGGATTGTGTTGACGGGACGTAGTGTCTCCGCTCCCTACTTCAGGGAATAGAGTTTACATTAGTAACATTCCCTATCAGTCAGTCACGTTCCATGTTACGTCAGAACTGAACTGACGAATTGGGATCCCTAAGAAAAACGCCACAATCACTGCGCCTTCCAGCGCTCCGTGTAAGCCACCTAATCCCCCTGCACCTGTTGGGAGGTAACATGTGGAGTTACACATATGGAATGACCAAGGGGCATTGTTACATACGGAGGGTCTCTGCAGTAGATCCTGCCTTGCTAGGGTGGAGTCAATACCATACAGAGACGGCAGTGCGGCTCTGACAAGAGAAAGACACTGGCTCGCGGACAGGGAAGCCTTACTGTGGAGAATACACACATGGGATCACCCAGAGGGGAATCACAACATATGGGCACCTAGTCTAGCACAGGGGCTGACCAACCGGGCATACACACAAGTGCTAGACTTGGCGTCAGACACCTCTACCGCATCTGACTGCCGAAGGATGCTGGAGGAACTCCATACAGGGATCGCCAGCCGGGGAACCCGCCTGGGGAGCTAAATAGGTGCTCATATCCCATCCTCAGAGGGGAATGGCGCTGCAAGCAAGACACTGAGCCAGCCTCCCTGCATATTACCTGTTTGTGGCCAACACACAGGAAGAAACAGGCTCTACTTGGAGATTGTAGAATCTTGCGAATGTGTTAGGTGTCGCCCAGCCAGCGAGGCGACATGAACCAATGCCATTACTTAGAGTGGAGTGGCCTTCTCCCTCGCCTTGGGACTGGTACGCCAAGATGATGGCATCCACTATCCAGACAGCCTTTTCGGCCTCCATAGCAGACAAAGAGCTGTTCTGAGGTTCTGAAGCTCTGTGTGTGATCCACATACAATCGCAGAGTGCAAACGGGACACAGCATTGCAAGGGCTGGGTCTGCCTCCTGCAGGGGCAGCGCTTGCAAGTTCACCACCTGGTCCCTGAAAGGAGTGGTGGGAACTCTGAGCACGTATCCAGGCCAGGGTCTCAGGATTACATTAGAGTTAGCCAGCCCGAATTCCAGGCACGTTTCGCTGACCGAAAATGCCTGCAGATCCCCAACCCTCTTAATGGAAGTGAGCGCAGTCAGGAGCGCTGTCTTAAGAGACAGGATCTTAATCGCAACTGACTACAGGGGCTCAAAGTGAGCTCTCTGAAGGGCCGTTAAGACTAGGGAAAGGTCCCAAGAGGGGATGAGGTGAGGTTGAGGAGGATTCGACCTCCTTGCGCCCTTCAGGAACCTGATGACCAGGCCGTGCTTTCCCACTGACTTATCGTCTACTGCGTCGTGATGTGTAGCGATGGCGGCAACATACACTTTCAGAATGGAGGGAGATAATGGCTGAGGTGATTTAGCACCACGTCCCTGTGTTCGCACAACTGATCTCACGAATGGGCCAGATGGAGCCAATTGTCGAGATAGTTAAGGATGCGAAAAACCACCTCCCTTTGTGAAAATACAGGGCGACAGGGTCAGCCCGAAGCGGAGGACCTTGTAATGATATGCCTGTCCCTCAAACAAAAAGCGTAGAACAGTCGGTGTCAACGGAGAATCAAGACATGAAAGTACGCGTCCTTCAGGTCGATCTGTGCGATTTTTGGGGGCGAATTTCATTTCTGCGTTAGCACCTTGAACGGAAGCTTGTAAAGGGCCTGATCCAAGATTGGTCGTAACCCTCCGGCTTTCTTGGGTACAATAAAGTAGGGGCTGTAAAACCCTGACATATTTGATTTTCAAAATGATCTCAAAAGGATTTTTAATACAGAAATGATCAAAAATACTAGAAAATGAGTGTTCAAGTCACTGCATGTTAACATTTTTTATGTTTTATATAAATAAATGAATAGCTAGGACAAAAAAAGGAGCGACCCATTTATCTATTAAATTATTCATATATAAATGTAATACTTCATAAATGTGAAAATGCTTGAAACGTTTTTCTGCTTATAGGGCATAAATGGGCAGCAGATTTCCCATGATGCATGATTCAGCCATGTGTGAGCCAGCAGCCATGCATTAGATCGCCTCAACCTCTGGCACAGCAGTGAGCTGTCTTTGACTAAGGCCATAATTATGAAAGCTGTTTAATCATACGTCTCATGGGAGATCGATGCAACTTCTATGCGCGAAATCGCGAACCCACTCAGCAGACGCCACAACCCTCCGACCCCTCGTGCTCCACAATAATCCTTCACAGTTAATGCATCAAGCCGGACGATGCGCGTTGCATCCGCCAGGAATACCCCCGAATTTAAGACCATGACCCCCACTTACACATGTTCAGATGGACGGACGCACACTCGGCTGTACACTCTGCGGGGGATTTTCTCTTCGTCTTCATGGAGGCATCTTGTTTTTCCGTTTGCTCCGTGACATTTGTTCTTGCAGCTGAACATGTGCAGCACAATTTCTTGTTTCTTCCAGGACGGACAGCTGTGGTGCAAATTATACTTAATCCGTTTGCTTTGGGAGGATTAGGCTGGTACAGTGTGTGTGGAGTGGATGCAGGGGGTTCAAGCTCCCCCTTGGGTCATATTAACCCTACACAACCAAAAGTCCTCACGCACCCCCGGTACTTTCTTTTGACGTGGACTTAGAAGTTGACCACGAGTCACGGCCTGACCATTAAGGAGAGAACCAGAGTTTTCGACAGGCTAATTGGCCTGTTGTTTGAAACATTCATAATAACAAAGAATGTTGTTTGTGTATATTGAGTGGTTCTGTTACAGGAAATTGCATAATTTTGTCTTTTCTCACATTATTATCTATTTATCAGAATAGATAATAGGATTTTTTCCCCTAGGACATTATGGGGGGGGGGGACTACATTATATTTCCATGACTACAATATATTTATTGTAGTCATGGAGTTTCCCGATGTGAGCTGTCAGTTCCGCTACAAGTTGGAGCGGTTAGTCAGGCCTCCACAGACAGTGCGCGTCCTGAGCGAGATCTAAATCCACATGAATGGCCAGTTCACAGCATAAGCAAGAAAAACACACTGTGGGCACCGCACCCTGTCGTTTAGATTTTTTTTTAATAGTAGAAAAAATCAGTTAGTTCACAGACACTACAATTGAAAACTGAATGCGCAGTGTGAGCCGAAAGAGAGTCGCAGCACAGACCAGCATCAGGAGTCAGATTTCATTCATCACGAGAGCGAGGAGCTGAATGACAAGATGACAGCGGAAGATTTGGTTTCAACGCGAAATGTAAAAGCGCTTGTCAAAGTTTGTCATTGTACTGTTTTATTGTTGTGTTTTTCATTAAGAATAACAATGAACCCACCATTCAAGCAACCCGCCCCCAAATTGGCGCTAATTATAAAGTGAAAGTAAAATGGCACGGCCATTCATGATGGTGCGTGTCCACTGGCGTGGAGCAGATTGAGCGTTTTCAGTTCATTCCTTATGGTGCCAAAGGAATGAATTGAAAACACTAGATCTGCTCCGCACCGTTACGAATGCATGTGTGGTCGTGTGCATTTTACTTTCGCTTTAATTAACAATTTAAAAGTGAGGTGCAAAAGAAACGGTCTGTGCTCTGCCATGTGCTAGAAACAGTCCTCCAAAAAATGTGCAGCACACAGTCGAATATTTGGGTTGTACTGTTCTGGAAGCTTATCCACTGTTTTCTAATTGTCCCCTTTTTTGGAAGGCCAAACAAAGTAGACATGGCAGCGCAGGCAGCAACAATACTACAGCGAGAATGAGCTTCTTGTCTGCAAGCGTTCATTTTTCACAAAAAAGAGTAACGTGAGTAACAAACTCATTTAAATTTCAGTAATTGTAATTGCATTACTTGATTAAAAAAATATGTAGTTACATGCGCGTTACAGCTAAAAGTAGTGGAATTACAGTAACGCGTTACTTTGTAGCGTGTTACTCCCAACACTGGTCATGAGCTGGTTTAAGATGGTCCTGAGCTGGTTATAAGCTGGTCCTGAACTGGAGCTAGTTTCTTAGGACCAGCTTAGGACCAGCACTTGACCAGCTTAAACCAGCTCATGACCAGCTAAGAACCAGCTCAAACCAGCTGCCATGCTTCAAAACATACCTAACCAGCATATGCTGTTTAGGAAAGATGCCCTTTTAAGGGTACTGCCCCAGTAACGAGCCGTTGTACCCCTAAAGGTACAATTTTTTACAAGGTTTTTCTGACAGTGTAATACGCCATTGTGATTTGTTTTAAATGTTTTATTTGTTTTGAAAAAAGTGATTGCTAACAAGTGGCTGAATGGGCCTACAGATTGACGGGCCCATTAAACGTCATCACACCGAACAGGAGAGTGCTCACTAGAGTGCTATGCAGACTCATTGTGTTTATAATCACGCTTAAACTTTCAAATTCTACCTCAAACTTTCCAATTTGTAGATTTTAAATAAAGACTAAAAGAGTTGTCGGAAGCTTAATGATGGTGATGTTGCAGTCATGTGACCGTGGTGTAGTTTGTTTGTAGCCTACATTTAGCTTTTGACTTCTGATTGTATTTAGGCATCAAAATTCATAAAAGTTGTGTTCCTTTGTTAAGATTATCATGATGATCAAAACATGTAAGAATCATATATTTTTGTTGGTCACAGAGCTTATTCTCTGCAATAATCCCAAAATTGGGTTTTTGTTGAGGGAACCAAATTGATTCAAAGAAAAACTGTTCAAAGGAATTAGATAATGGAATTCTGGGAAATTAAGTATTCTTCCACCTTGGTCCATAAAAATGTCTGTCTGTTTGTAGGGCCTCCCTTACAACAAAGACGTTTATTCAAGTGTGCTATTAGTATACTTTTACACTAAAAATAAGAAAGTATACTTTCAGTCTTCTTTTTATGAATTTATCAGATTATTTATTACACCTCAGGATACTTACTGACAGAAAAGTCTAAGTATATTTGGCCTATACTTGTACTCAATATTTTGATCGAGATATACTTAAATGTATAATTAAGTATTCTAAGTATACTTGGCTTGTAGGCTTGTAGTTGTGTTTACTCTTTTTATTGAGTAGCCTATTAAATACTTTTTTTCACATAGTTTTACATACTGTCTTATAAACTTACATTGTTTGAAAATATTGATTTATAAAGAAAATAGATATGTTCCCAATTCTGAGTATATGAATTTTTGTGTTGGCTAGTCCACTGATAGTGTACATAGGAATTTACTTCAAATCTATTTAAAGTACACTTAAAGATATATTTCAAGTATAAAAATTAAAACCTAAATAGGAACATAGTAGTTTAGCCTACTTAAAGTGCAACATAATATATAGTAAACTAAAAGTATGATGTTAAGTTCACTTAAAGAAAACTTACAAGTATACTTGCAGTATAAAACTACTAAACTAGTAGTTTATACTTCAAAGTGTACTTTCATAAACTAAAAAATGTGTAAAAGTATTTAACTAGTAAACTATCTAGTAAACTAACTAGTGTACTACTGTTACACTTTTATACACTAAAAAGTGGACCAATTTAGTCCCAAGTGGTATTGAAACAGTACACTAACAAAAACTTCTAGTACATTGATTAGTATATTTACTTCACAAAGATAGTAATACCAGTGATTTTTGACCTTATGGGGACATTCTTTTGGTCCCCATGAGAAAAAAAGCTTATAAATCATACAGAATGACGATATAACTTTCGTTTCGAGGTTAACTCTTTAAATGAGGAAGGTCTTGCAGATCTGTACAGATGAGGTTCATCCCTCCGGCCCATGTCAGAACAGTGTTAACTTCCATGTTTCGTGTTTGGATGCACTTTTAAGTACAGCCTTTCAGCAGTGGCATCAAGCATGGCATGGGGCTCAACATTCTCTCTGCTTCTATTATGGATGCGAATCATTTTAACACAGAGAATATGTTGATTTCCACAGGAAGACATTAAACCCCTTGAAAATTGTGTAGGTAACTCGAGCCCTCGCAGCAGAGCGGAGGGATTTCTGCACCACTGAAAGACTTTTGTGTGCACATGTTGCACTTGAAATCTGCGTGCCGTGGCACTCGTGAGGTCGTTTACTAGTTATTCTCTCTCAACTGATGTTGAGCCATGAGTTAGTGTGATGAATGCTGCCTGGTTCTTTACTAACAGCTGCAGCAGGTGAATGCCAAAGTTTCGCTATGATTCCACCTTGCCTCCGATGCTCAATTTCAAATTGAGTCTACGAGACAACAGTGTTTCTAGTTTGGATGCCAAAGTTAATAGCGACAATAGTTCACCCAAAAATGAAATAGTTCCCATTTTATCATCATTTACCAATCTACATGTAGTTCCCATCTGGATTGCTTTCTTCTGCGGAGAATATAAGATAATATGTTTTGAATAATGTTCATGCTGCTTATTTATTTACATAATGAAATAATATGAAATAAAACAGTAAAAAAAAGCACCATAAAATAATATATGACGTTATCCTAGCTGGCTAACATCATTTATAAAAAGAGTGTGTGCTGGTTGACACATTGATTTTGCAAATCAATGGTTTGCAAATATACTACCTTCTAAAATCTCCCTAAACACATAACACATTATTAACAAAGAAACAATAAATACATTAAAAATAAATAATAATAATAATAACTACTTTTTACATTTAAAAATATAAAGCATTTAAAGGGTTAGTTCACTCAAAAATGAAAATGACCCCATGATTTACTCACCCTCAAGCCATTCTAGGTGTATATGACTTTCTTCTTTCAGACGAATGCAATCAGAGATATATTAAATAATGTCCTGGCTCTTCCAGGCTTTATAATGGCAGCGATTAGAGGATTTAATTTTGAAGCCCAAAAAAGTGCATCCATCCATCATAAAAGTAATCCATACCACTCCAGAGGGTTAATAAAGGCCTTCTGAAGCGAAGCGATGCGTTTGTGTGAGGAAAATATCAATATTTAAAACTAAAATAACTAGCTACCGACAGATGGCCGTACGCATCGATTTACAGCAAAAGTAACCCGTGACCTGACACATGCTGTATTGAGGAATGCGGAAGTGCAGAGGATAGAGCAAAACAAAACACCAGTCACAAACCAGTCTAAAACAATCATTTTTAAAGAGAAATGTCAGAGTATTTCAATATAATAGAAGAGGAGCTTTAGTTTGTTGCCCAGCCCTATTTGTTTGAACCGCAAGAGGAGCCAGCTAATTTGGTGGAGCAAAGACCTGGTCAGCCTTCCTGACCGTAACAGAGCGCCCATAGACAGCCTCCGTGGCCAGGCTTCATAATCGGGGCTCACTGGACTTGGAAGCAGTGAGACCACCGGAACTGTGACGAGGCGGCCATGACGCGGCATGACGAGTCTGTGGGGTGGCGGTCATGACGTGACAAGTCTCTGCCATGGAGACCGTTGCGTGACGAGTCTCTGACGTGATGAGCCGACATGCCATGACGTGACAAGTCTCTGGTGTGGCGGACGTGACATGAACAGGCTCTGGCGTGGCACCCGTGACATGACAAGTCTCTGGCGGGACGACAAGTCTCTGGCATGACGGCCATGACGTGGTGTAACAAGGCTCTGCTGTGATATCAGGAGACTCTGGAGTGGTGGTACTGTGGAATTGCAGAGTCTCGGCTCTGACACTGCTCTGGTGTGACGGCCGTGACATGATGAGGCTCTGGCGTGACAGCAGTGATGTTGACACGGCTCTGGCATGACGTGATGAGGCTCTGGTGTGACGGCCGTGACATGATGAGGCTCTGGCGTGACAGCAGTGATGTTGACACGGCTCTGGCATGACGTGATGAGGCTCTGGTGTGACGGCCGTGACGTTGACACGGCTCTGGCACGACGTGACAAGGATCTGGTGTGATGGCCGTGACATGATGAGGCTCTGGCGTGATGGCCGTGATGTTGACACGGCTCTGGCATTACGTGATGAGGCTCTGGCGTGACAGCCGGGATGTTGACATGGCTCTGGCATGACGTGACAAGGCTCTGGTGTGACGGCCGTGACATGATGAGACTCTAGCGTGATGGCCGTGATGTTGACACGGCTCTGGCATGACGTGACAAGGCTCTGGTGTGATGGCCGTGACATGATGAGGCTCTGGCGTGATGGCCGTGATGTTGACACGGCTCTGGCATTACGTGATGAGGCTCTGGTGTGACAGCCGTGATGTTGACATGGCTCTGGCATGACGTGACAAGGCTCTGATGTGACGGCCGTGACATGATGAGACTCTGGCGTGACGGCCGTGATGTTGACACGGCTCTGGCATGACGTGATGAGGCTCTGGTGTGACGGCCGTGACGAGGCTCTGGCGTGGTGGCTGTGACATGACAAGTCTCTGGCGTGGCGGCCGTGCCGACGAGTCTCTGCCACGGCGGCCGTGACATGGCGTAACGAGGCTCTGCCGTAGCGGCCGTGATGTGAGGAGACTCTAGAGTGGTGGTACTGTGGAATTGCAGAGTCCCTCATCTACATTTCCCACAGGAAATGATGAGCCGCTCAACAACAAGTCAAAGTCCATATGGCGAGCTAGAGTCCCCAGGAAATCACTGTCAGGCATCAGATAATTCAACCACTCATTTAAGCTTTTTCGAATTTTAGAGCTACCTCATTAAATCTTACCTGATGGCAAAGTCCACATAATCTTCGAGGAAATGATTCCCCTGGCGCAAGTGTAGCAAGGTGACTGACAAAGACGATTATAGCTTAGCAAATCCAAGTGCAGTTTATTTCAGTGGTGATAATCCAAAATCCAAATAATGGACCTGGACCTGGACCTGGACCTGGACCCAACATATGTATGTACTTCAATACTAAGGGCTTAAATACATGATACAGGGAGCACATGACTATCACAACCAATGAACAAACTGAACTAAATAGCATGAACCAATGAAATAGCAGAACTGATAACAAGATAACACAACAATGAACCAATGAGAAGATGGCACATGAACTAAAGAACCAGTGAAAAGAAGACACGTCACCAAATGACAAGATCACGGGGGAAACAGGAAATCGCATTACATTGTCAAAATAAAATCCATTAAAACAAAAACAAAACCTAAACGGATGTGACATTGTTATTGAAAGTAGTTTCTACTAAACCTGTTTTCATCATTCAGCTATACTGTACAACTCAGTGAACAAGAATCCCAGAACACCATGTCTGTACGGTCATTAAGGTTACGTTTTTCGGATCTTGGTAAGAATGGAAGAATTCAGTTTCGACCTATTGTAAAAAAGCAAAGGTCAGTTTGTCAGAGAGCAGGGGATCGTCTCCATGTGTTTTGTGGTCTGTATTCTTACCTCAAGTTTGACCATGAAATCCCATGTGGCTTGATGAGTAAGACATGCTTTTGGTTTGAGTTATGAATACAAGGACACTAGGTCTTCGTTTACAACATTTGGTCAATTACCAACCTAACAGTCTACTAATACTTTTAGTAGTTAGTTGCCATGTAGTTACAAATTAATTAGTGATAATTGATATGTAGTTGCAAGTTATTTATAGTTAGTAGAATGTCTAAAGTGGATTATCGATTTAAAGTGTAGCCAAACTTTTTGCTAATGTTCCCATTTAGTTATGAAAACAGAATTTCTAAACATGTAAAACCTAATTTTTTTTGTTATGTGAACATTAAGGGAAAATGTCTTGTCATTTTGCAAACATTATAGGAACGTTGCTTTTAACTGTTCTCTGAATGTTCTAAATCAAGTAGTAACATTTAAAAATTGTTAGACGAACGTCCAAGTAAAATGTTTCTGAAAAAACGTTTCATGAACTGTATAAATTATGTTTTTTTTTTGCTAATATTTTGAGAACATTAAATCAGATAACTCTGAATGAATGTTCTATTAAAGTTACTGGAAGAATATTTGCTCATAACTTTGAGAGAACTTTTCCATAACATTAGCCAAAGTTTTGAGAACCTTCCTTGTTAGCTGTGTAAAATCTAAAGACCTTTTATCACATTTGAATGATTATCATGATTCTTTTTCAGGATTGTAAAGACTTTATAGTGACTGGATAAAATTAATCTGTTGAAAAAAAATTTGTCTGTTGTAGCATTAGCATTACCATTGCTAGAAGATAAATGAAAATGGTGTATACTCCACATTAAGTTGGACAAGTGTAGAATATGAGTGTTAATCCTAAATGAGTAGAAAACCATCTGTGAGAAGACAATGTTGTCTCTTCGTAGGGCCAGGTCGAGGCTAATAGTCGATTTTACTGGAAGTTTTATTTTTATGGTAAGTGACAGTGCCTGACACGTGGAAAGCTTTATTAGTGCCCACACATGCAGCTTGCTATAATGTTTATTTGATGTCCAACATTGTGGTTTCAGGAGATACTTTCTGGTTTGGAGATGCTCAAATCACTTTATTTTTTCATGGCCTGAAACCCTTTGCCACAGCTAACCTTGCTAAATGTGCTAATCTGGTTTCTTGTACAAAATGTAGCTACAGATCAATCATATACAGTGTAAATATAGGCCTATTTGCTGTATTGACATTAATCAGCATTTTGCAAGTGATTTTATAGAGGAAATGTTTACAACATTACAAGTGTTTTTCAACATAAGTTTCAATACGGGCACACCACTGATTCTAGGGTTGGAGAAATTGTGTTAGGGGACATGACAATGAATGTTTTATATTTACATTGTTTATTACATATTATATGTATAGTATATAGTATATGTTTTTTTTTAATTATTATTATTGTATTAGAGATTTTTCACAAGCTTTGCGACGTTGCCTTTGACCTCAGCTGACAGGTCAGAGATCAGATAGAGAAACAGCAGTGCAGAAAAACCAAACATTTCCTAGCAAAGGATTTCCACCAGGGAATTCAGGCCCAGTGGCAGCTGCAGAAACAAGAGCCCTATACCTGCGGATGTTCGAGACTCCAGTCCAAGAGAGAGTTAGCCTTTAATCCACAAATGTTCTTCAGAAAGTGCTCCAGTCATTCATAGTGCTTTGTGGAAGCCAAAATGACTATGAACGAATGTAGCTGTAGCTACATTATGTCATGCAAAAGAATTCTAGGTAATATAGTGTCCAAATGCATATAGTGGCCTGTTTACACCTGATCACTTCATGCATTTTTACAGATCAGATAGCTAT
Organism: Rhinogobio ventralis; assembly: GCA_039654625.1. Taxonomy (NCBI): domain Eukaryota; kingdom Metazoa; phylum Chordata; class Actinopteri; order Cypriniformes; family Gobionidae; genus Rhinogobio; species Rhinogobio ventralis. The sequence goes on from CM077216.1 coordinate 22,741,616, forward strand.
CTGATTTATCAAAACGATTTCATTTACACTTGATCACATAAATGTGTCTCCACAAAGCAGATATAAATCCGATCTCCAATTCCTGCGCTATATCCGGATTTAATGGAGTTCACGTCACCAAAAGCAAAAGATATGAGCTGCATTTTATTAATTATCAGCTAATTTCAAAATCAAAGACCGCAGTAGGAGAGAGAGCGGCAACAGCACTGGTAAGATCATTCAGTTTCTTTACTTTTAATGAAGATGATTGTGTGTTGAGTGTCTGCGACTTACTTTCGGTTTTATTTGTGGTAGTTTGTGCATTGGCTTTTACTCAGCGGTGATGCGTGCTGCAGTAGCACTGCAATATCTGAATATAACATGTCATAGCCTATAACGTGCTCTCACGTTTTTTTTTTTTTTGCATTGTTGGAGTAAAATTGACATATGTGGTTTCAACAACCAGATGCATTTAGACTTGTTCAGTTTCATCTGGAATGCGGACCACCTCCTGAAGTGGTTTGAGCGATCGGATTTAAATCCGTCTCAAATGCGTTTTCGGAGGGCATTTACACCTGGTCTTTTCACTATAGCTATCCGATCAGAGAAAACGCATGAAGTGACCAGGTGTAAACAGGCCCTGAATGTAAATACAAATGAGTTAAAGGGGTCATGAACTGGCTCTTTTTATTTTTTTACACTGTTGTCTGAGGTCAACTTATTGCGTTTACGTGGTTTTTACATTCAAAAACATCATAATGAATAAGTAATAGGCTATTTTCTAGTAGCCTCTCATGGAATGCTCGGTTTTTATGGGTGTGCCGCACTGAAGACTTGGAAGTAAACGCCCACTGCTATGATTGGATAAGCTTTGCATATTACAATGAGCTTCGGCTCCCCCGTTAATACAGATTCGCCCACAGGGCTCACAAAATGTCTTTATCAAACAAACACAATGATTTATCTCTCATTCACCCAAAATTAATTGGAATGTTAATTTGTATTACTTGGCCTGCCCGATCGGTGGATATAACCGCAAACCGTGCATCACTAACACACACACACACACACACACACACGCACATGCACACACAAGCCTCACTGCAGAGTCAGACAAATCAGCATGATCAAAACTTCCGCATTTGTATTTTTCCTTCAAATATCAAGAGAGTGAACAACGCACATCAAGAAAGGAATGTTATTTCACTATTTAAGATAGCCCGTTGGGCAGGCCGGTGATCTGTTTTGGTAGCCTGTCTGGAAAAGCCCCGGGATGTTGGGCTTTGCAAGCCCTGGCCCATAACGTTACATGTCCGAGTCTGATCACGAATTGCAGCACACTGAACCAACAACACCTCAAATAAAGGATTCTCCAGCCTGTGACAGTGTGCTAAGTTATGTTCAGTTAGACACATACACATAATCAATAGATATCAAAAGCTCTGTAACATACTATCACATATAAAAACATTTTTACTCACATAAGTGTGTTGCTTCATTCATTCATGTAATCTCATCCCGTCTGCAAATCCAGTCTCTTGGTTACAAACGAATCCGTGGTGAAATGAAGGAACAAACGCGCAATGTCTTCCCCACGTGAGCTTGATATTCATTAAAAATAAAGTTCATCCATGCATTCATAATATTGGAATCCGAATAAAGCTTATGCGGCATGTTTATTGCTTAGAAGTTCGATCCGGTTTAGCTCCATATAGGCCTATGTTTTTTATCTATAGCATGCCATGCACAAATCGATGGGCGGGGCTACAGAATCAGGCGTTCTTCTTCTTCTGTTAAGGCGGTGTTTCACCACACTCTGACGTCACAGCCTGGCACATTCTGAGATTGAGTGTTTGCTGGGCCTGGTGTCAATAAAAGCTTTTCTTTGACTAACAAGGACGTTTTCAGCTCTGAAACTTACAGGATATTCTTATATCTCGATGAACTTATATATATATCAAAGGCTGAATAAAAAGTTAATTTCTCAATTCATGACCCCTTTAAATACAATATAATTAACCAGATAATTACATATCAAGGGCCAGATTTACTAACAGTTTGCGCCAGTGCAAACCCTCTTTTGGCCTTAAAAAAATACCGTCAGGATTTACTAAAGAAATAGTGCTAAAAAGGCATGGACAGGGTTATTTTTGTGGTTGACCTTATTTCATATGCATTTTCAGGAGTTTCCCTTTCATACTCAAAATGATTTAAATTAATCATGCAAGGTGATTTACTAAGGTTGGGTTATTAAGTTTTCACTCCCATCTGCACTTTTATGGAATTGCACCCTCTCGCTAATTTGCCCTGTTAGGCCCTAAAACTATATTAATACATTTTTTAATAATTTTATTAATTCAGTTTATTCAAAATTCAGGGAAAGTCACATGTGGAAGATATGAATTTCATGCGTCCCAATTCACGTCCTTATGCCCTGTTCTATGACGTTTTGTAGTATAAATAGTGTGAGTAGTGTGTTCACACTGAATTCCAAATAGAAAAAGTTTACTTTAAATACCCAGATGATGCACTTAATTAACCGGAAAAACAAAGTGTAGAATGTTGGACACTTCATGCACTCAATTGTCGCAGCTTTAATTATGTAGCTGAGGGGGCGGGGCTATCACACTCTACGTAGCAGAGGGTGCAGGGCTGTCCAACGATACTGAATGACAATATATTTATACACTATTATTTATACACTGCATTGTGCCAAGTGTAAAGTTTGGTGGAGGGGGGATTATGGTGTGGGCTTGGCCCCTTAGTTCCAGTCAAAGGAACTCTTAATGTTTCAGCATACCAAGACATTTTGGCCAATTTCATGCTCCAAACTTTGTGGGAACAGTTTGGGGATGACCCCTCCCTGTTCCAACATGACTGCGCACCAGTGCACAAAGCAAGGTCCGTAAAGAGGATGAGCGAGTTTGGTGTGGAAGTCCTGACCTCAACCCGGTAGAACACCTTTGGGATGAATTAGAGCGGAGACTGCGAGCCAGGCCTTCTCGTCCAACATCAGTGCCTGACGTCATAAATGCGCTTCTAGAAAAGAAGCAAAATTCGCAAAAATTCCCATAAACACCTACTTCTAAAGCCTTCCCAGAAGAGTTGAAGCTGTTATAGCTGCAAAGGGTGGGCCAGCTCCATATTAAACCCTTTGGATTTAGAATGGGATGTCATTAAAGTTCATGTGCATATCCCAATACTTTTGAATAAAGTTTTTACTAAGGGGATGCGTCCCAAAACTTGCGCAGCGCAGACCAATACTTTTGGCAATATATATATATATATATATATATATATATATATATATATATATATATATATATATATATCTTATAAAAATCATACACTATATACGAATGAGTACGTAAGTGCATAGTGTATAGTGCGTCATTTGGGGCACAACTATGGCTCTTAAAGGTTGTTTTGAGTTTGCATTAAATATAATGAATACAAGTAAAAAAGAAAGATCTAAAATATCTATTTATGCGCTGCTATAGCTATATGTGATGCAAAACAGTTCTTTGTGATATTTTATATTACTGTGTCCAGATAATGTATGTTCGTTCATTCATTCATTCATTCATTCATTTATATGTATTTATTATTTATTTATTTATAATACATATTATTTATTATCAATGTTAAAACAGTTGTGCTGCTTCATTTTTTTGTGGATTTTCCCCTCCAGGTTTTTTGATGAGCAGAATGTTTAAAAGAATTTAATTTATTTTGTAACATTATAAATGTGGTTACCGTCAGTATTGATCAATTTAATGTGTCCTTACTGAATAAAAGCATTAACTTTTATTAACTAAAAAAAAAACGGTATCTAGTATATATCTAGTATGTGTCTGTCTGTGTGTGCGTGTGTTTTCGTGTGTGTTAATTGTAAATATAATAATTAAAATATATGTAAAAAGGTCAAATACACACATTGCAATGAGGTATATTTTCCTTCTACATGAAGTGAATGCATTTTTACACGTTAGACAAATGGCTTTCTTTAAGTGAAGTGTGAATGTCATTCATTCTGTCAGGCAGCTCATGTAAGTATCCGTGAATGTTTGACCTTCTGTTGCAGCGGGTTTGGGCTCTTCAGATAGGGGCCCTACAAAGAGGCCCATCAGTGGAGGGGGGTGTGCGGCGGGGGGTGGAGCGTGCCAGCGCGAGGGCCGCGGTAGCCGTGGGGACTGCAGAAATGACAGCTGCAGGTGTCGACACGGGCCCGGGGGGAGCAGAGGGCCCAACAGCAACTGTTAGCCTAATGCCAGGAGGATAAATAATAAAACAACTGTTAGATAAGAACTCCTATTCAAGAAAAAACGAGAGAGAGAGAGAGAGAGAGAGAGAGAGAGAGAGAGAGAGAGAAAGAGGAGGGGGACGTAAATGCATAACTTGTGGCGGAGCTCTAAATCTACAAACTTTGGCACGGGAGATTATACCCTGAGCTTTAATTAAACAGATGCTGCGATGAATATTTCAACTTTTGAGAAACAGGATAGTGGCTTGTGCTGATGCAATGCATGGTGGGATCAGTAAATAAGGCACCAAGCAAATGTGTTTGGGGTAATAGGGCTGTATTGCTGGCACACTCCTCAAATATGCTAATGCATGTGTGTGTGTGTGTGTGTGTGTGTGTGCATATCAATGTATGGACACTCTTCATTAACACCCTATAGCACAATCCTTGACCAGCATTCACCTTAAAGTCAGCATGAAACTTTGTGATAGTCTTTTCTTCCCTTTTGTGACGTATATCTGAGTAAAATGGAGGGCGATTGCTATTGGTCGATCTCATGTGAGTGACAGGTTGTCCCGCCCTCACGCCAGTAAACACATCATCAGAGAAGTGAAGAGCTGAGGGGAAGTGATTTTGATTAAAGATTACAAGAGCACATGAACTAATCTAGCTCTGTGTGGTATTTTTAAAATGCTTTAAGACAAACCATGTGTAAATTCATAAGTCAGCACCATTGCTGAATATTTTCTCCTTAACTGCAGTGAAAAAAGACCTTGTAACCAATTACGTCAATGTGTGAGCTTTAGCATATCATTAACTGCTGTAAAGCAGGGGAGTCTCAAGAGAGCCAGGTTATATTATCCGGGTATATTTTTCTATTGATTGGGTATGTTACCATTATAGCGGGTGACATGTATATTACGATGGTATGATGAACTATATGCCTTTCTCCACTGCCGTTGTTCAAAGCATTTCTAAGGATGCTGATTTTTAGAAGGCTGAGATGGTGTGTGTAACATTAGCAACACATTATTAGCTGTTTGATAACGTAGTCGAGCAAAGGGATAATCATATTAATTACGTTATGTGTTCATAAAAGGCATTACCATTCTGATACATCGACTTGTAGACAAGCCTGTATGAGTGAGTGGAGGCGGGGCTCTTTTGCAAATTCATGGATCTGCATATACTAAATGAAGCAAGGGTGTAGAGTTACATTCAAGCTATTTTAAGGCATGAAGAAACATTTTTCACAATATTTTTTTCTTTTCAATATGTTGTTTTGACAATCAAAGATGAGTTTTAAGGGATACAATTATTGACTACAGGGGGACTTTAAAAATAAGAATTGTCCATTTTGATTTCATAGTGACTAACACTCAAATTGTCTTTTTCTGACATGATTACTGAACTGGTGACTAGTCAAAAATATCTACTTCTTCCACTCAAACTGCAGCACTACACTCTGTATACTATTGGTATGTTTAGCACATTAATGAGTTTTTTTCACATTTTTTTTTTGTTGTTTTTTAATTTCAAAATGTTCTCATTGATAATTCTCATTAGTGTAATATATATATATATATATATATATATATATATATACACTCACCTAAAGGATTATTAGGAACACCATACTAATACTGTGTTTGACCCCCTTTCGCCTTCAGAACTGCCTTAATTCTACGTGGCATTGATTCAACAAGGTGCTGAAAGCATTCTTTAGAAATGTTGGCCCATATTGATAGGATAGCATCTTGCAGTTGATGGAGATTTGTGGGATGCACATCCAGGGCACGAAGCTCCCGTTCCACCACATCCCAAAGATGCTCTATTGGGTTGAGATTTGGTGACTGTGGGGGCCATTTTAGTACAGTGAACTCATTGTCATGTACAAGAAACCAATTTGAAATGATTCGAGCTTTGTGACATGATGCATTATCCTGCTGGTAGTAGCCATCAGAGGATGGGTACATGGTGGTCATAAAGGGATGGACATGGTCAGAAACAATGCTCAGGTAGGCCGTGGCATTTAAACGATGCCCAATTGGCACTAAGGGGCCTAAAGTGTGCCAAGAAAACATCCCCCACACCATTACACCACCACCACCAGCCTGCACAGTGGTAACAAGGCATGATGGATCCATGTTCTCATTCTGTTTACGCCAAATTCTGACTCTACCATCTGAATGTCTCAACAGAAATCGAGACTCATCAGACCAGGCAACAGTTTTCCAGTCTGAAACTGTCCAATTTTGGTGAGCTCGTGCAAATTGTAGCCTCTTTTTCCTATTTGTAGTGGAGATGAGTGGTACCCGGTGGGGTCTTCTGCTGTTGTAGCCCATCCGCCTCAAGGTTGTGCATGTTGTGGCTTCACAAATGCTTTGCTGCATACCTCGGTTGTAACGAGTGGTTTTTTCAGTCAAAGTTGCTCTTCTATCAGCTTGAATCAGTCGGCCCATTCTCCTCTGACCTCTAGCATCAACAAGGCATTTTCGGCCACAGGACTGCCGCATACTGGATGTTTTTCCCTTTTCACACCATTCTTTGTAAACTCTAGAAATGGTTGTGCGTGAAAATCCCAGTAACTGAGCAGATTGTGAAATACTCAGACCGGCCCGTCTGGCACCAACAACCATGCCACGCTCAAAATTGCTTAAATCACCTTTCTTTCCCATTCTGACATTCAGTTTGGAGTTCAGGAGATTGTCTTGACCAGGACCACACCCCTAAATGCATTGAAGCAACTGCCATGTGATTGGTTGATTAGATAATTGCATTAATGAGAAATTGAACAGGTGTTCCTAATAACCCTTTAGGTGAGTGTATATACTATTGTATATTGCCAAAAGTATTGGGACGCCTGCTTTTACATGCACATGAAATTTAATGCCATCCCATTCTTAATCCGTAGGGTTTAATATGGATTTGGCCCACCCTTTGCAGATATAACAGCTTCAACTCTTCTGGGAAGGATTTCCACAAGGTTTAGGAGTGTGTTTATCGGAATTTCTGACCATTCTTCTAGAAGCGCATTTGTGAGGTCAGGCACTGATGTTGAACGAGAAGGCCTGGCTCACAGTCTCCGCTCTAATTCATTCCAAAGGTTGAGGTCAGGACTCTGTGCAGGCCAGTCAAGTTCCTCCACACCAAACTCACTCATCCATGTCTTTATGGACCTTGCTTTGTGCACTGGTGCGCAGTCATGTTGGAACAGGAAGGGGTCATCCCCAAACTGTTCTCACAAAGTTGGGAGCATTAAAATGTCCAAAATGTCTTGGTATGCTGAAGCATTAAGAGTTCCTTTCACTGGAACTTAGGGGCCAAGACCAACCCCTGAAAAACAACCCCACACCATAATCCTCCCTTAACCAAACTTTACACTTGACACAACGTAGTCAGGCAAGTACCGTTCTCCTGGCAACCGCCAAAAACCCATGCCTAGGTGCTTGATTTTATACACCTGTGGCCATGGAAGTGATTGGAACACCTGAATTCAATGATTTGGAGGGGTGTCCCAATACTTTTGGCAATATAGTGTATATTCGTATATATAGGGTGACACAGGGAAAACATACAAACGCCACACAGAAAGGATACGTTTAATGTGTTTTGGCTGTTCATTTACACGACACATCCTGCAAATGTAAACTTTTGAAAAAGTGTTTTAAAGTGCAAGTTTTTGAAAACTGTACCATTATCGTCTCCGTGTAGCCAATACTACTCCATAGCCAACTACTGGCCTCTGGCATAAATAATATATTGTTTTTAGATGTTTTCGTGTATCCGTGTGAATGGGGATCATTTTGACAACATTGCCGTCTGTATGTGAAAAACGCAAAAGAAAAACGTTTCTGTTTTTAGTACATCGTTGTTGTGTAAACGTACCCAAAATGTGTCATGTTTATCATATAATGCAGATAACGGGGCTCCACACTTCTGACTGGTCTCCCCCTCCCCCTCGTCCCATCTTCTCACTCCAGTATGCCAGGCATCCAGCATGGTCAGCAGGGAAACTCTATCTGCTTTTTACCATAGGAGTTTGGCCTTGGGTGTAACTTTGCCATTAACTAAAACAAATGCTGCCATATTTTTAGCTTCAGTAATTGCCCTGTCTCAGCATCCAGCTCTTGGAAGAAGCACATATGCACCCCAAACCCCCACCCTGTAACATGAACTCAGGTTAAGAATATTAACACAACGTAGAGAGGCGCTGACGGCCCTGTGATGTGGGCTAGGAGTGTCAGGTTGGATTTTTCCATCTGGAGCAATTAAGAAAATCTAGATTGAATGACAAGATCTTAAGCAAAACTTGAACAAGAGGACAATGTCCTCTTACAGTATGTGCAGGTAAAAAGTCAAAAGCCACGCACTCTCAAACAGAGATCATTGTAAAACATTATCTATTGTGAAGGGTCATTTCATTACGGTTGTTGTAGTGCTGTGCTGGAATTTATTTTCAAGGAAGAACAGTGTCTATTAATGGGTAAAGCTATGGTAACGTCTTCAGCTTGAGTTTCAATCTGAACTGGTTATATCTCTTAAGCCTTGCATTGAATGTTTTATGAGCAGTAGGATAATCATATTCATCCGCACAGTCACGCAGAGCCAAAACACATCCAAAACAACGTTCTTCTGCAAAATGCATGCAGTTTTATTTTTTTTAACCACTGGAGGGCCAAAAGTTACATAGTGTACCTTTAAAAACTTTTTGTTGCAAGTAGGTAAAGTAACTGCTCCACCACGATATCCTGCTTCCATTTTAGTTTGTGATTAAAGGCGCTCTCATCCCCAGCAGGCGTCTGGCATTGACAAAAGCTGTCATTTCTCTGTGAGGTTGGAGTGTGCCAGCTGACAGCTGCAGGGCTCAAGCCTTTACCCGCAGCCCTGCCGCCTGCCCATGCAACCCCAGCGGCTGGGAGGCCAGTGGAGGGGCGGCGTGCGGCTGGGGGGCTGAGCACTGCAGAGCCCACGTCCCATCAACATAGCCATTGTTCCCTCAGACCCAACCATGGCCTGTGATCATGGATATCAGTGGAATAATGCAGGAGGTGTAATATAATATTCAGTTAATTCACTTACAAAACATACACTTATAAATCAGACTTTGTCATATTGTCTCTTCTCATAGTGTTCAGAGACGTTTAAAAGTAGTTTGGGCTTTATGTGAGAGTACTGGAAAATCTACAAAAGCTCAGTTCCATGTGGCATAAACCAGTGACACTAGACTAGAAGAAAAGAAGCCTACAGTAAAAGTGTTAAAAGCTTAAATAAATAAATAAATAAATAATTGAAAAAACAAAACAAAAAAAAGTTTCATTGAATGAATGAATGAATGATTGCATGAATAAATAGATTAAAACATAAACAATTATTAAAAACATTAAATAAATAAATAAAAAATCAAATACATAAACAAACAAATAAACAAATGATGGAATGAATGAATAAATAAATAAATTACTGAAAAAAAAGGTTTGATTGATTGATTGAATGAAAACATAAACTATTGAATTAATTAATAAATAAATAAGTTGAATAAATAAATAATTGACTGAATGATTCAAAACATAAAACACATAAATAAATATTAAACACATTAAATAAATAAAAAACAATCAAATACATAAACAAACAAACGAATGATTGAATGAATGAATAAATAAAAAAACAATTGAAATGAAAGAATAAATAAGTTGAAGAAATAAATAAATGATTGACTGAATGATTCGAAACAAACATAGATAGATAGATAGATAAATAGAGAGATAGAACAAATGAATGCATTTTGGGGTCCAAACCATTGTACTATGAACCATTGTAATTTGTCTAGGCTGTGTTGATTTTTTTTTAACTGTTCATGTTAAATTAACTGACTAATTTTAACTGACACTGTGTAATTATAATTAGGTAAAAACAACAGGCCTTTCTTTGTGAAGTCTGTTATTGCCAGATTGACCATTATCAGTGAAGATGCTTCAGGAAGTATTTCAATTATTAATATTGTATATTATTATAATCAAGCTGCATAACAAGCTGTAATTTCAAAAGATTTTGTCTAAACCAGATCATAGCAAGAACAGGTCATATTGTACTGTAACAACTGTAAAAATAGAGTGTAACTTAGAAGCGCACATTCATAAAGACACTAAGGTGCCCCATCACTGCAGCTGAGGAACTGTGTTATATAAAGTGTCAGCAAGGTAAATGTCACAAGGTCAATGTGTGTAGATTGCTTTGCCAGGGCTTGTAGGGACATGTCAGTCCTCTACTGTATCATTATTAAAGATTTGCCTAAAAACCACAAATTACAAATGTTTCATACTGGTCACTGATTTGATTTTGCAAATTTTGTAAATGTAGTGTTTTTGCTGTTCAGCAGCAGTAGTAGGCAGCTCATAATTTGTCACACAGTGATATGGATGAAGGAATTGGGGTTGGATTGCCATGTATAGGAACCTGATATCCAGGCCACCATGAGTTATTGTGAATACTGTACCTCACTTCTCTTCAACAAGCTGCCAGGACACACGTCCCCTCACAGACTACCAGCACCTCATGGAAGGAAAATACGACGAATCGCTTAGCTAAAGATAACCACACATACACACATATATAAGCCCTGTTTTTAATTACGGTTTATGAAGTTACTTTAGCATGAGCACTTTACGATTTTGTCTGACAATTAAACTGGGGAATAAAATCCTATAGATTACTATTCTAGAGATGTTTGAAGATTGTTTTGATCTTATTGTCAAGTACAGCGTTTTTGTTTTGTTTAGTTTTTTTGAGATGATGTTTGTTTGTGTGTGTGTGTGTATATATATATATATAGATGTTTAAAGTTTGTTTTGATGTTAGTCAAGTACAACATTTTTGTTTTGTTGAGATTATGTTTGTTTGTATATATATAGATAGATGTTTGAAGTTTGTTTTGATCTTATTGTCAAGTACAGCGTTTTTGTTTTGTTTAGTTTTTTTGAGATGATGTTTGTTTGTGTATATATATATATATATATATATATATGTGTGTATGTATGTATGTATGTATGTATGTATGTATATATATATATATATATATATATATATATATATATATATAGATGTTTAAAGTTTGTTTTGATCTTATTGTCAAATACAACGTTTTTGTTTTGTTTTGTTGAGATTATGCCCGGTAATCGATGCAGGGCCGCAAGCCTCCGTCCTTCTTGGCCACGAAAAAGAAGCTGGAAGCAGCAGGGGAAGTAGACGGGCGGATGTATCCCTGGTCGAGCGCCTCCTTGATGTATTCCTCCATGGCCTTCTCCTCCAGGAGTGACAGAGGGTAGATTTTACCACGGGGCACTGACTCACCCTGAAGCAGATCGAAACAGTCCCATGGCCGATGGCGAGGCAGCTTGGAGGCTCGCTGAGGACAGAAGACATCACTGAAGAATGGTGGTATTTCCACCGAGCATTGCTCGACTGGGCTCTCTATGGAGGTGGCACACACAGACATCTTCTTGGAGCATGGAGTAGAGGGAACAGGGAGAGCCAAGAAACAATCCGGGAAGCAGCTATCACCCCCCTTCAGGATCTCACCGGTCTTCCATGAGATGACGGGGTTATGCTGCTCTAACCATGGGCGTCCTAAAATCACGTCAGCGGTGGACTCCTCCAGAACCAGTAAATGTTGTTGTTCCGTGTGCAGGATACCCACTTGGAGCTGGATGGGCCCGGCTACGGAACAAACCTGTCTTTGGCTGATGGGTTTCCCCGTTACTGAGTGGATGGCGTGGCAGTGGTCTTGAGTTTGAGCTGACGGCAGAGGGCGCCAGAGATGAAGTTGCCGGCTGACCCAGAGTCGAGGAGGGCACATACTGGAAGGGTGAAACCGGCAGCAGTTAGGTTCACAACAGTGGTGAGAGGTTGCATTTCATGAGTAGATGGAAAAATGGCACTCACCACGGGACGAGGAGGACGAATGGGACATTTGGAAATGTAGTGCTCAGAGGAACCGCAGTAAATGCAAAGACCCTGGGTCAGCCGCCTCTGCCGTTCTCCCTGGGTGAGGCGCGCGTGCTGTAACTGCATGGATTCTGGTACTGGTTCTGGAGGGCTGACGGACTCTGGTCGGCGGAGGGAAGGAGTGAATAGTTCCTGGCCCTGGTGCTCTTCGAGACATGACTGCATACGAGTGGCGAAGCAGATGGATAGCTGGATGAAGCGTTCGAGCCCGATGGTATCCTCGTATGCAGCGAGATGCAACCGCACGCAGGGATCTAGTCCCTGACGATAGGTGGTCAGCAGAGATTGCTCGTTCCATCCGCTGGCGGCAGCTAGAGTCCTGAACTGGAGGGCATACTCATTGATCGGCATATTATTCTGCTTCAAATGATACAATTGCTCACCAATGGAGGCATCCCAGGCTGGTTTCCCGAAGACCTCTTTGAAATGGGCAATGAAGCTGGTCAGAGTTTGTACTATTGGAGTCCAAAGGGTTTCAGCCCAGTGAAGCGCTTTGCCATTCAGTTGAGACAGAATGAAGGCTACCTTGGAACGATCGTCGGGATACAAGTGCGGTTGCATCTCCAGGACCAGCGAACACTGCAGAATGAATCGGTTGCAGTCCTCCGCCGAACCAGAGAAGGGTGCCGGTTTGGCCATGGGACTGGCATAGACGGGTGACGAAGGAGAAGTAGTGTTGTTGGCGGAAGTGTTCGCTGGTGGGTTGGATGAAAGTGCTCGACGGACTGAGTCCATAAGCTCTTGGAAGGGATCTGGAGTGCTCATACTGGTGCTCATCTGTTGTGGTCCGGTCTTCTGTTACGGTACAGAAGGGACGGAGACAAGAAGTACAGGTTAGTGAAGTTTATTGAACAATCCAGTAGAGAATACGGAAGTGCAGGTGAGTGGTGCTGAGGTTCTTGGGAGTTTGGTGATGAGATCCTGAATGATGCAGTCTGTATACTTGCAGGTGGAGATCGCTGGAGACAGGCTTGGAACGGAGAGGACGATGAACACGAACACACACGCACACGAACGCACGCGCACACGAACGCACGCGCACACGCACACGCACACGCACACGCACACGCACACGCACACGCACACACACACACATACAGGAGACTTGGAGGGAACAAGGGATGAAGGTAAGTATCATATGGGAAGTCCTTGAAGTAAGCATAAAGGTAAGTACCCAATACGAACGAGACCAGACAGTGACTGAGAGTGTGTGAGTGTCTTTTGTACTGTGGGTGACTGCTGTGATGATGAACTGCAGGTGCGCGTGATTAGTACTCAGGGGAAGGCGGGCGCTGTGATTGTGTGACGTGGGAGCCTGGCGTGTCTGTGACAATATATAGATGTTTGAAGTTTGTCTTGATCTTATTGTCAAATACAAAGTTTTTGTTTTGTTGAGATTATGTTTGTTTGTATATATATAGATGTTTGAAGTTTGTTTTGATCTTATTGTCAAATACAAAGTTTTTGTTTTGTTGAGATTATGTTTGTTTGTATATATATAGATGTTTGAAGTTTGTTTTGATCTTATTGTCAAATACAAAGTTTTTGTTTTGTTGAGATTATGTTTGTTTGTATATATATAGATGTTTGAAGTTTGTTTTGATCTTATTGTCAAATACAAAGTTTTTGTTTTGTTTTGTTGAGATTATGTTTGTTTCTATATATAGATGTTTGAAGTTTGTTTTGATCTTATTGTCAAATACAAAGTTTTTGTTTTGTTTTGTTGAGATTATGTTTGTTTGTATATATATAGATGTTTGAAGTTTGTTTTGATCTTATTGTCAAATACAAAGTTTTTGTTTTGTTTTGTTGAGATTATGTTTGTTTGTATATATATAGATGTTTGAAGTTTGTTTTGATCTTGTCAAATACAAAGTTTTTTTTTGTTTTCTTTTGTTGAGATTATGTTTGTTTGCATATATATAGATGTTTGAAGTTTGTTTTGATCTTATTGTCAAATACAAAGTTTTGGTTTTGTTTTGTTGAGATTATGTTTGTTTCTATATATAGATGTTTGAAGTTTGTTTTGATCTTATTGTCAAATAAAACGTTTTTGTTTTGTTTTGTTTTGTCGTGATAATGTTTGTTTGTATATATATATAGATGTTTGAAGTTTGTTTTGATCTTATTGTCAAATACAAAGTTTTTGTTTTGTTTTGTTTTGTTGAGATTATGTTTGTTTGTGTATATATATAGATGTTTGAAGTTTGTTTTGATCTTATTGTCAAATACAAAGTTTTTGTTTTGTTTTGTTGAGATGATGTTTGTTTGTATATATAGATGTTTGAAGTTTGTTTTGATCTTATTGTCAAATACAAAGTTTTTGTTTTGTTTTGTTGAGATGATGTTTGTTTGTATATATATATATAGATGTTTGAAGTTTGTTTTGATCTTATTGTCAAATACAAAGTTTTTGTTTTGTTTTATTTTGTTGAGATTGTGTTTGTTTGTATATATATAAATGTTTGAAGTTTGTTTTGATCTTATTGTCAAGTACATTTTTGTTTTGTTTTGTTGAGATTATGTTTGTTTGTATATATATATATATAATGTTTGAAGTTTGTTTTGATCTTATTGTCAAATACGAAGTTTTTGTTTTGTTTTGTCGAGATGATGTTTGTTTGTATATATATAGATGTTTGAAGTTTGTTTTGATCTTATTGTCGAATACAACGTTTTTATTTTGTTTTGTTTTGTTTTGTTGAGATGTTTGTTTGTATATATATATATAGATGTTTGAAGTTTGTTTTGATCTTATTGTCAAATACAAAGTTTTTGTTTTGTTTTGTTGAGATTGTTTGTTTGTGTATATATAGATGTTTGAAGTTTGTTTTGATCTTATTATCAAGTACAACATTTTTGTTTTGTTTTGTTGAGATGATGTTTGTTTGTATATATATATAGATGTTTGAAGTTTGTTTTGATCTTATTGTCAAATACAAAGTTTTTGTTTTGTTTTATTTTGTTGAGATTGTGTTTGTTTGTATATATATATATAGATGTTTGAAGTTTGTTTTGATCTTATTGTCAAATACAAAGTTTTTGTTTTGTTTTATTTTGTTGAGATTGTGTTTGTTTGTATATATATAAATGTTTGAAGTTTGTTTTGATCTTATTGTCAAGTACATTTTTGTTTTGTTTTGTTGAGATTATGTTTGTTTGTATATATATATATAATGTTTGAAGTTTGTTTTGATCTTATTGTCAAATACGAAGTTTTTGTTTTGTTTTGTCGAGATGATGTTTGTTTGTATATATATAGATGTTTGAAGTTTGTTTTGATCTTATTGTCGAATACAACGTTTTTATTTTGTTTTGTTTTGTTTTGTTGAGATGTTTGTTTGTATATATATATATATAGATGTTTGAAGTTTGTTTTGATCTTATTGTCAAATACAAAGTTTTTGTTTTGTTTTGTTGAGATTGTTTGTTTGTGTATATATAGATGTTTGAAGTTTGTTTTGATCTTATTATCAAGTACAACATTTTTGTTTTGTTCTGTTGAGATGATGTTTGTTTGTATATATATATAGATGTTTGAAGTTTGTTTTGATCTTGTCAAATACAAAGTTTTTGTTTTGTTTTGTTTTGTCGAGATGATGTTTGTTTGTATATATATAGATGTTTGAAGTTTGTTTTGATCTTATTCTCAAATACAAAGTTTTTGTTTTGTTTTGTTGAGATGATGTTTGTTTGTATATATAGATGTTTAAAGTTTGTTTTGATCTTATTGTCAAATACAAAGTTTTTGTTTTGTTTTGTTTTGTTGAGATTGTTTGTTTGTATATATATAGATGTTTGAAGTTTGTTTTGATCTTATTCTCAAATACAAAGTTTTTGTTTTGTTTTGTTTTGTTGAGATGATGTTTGTTTGTATATATAGATGTTTAAAGTTTGTTTTGATCTTATTGTCAAATACAAAGTTTTTGTTTTGTTTTGTTTTGTTGAGATTGTTTGTTTGTATATATATAGATGTTTGAAGTTTGTTTTGATCTTATTCTCAAATACAAAGTTTTTGTTTTGTTTTGTTTTGTTGAGATGTTTGTTTGTATATATAGATGTTTAAAGTTTGTTTTGATCTTATTGTCAAACACAAAGTTTTTGTTTTGTTTTGTTTTGTTGAGATTATGTTTGTTTGTATATATATAGATGTTTGAAGTTTGTTTTGATCTTATTGTCAAATACAAAGTTTTTGTTTTGTTTTGTTGAGATGATGTTTGTTTGTATATATATATTTAGATGTTTGAAGCTTGTTTTGATCTTATTGTCAAGCACAACATTTTTGTTTTGTTTTGTTTTGATTGATGGAGGAACCTGATGAAATTGTTAAACATTTAAAAACATGTATATACACAATAAGTGCATAGTATCAAATTATTAATTTAAATGTTAGTACATAGTAGTTAAGGCCACCTTATATAAAGTGGGTCCATATTGATTTTATATTATTGTATTATAATAATTCACAAATGGCAAGTTTATTCTTGTTCCAGTAAAGTATAGGTGAGAATATTGAGAATTTAAAACAAAAGCCAATATATATGATGAATCGTTCAGCTAAAGAGAACCACACATTATACAATTAAATTATAAGACATAATTTTACAAAAATATATTATGTTTAATCACAAGGTGTCTAGAGATGTTTGAAGTTTGTTTTGATCTTACTGTCAAATTTTGTTTTGTTTTGTTGAGATGATGATTGTTTGATGGAGGAACCTGAGGATATATAAATATATATTTTATATATATTGATTTTATATTATTGTATTATTATAATTCACAAATAGCAAGTTTATTCTCGTTCTAGTAAAGTATTAGGGAGAATATTGAGAATTAAAAACACAAACGCAAAAAATTTATCGTATGATGAATTGCTCAGCTAAAAAGAACCATCCATATGGAAAAATTATAAGACATATCACGAGTATAGGCCACAAGTTCAAGTTCAGGACCCCCCCTATCTGAGCCCTAAAAACCATGCTATGTTTTTATACTGTAATTCACAATATTTTACCCTGTGTGTGTTCTACATCCCTGCTGTTTAAGGGAGCTTTGTAATTATCATTATTTATCACTAGTACAAAACACTAACACACTAACCATGCTAACCATGCTACACTAAAACATGCTACACTAACTACAATTAAAAACTGAACGTGTCTGCTCAATACAGTGTGAGCCGAACAAGAGTGGCAGCACAGACCAGCAGCAGGAGTCAGATTTTATTCATCACGCGAAGAGCTGACAGACAAGATGATTGCGGAAGATTTGTTTTCAAAGCGAAATGTAAAAGCGCCTATTTAAGTGAGTTTGTCATTGTACTGTTCTCTTCTTGTGTTTTTCCATTTAGAATAATAGGCTGAGTGAAGGGCTGTCCCCCCTTAAAACCATGCTGAGTATTGTAAATAATATAATGATATATATCTCAATAGTTCTAAACAAACCAGCGCTGTCAAAATATTTGAATGGCTTAAGCAGGATAGACAACAGCTTCACTATACAGGTATTTGCAGCAATTGTTTGCACAGTGTGCATTGATTATTACGTCAACCACATTTAAAGTATAATTTTATTATGGAGAGTGATGGAGATGCAACATTAATGTTAATGTTTTTCTTGTATTTAGCCCTCAGGTATTCCTTATTAGTTGGTCACACTCATTGGTGGTCAAATGTGACCATACACTTTAACTATTTTTCAATTAAATAAATGTTCTATATTTTAGTTCAATAATATTTATTGAATATTTTGAGAAGATCTTTTGGTACTAAATAGCCTACTATTTGGGCAATAATTATGGTCCATTAAAGACCACTTAAAATATTTTTCTTCTAATATTGTTATGTTATTTATATTACAATTAGTGTAGTAATTTAAAGGTTAAAATAGAGAATTCCAATGCAAAGAGTCATTTTGTGGCTGGAAAAATAATAATTTTCATTTGTAATGCCATTACCCACCAGGTGCCTGTAGGGCTCTTTAATAAATATACATGTATCTCTAGTTGCTCAAAAAAGTATTGCAGATCATAACTGCTTACTTATTTTTAGGTTTTGCATTTGAATAAATATTTAGACATGATCAAACACTAGATTTCTTTAAATGTGAAATTTTAAAACGTTAATAACTTACATCCTAATATCTTTAATGATACTTATATAAGCACACACAAGTGAATATTAATGAATGCGAGCAAATATAATTTAACCCAAGAAAAGTTCAAAATAGTGCTAAAAAGGCAAACTTATTTTTCCTTATATGTACAGTAGGCTATGTACATATGAATTCATACTGAATCAAGATCGAAATCAATATTTGTGCAAATCTCACTCCAACCTGAACTTAAAAGTTGGCAACCCTGTATATATATATATATATATATATATATATATATATATATATACATGCGTAAGGATATGGAACGACATGAGGGTGAGTTAATACTGACCCATTTTAAATTTTGTGGTGAAATATCCCTTTAATCGATTAGTAAAGCTTGAAATAAAACAGGATTATGCAGATGATACCGTCTAGTCACTACATTATGATGTATGACTGTCATGACTTACAGGAAGAGTGAGAGGACTGGTGGAATGACTGTCGCCATCGGGCCAAGACTTGCTTTCTCATACTGCCACCTAGAGATCAATGTCCGTATGACCGCTTGAATGAATATTCTAGATGTGAAGTATTTTTTGATCTTATAAGTAAAGGATTGTTGTTTTGTTTTGTTTTGCTTTGCTTTGCTTTGCTAGTTGGAGCACCCTGTGGAAATGTTTTTTTTTTTTTTTTTTATGTAATCATACTATTTTGCAGTAAAGCAAAGAAAATGACAATTTAATTGAATGTAAAGTTTTTTTAGAGGTTCATATTTTTAAATAGAAGTAGGCTATATATACTGAAATGCAATGCAATGCAATGCAAAATGTACAAATTTTATTTAAATTTCTATATGCTATGCAACTATAATTTCTTGTTTAATATATCACATTAAATACGAAAGGTGTCTATATAAAACCACCCAATAGTTAGTTTAATGCTATTTTTTTAGGTTTTGTTTTTATTCCTTTCAAGTAAAAGAGGAAAGGTTATATAATTTTAACTAATAACCAGTTGATACAGGCCTACATAACTTTAGAGTGTTTTAGCATCATTGTATTTTATCATCTCATATTAAACTCTAAAGCTATTTTTAAATGAAATGCTTAAACAGTGTTTTTGAATTCATTCATGCCTAATTCTGTTCTTGCCCTCTAAAGTTTTGTCCGTCCGTGTGTTTTGATGGTGGGTTGATGAGATAGTATTACAGGCTGTAATCCCTCTCTGCAAGCCTTTGGGTCAGTGCAGGGACTCGAACCCCCCAAGAGCACCACACTGCCAACAGCTGAACCAGCAGGGGCCAACCTGACTGCTTCCTCTGAAAATGAGCACTGGACACATGTACACACCCACATACACTGTCTCCCACACACACACACTTACACGCACGAGAATATGCCAGCACTAACCTCAGGACACAGGACACTCACGCATTATCCTGTGAACGTGTGTGGTCTTAGGCCTAATGTTTTGTCATGGTGATAAATAATGATAATTACAAAGCTCCCCTAAACAGCAGGGATGTAGAACACACACAGGGTAAAATATTGTGAATTACAGTATAAAAACATACTGTGTGATAAAAACAGTACTGGTAAGAGTTGATAGGAACTGTAAGCAGTTGTCCTGTTACAATGTCCTGTTATGTCTACCCCTAACTGTCTATGCATGGTACATTAAGAAAAGGTATAAGGGGATACAATTATTTTCATTTAAAGGCACTATATAGTCACACTAATGAAAATGAAAACTATAAATGACCCATAAGAATATGATGTTATATTAGAAGAATGGACAGATGGACGGACAGACAGTTGATAGATAGATGATAGATAGATAGATAGATAGATAGATAGATAGATAGATAGATAGATTTACAATTTAGTAAATTACAATTCTATCGAACTCTAAAGTCAAATTATGAATGGGAATAATATCACCAGAATGTCAGAGGCTCACGTGCCCACTGTTGGCGCTTTCGGCGGTGGACAGGGGTCAGCATGGGCACCCTGACTGGTCTGCGGCTATGCAGCCCCATACGCAACAAACTGCGATGCACTGTGTATTCTGACACCTTTCTATCAGAACCAGCATTAACTTCTTGAGCAATTTGATCTACAGTAGCTCGTCTGTATGATCGGACCACACGGCCCAGCCTTTGCTCCCCACGCCGGTTCACCACTGTTCCTTCCTTGGACCACTTTTGATAGATACTGACCACTGCAGACCGGGAACACCCCACAAGAGCTGCAGTTTTGGAGATGCTCTGACCCAGTCGTCTAGCCATCACAATTTGGCCCTTGTCAATCTCGCTCAAATCCTTACGCTTGCCCGTTTTTCCTGCTTCTAACACATCATGTGTATATAAAGTATATGTTAAAAGACAGTGGTATCAAATGTTTAAATGTTTTGATTTGTTACACGGTTTAAGTGTAAGTTATGTTATCATATTTTTTCTATTATTTTGATGTTTACTATTATTATTATTTTATGTTCATATATTCCTAGCTTTGGCAATATTGTATTATTTACAGACAGACAGACAGGCAGACAGACAGACAGACAGACAGACATAGATAGATAGATAGATAGATAGATAGATAGATAGATAGATAGAAAAACAAATAGCGAGCACTTTGAATTGCCGTTGGATGTGTAATAAAGCTAACACAGTAATATAACAGCAGTAGAATCGACCTATGACCGGCGCTGATACTCCACGGACACATCCGCTCACACCGCTGGCTGACTGACGGGACGGGAGAGACGCCAACCAGACCAGCAACACCCTGAAAACACCCACTGTTCATCATGGAGCGAAAAGTGGCGAGAGAATTTCGGCATAAGGTGAGCTTTTAAACTGTTACTGTTTAACTTAAAATATGTGTTGACTGTTTTATTAGCATTAGTAATAGCTATTATTGTTCTAGTTATGTAGCAAACGCTGCTCAAGAATGGCGGAGAAGGACGCATCCTTCATTTTTACGCTATAAAATATTTGTAAAGTATGTAAAATTAACATTCGCCAAGCTTCCGACAAGTGAATTATTATTGTATCCATAGGAACCGGCGATATTTGATCGGTAAAAGACAAACGATGCCCAAACCTAGCATCATACCCCTGTTTTTCTGCTCTGTTGTGTTTTAGACGTTTTTATTTTTACAGTGAGCATGTTAAACATGTTACTTGTTTAATAATTTCTACGTAATTACATATTTCGTGTAATTTTATTGCTTTACGTAAGCCAAAGGTGCAGATAAAGGCGTAATGTACAGGTAGAAAGGTAGGTTGCACGGTGACGTCATCCGACGTGCGCGTTCTGATTGGCTGAGCAGGTGACAGGTGTTATATGTGTTTTAGAAGTAGTTGTACAACAGGTATTATTTACTTTTTGCTTCCTAAATGTGAAGTTAACATTTTGTTGTAGATGCACGTTTGATTAAATTCTTAATTTGTACTGAATTACTTAATTCTGATAGGCTACCTATTATCCATGCTCATGTTTATTTTTTAAGACTCCATACAAAGGCTTCCCCTGTGAACTGCGTGTAACTGTAGAATTGTACCATCTGTTGTGTGGTGGATGGAGGAACACAATGGACCGTTTTTCACAGCATTAGCTGAAGTGTCAGAAATGTGTGGTCAGGCAGAAATTATTGCTGCATTTATTGTTCAGCCTGTCTTATTGCCTGTAGATGGGGATGGGAAAGCTGCACCAAATTAAAAAGACTTTCTGTTATATTGTTAGATGATATTCAGTTCATTTGTCCCCTTTTGCATAAACTGTAGAAGAAATCCAGCTGGTATCAGTTACAGATCTGCTTTTTATGATGTTAAAGTCCAAAGGTGGACTGTCATCTGGGCTGGTCAGAGTGTTTATGACGCATGTGGCCTGACATTGGTGTTGATTTTAGAACAATATGGATGTTTTTTATTTCTCCACATTGTTCATGTAGTTTACCAACTTATTAATTTATTATGAATGATATGCTGTATTTTTTAATAATTAAAACAATCATATACTAATATGTTTTTTAACTTATTTGAACATTTAAATGTTGTTTTCGTGATTTCATTTGAAAATAGATTTATTTTTCATTCATTCATTCATTCACATAACCCATGAATTTATTTATTTATTTAGTTTCATCCTGATGCGGTTATGATTTTCACGCCCTGCGCCACTCATTAAGAGACTAGGTACAACCCTTTTGGACCATGCGCCTGGTGCGTCGACTGTTTTTTCTGTCGTTAAACTAGCAAAAGTGGATCTGGACACGCCCTAAGTGCACTTGCGCTATGTGCTTAGATCGGTAAAATAGAGCCCTAGATGTCACAAAATGGCAAGCTAAACCTAACAACAATTAAGAGTACAAAAAACTGCTGGAAAACAGTGAAAAATCTACCTTAATAATTATTCATGCCCCAGTGCATGATGGGAACACCAGTATACGAAAAGTTGAGTAGGTTTTACTTAATTGTATAACATTTATATTTACGCTTTAATTTCTACAAGCTTGAGTCGAGAACTAATATAGAATTTACTTTGTATTTTAAATTCTTGCCCGAACTGTTTCATGTAGAAATTACATTTGTTTTTTCTGTAGTATTTACTTCACCACAGAATCATTTCTATGCTAAGCTCACACATTAGATTAACTCTTTCACCGCCAGCGTTTAAAAAAAAAAAAAGGTGCCAGCCACCGCCAGGGTTTTTGATTATTTTCACAAAAATGTAATGGCCCATAGAATATTTTGTTGTATGAATATCTGAACATGCAATATATCAAAAGAAAGAACAGACCCTCTGCTTTTATTCTAGCTTCATGCATTCTTTTTTTTTTAATCAAGACTTAAATATGGGTAAGTTTCATAAAGCAACATTTTGAACAAAAAGCTGAGAAAATCACGTTTTTGTCAAAAATACATCTGGATCATATTCAGAACGTTGATCAAACACAGATGGAGTAGATCGAGTCCATTTACACCCCTAATGCTTACACAGTCCTATAGCTAGACAGTTTTGATTTCCCTTTCAAGGGAACTCGCGCTGCGTCACCGCTTTGGGAATGCCTCTGCGTGATTGCGTCGTGAAGCATAGGTGGGTGACGTTATCGACCCGGAAGGTATAAAGCATACCGGCAAACAAACGCCGCTAGCTTCTGTTGTCTTCAGCAAGCGCTCTGTGTATCATTGTCCTTGTCAGCTCTGTGTTTGTGTCTGAGTTCAGACTTTTTTGTTTTCTTACAATAAGTTTGCAACACATACTGACACACAGTAGAGACACATTATGGCGAGCGAACAGCGTTTCAGAAAGTGTGTTCCTCCCTGCTCACGTTACATCACAAGTGGGGATACACATTTGATGTGCGTTGTTTGTCTGGGAGAGCAGCACGCTCAGTCGGCTCTCGAGGGCTGCGAGCATTGTGAGGCTTTGCCTCTGAGAGTGTTGCGATCCCGCCGGGCGCTCTTCGAGAAGCGGCAGCTTATGTCGTGGGGTACGCAAATGGATCTGTCAGAGGGGCTAGAGACGGGCCCAGCCCTTTCTCTGCCCTCACCTGGCAGGTTCAGTGCTGCCTCTTTAGGTCCAGGAGCCCGCCCCGCGGTTTCTCCTGCCCAGGAGGTGGCCTCGGCGCTACAGTTATCTAGCTCTGAGGAGGTGGATGTCTGTAGTGTCGATGCGGGGATTGAAGACTCGCCACTTCAATCCCCCGCTAGTGAGGAGCTAGTGGAGGTTCTGAGCAGAGCTGTGGCCAGATTAAACAAGAAAATCAGGAGCGCGTCTCAGCAAAAAGCAGACTCGATGAGCGCTTTCTGCCAGCCCGCTCTGCTCAGCCTTCACGTCGGGGGTTTACCGTTTTTCGCGGACCTCCACACCGAGGTGTCAAGAACGTGGAAGCGGCCCATGTCCTCTCGAATTTTCAGTCCCCAAACATCAGTATACAGCAACATCTTGGGGCTGAAAAGGCATGGGTATGGTTCGATGCAGAGGGTGGAAGAGACGCTTGCGAGCCATCTCTCTCCCGAGTCGGCGTCGGCCATTAAAACCCCGACATTGCCCACCAAGCCATTAAGAGCCACCTCGGCTTTGGTGGGCAAAGCATACTCGGCAGCGGGTCAGGCCGCCGCATGCCTGCACACTATGGCTATCGTGCAGGCATACCAGGCTGACCTGCTGAAAGACCTGGGGGGAAGCCACGAGGTCGGAGCAGACCTAATCAATGAGCTCTGATCCTCAGCAGATTTAGCTCTCCGTGCCACCAAGGAGACGGCCAAATACATAGGCCGTTCTATGGCAGCCCTGGTGGCCATGGAGAGGCATTTATGGCTTAATCTCACGGACATTAAGGAGAAAGATAAGAGCTTCCTGCTTGATGCGCCGCTGTCTCCTGGGGGCCTGTTCGGTGACGCCGTCACTACCGTCACCGACAGGTTCCAGGAGGCAAAGAAACAGTCTGCAGCGCTCAAGCAGCTCCTCCCCCGTAAGCCCCAGGTCTCATCTGCTGCTGTGCGGGAGCAGCAGACCCCGGGTATGAGCTCCTCACACCAGGCGCAACAAAGACAGAGTGTCGCTACCCGTACTCCCCCTCAGAAAGGGTGGGGCGGTGGTCGGCACCCTCAGGTGCAGCCCTCCAAGAGTCTGCGGACTGTCATTATTTCGAGGAAGGCTGCGTCTAAGAAGCCCTGACGCCAGTGGGCCCAGGGCAGTGAGGGTTTCCCCCTCCGGGGGCAGGCGGTGTTCACCTCATCACATGGTGCCCGTCTGTTCCTGGTACCCTCACAGGGTCAATCCACGAGTGCCGGGGCGTGGAGGGCCCTCGCGAGTCATCCGAGGAGGGAGGTGGCGCTGTCGAGCCAGTTGTTCCCTGCCGGTCCGTCGCTTCAGGGCGCTGTGCTCCCAGTGCAGAGTATATCAGAGACCAGCCTCGAGAGGCTGGTACCCGTAGTAGTTTTTTTGCCAGAGTGGGAGAATCTGACAAATATATCTCGGTGGGTCCTGCAGATAGTAAAATTAGGGTACGCCATCCAGTTCAGGTGTCGTCCACCCAGTTTCAACGGGGTCCTGCCCACTTTGGTTGGCCCCGAGCAGGCTCTGGTCATGACTCAAGAAGTACAGACCCTTCTGCGGAAGGGGGCCATAGAAAAGGTCCCTTTTTCCGACAGGGAGTCAGGGTTCTACAGTCGCTACTTCATTGTGCCGAAGAAGGATGGAGGGCTGCGCCCTATTCTAGATCTGCGCGTCCTAAACCACGCAGTAGCAAAGCTCAAGTTCAGGATGCTTACACTCAAACATATCGTGTCTCAAATCAGGTCCGAGGACTGGTTTGTCACGATAGATCTCAAAGATGCTTATTTCCATGTCTCCATCCTTCCGCAGCACAGGAAGTACCTGAGGTTCGCTTTTGGGGGAGAAGCGTACCAATATCAGGTGCTTCCCTTCGGTCTAGCCCTGTCACCCCGCACCTTCACCAAGTGTGTAGATGCGGCATTAGTCCCCTTGCGTATGCAGGGGATCCGCATTCTCAATTATATCGACGACTGGCTGATTCTGGCACAGTCAGAACAAGTCGAGATGTTGTTCTCGCACACATGAGGAAGTTAGGGCTGAGGCTCAACTTCAAAAAGAGCGTTCTTTCTCCAGTTCAGAGAATAACGTATCTAGGCATGAGCTGGAACTCGGTCTCTATGCAGGCCCGCTTATCAGAGCCTCGCATAGGGTCGATCCTCTCAGCAGTAAAAGGGGTGAAGCTAGACCAGTCACTCACTGTCAAACAGTATCAGAGGCTGTTAGGTCTGATGGCAGCAGCGTCCAACGTGATTCCTTGTGGCCTGTTGTACATGAGACCGTTGCAGTGGTGGCTCAAGACCAAGGGATTTTCCTCAAGGGGAAACCCCTTTCGCGTGATCAAGGCAACGCGGTGGTGCCTCCGCACCTTGGTCATGTGGAAGGACCCTCAGTTCCTGGCCCAAGGCCCGTTACTGGGGGCACCGTGTCAGCGGGTATCTCTGACCACGAATGCCTCCCTTACGGGTTGGGGGGCGACCATGAGTGGTCGCTCGGCCCAGGGCTTATGGCAGGACTGTCATCGTTCGTGGCACATAAATTGCCTAGAAATACTAACGGTGTTTCAGGCTCTGAAACACTTCCTGCCATATCTCAGGGGCCATCATGTACTAGTACGCACAGACAGCACATCGGTGGTCTCCTACATAAACCATCAGGGGGGTTTGAGGTCTCGCCTTTTATACAAGTTGGCTCGTCAGATCCTCCTGTGGGCCCTAGGGAAACTGCACTCAGTCAGGGCAGTTTACATCCCAGGGCGCCTGAATGTGGAAGCAGACGTCCTGTCGAGGCAGGGGCCGAGGCCCGGGGAGTGGAGACTCCACACCGAGGTGGTGGAGCTCCTTTGGGAGAAGTTTGGCAGGGCCGAGGTGGACCTGTTTGCTACGCACGAAAACACACATTGTCATCTGTGGTTCTCCCTAATGCCTCCAGCTCCTTTGGGACTGGACGCCATGGTACAGGAGTGGCCGAGGCTGCCCCTGTACGCATTTCCCCCGATTGCTCTGCTTCCGGGAGTTCTAGAGAGAGTCCGCCGGGACGGGCCCATCTGCTGCTAGTAGCCCCGTTCTGGCCAGCCCGGGTTTGGTTCTCGGACATTGTGTCGCTCCTCAATGGCTCTCCCCTGGAGATTCCGTTCAGGAGGGACCTTCTCTCTCAGTCGGGTGGTGCCATCCTGCACCCGCGCCCAGAGCTGTGGAACCTGTGGGCTTAGCCTCTGAGGGGGCCCAGCTCATAAGCTCTGGTCTCTCAACCGAGGTTGTAGTGACCATTCTACACTCTAGAGCTCCCTCCATGAGGGAACTGTATGCCCTGAAATGGAGACTCTTCACCTTATGGTGCAGAGACTGCCTGTGGGATCCAGTTAACTGCCCTGCGAGCGCGGTGCTGGAATTCCTGCAGGAGAAGTTCTCCGCTGGGTCAGCCCCCTCCACGTTAAAGGTGTATGTGGCGGCCTTAGCAGCTTACCACACTCCTTTGGGTGGTGTTACTCTGGGGCGACACCCTCTAGTTACTCGTTTCCTCCGTGGTACTATGAGGCTGAGGCCTACAGTACGCACCAGGGTGCCGGCCTGGGAATTAGCTATTGTCCTACAAGGCCTTTCCGAAGCTCCCTTCGAGCCTCTTGAAGAAGTTCCTGAGAAATGTCTCACTCTTAAAACTATCTTTCTTCTGGCTATATCTTCTTTTAGAAGAATAGGGGATTTACAAGCCCTCTCGGTGGCACCCTCGTGCTTGGAATTTGCTCCCTGTATGACTAAAGCCTTTCTGCACCCCAGACCGGGTTATGTTCCTAAGGTTCCCAATAACCCTGTGAGACCTATAGTCCTCCTCCTTTTCTGACGTCAGACCAGGAAAAATCGAACCTGCTTTGCCCTGTTCGTGCACTAGATGCTTATGTCCACAGAGCTGCTCTGTGGACGAAATCAGAACAGCTGTTTGTTTGCTACGGACCACCCTCGAGAGGGGGTCCGGTTTCAAAGCAGAGGATGAGCAAGTGGGTATTCTAGGCTATTTCACTTGCTTATGTGGCGGCCGGACAGCCTTTCCCTTTGGCTGTACGGGCCCATTCAAATAGGAGTATGGCTGCCTCTCAAGCCTCCCTGCAAGATATTTGTGACGCGGCGGGATGGTCCTCACCGCTCACCTTTGTCAGGTTCTACGAACTCGATGTTAATGTTACTCCGGGGGCTCGGGTGCTCGCCTCCTAGACAATGTCACAGGCGGGCATCTGGCTCCCATGGGGGCGTGGGTATTCTCGTTCCCAAAGCGGTGACGCAGCGCGAGTTCCCTTGAAAGGGAACATCTCTGTTACGACTGTAACCTTAGTTCCCTGAATAGGGAACGAGACGCTGCGTCACCCTGCCATACTCCCCGCATGCCCGCAAGCGTCTTGCTTCATCCTGTCACAGAAGCTAGCGGCGTTTGTATGCTTTATACCTTCTGGGTCGATGACGTCACCCGCCTATGATGTTCCGTCTCTCCATTGGACTGATTTCACACGTGCTTCACGACGCAATCAGAGGCGTTCCCAAAGCGGTGACGCAGCATCTCGTTCCCTATTCAGGGAACTAAGGTTACAGTCGTAACCGAGACGTTTTTATGCTGTTTAATGTTGATGATCACATTATTTTACATATGCATCTGCTTACATGCGATCACTTGTTTTTTTGTGTCTTCCTCGCCTGTGTTTTGATCAGGAGATTCTGTACTAATTTAGAAGATGCATAATAGCGCCCCCTAGCGTATAACAGTGAAAACACGGAAACACGGAAAATTCTGTGTTTGGTGGGGAAAGAGTTAAAAGGGGGGTCTAATGCTATTTCATGCATTCTGACTTATTTACACTGTTAAAGAGTTGGATTCTCATGCTAAACATGGTAAAAAAAAACGAGTTGGACGTATGACGGAGTAT
Source organism: Rhinogobio ventralis (assembly GCA_039654625.1). Lineage (NCBI taxonomy): Eukaryota > Metazoa > Chordata > Actinopteri > Cypriniformes > Gobionidae > Rhinogobio > Rhinogobio ventralis. Next base: position 22,770,426 of record CM077216.1, read on the forward strand.
TTCTGTGCCAAATACACTCCTTCAGGATTCGAACAAGTTTTGGAAAGTTGTTTTTTGAGTATGGTCCTGTATGACGTCATAAAGGGCGGAATTCCTTGTATGGCCACTTCTCCCGGATGAGCGTGCGCACATCAACCAGAACGAGAGCAAGAGCACGTCCATCAACGAGCTTCGTTTGGTTACAGAAGCCGTAGGCAGCGCTGTCATTTTGTTTTTAGACCACGAAATCAACAATGTGTCTAAAGAAGTGTATTTCTGGTTGTGAGGGAAAGATAACCTTGTTCAGCTTCCCAAATAACCCAGCATTAAGAAAACAGTAGATGCACTTTGTTTTTCCGGAGCAGCAATGGAGTTCTGCAATTGTGTTTGTTTGTTCCCGGTCATGAGTGGAAACCGCAGGCGGTGAGTGAAACTGCATCAAATGTCTGTGTTTTGTTGGCAATCGGCGCGTAAGTGCATTTAATGTCAACAACATGAACATATAGTGAATCGAAAGTTATCCAGGGATAATGCCATGATGTGACCTTTTAGCTCCGCCCACTGTATGCCTCCACGAGTTCGGCTGTTTTCGGTAGAATCGGTACAGCCTATCTGTCTTTTATAAATATGATAAAACTAGACTCTTCTGAGATATGAAGGATGCAATACTACTCTATAGGTACTCAAGAAATAACACGAGATTGGCAGAAACTGTGTATGTTATGTACCATTTAACTTCATTAGCATTCCTATGATAATAATAATGCGGCAGCACACTAATGTAAGGTGACACTGCTAGCATGATAAACCTCTTTATGTGAGCCCAGGAACATTAAAAGCTCCAGTGGAGCAGATCTGACCGAATGATACTCACAATACAGGAAAAGGTCCACCTGACCCATTCAAGCAAAAACAACACGAGACCCAGCCAATCTGAGAGACGCCTGACTTACAGACGCACAATAGTTCCTCCACCTCCTCTTTCTCTTTCACGACCTCTCATTCCTCACTGACCTCCCTCAGTGAGAAAGAGATGTGTTACATCATTGACTGGCCAAAACGCTTCCTCAAAACTTTTCTGCAGCAGATTAGCCACCACCAGGTAAAAGATGTGCATTTGTTTGATTTTCTGATTATTAATGATGATCTGATCAGAGGTTTGTGTGTTTGTGTTGTGCAGGTGGAGTTGCTCATTGACAATGAAGCAGAGAAGGACTATCTCTATGATGTTCTCCGCATGTATCATCAGTAAGTATTCAAAATTATTAGCAATTTTTAAAACATTTTTGGGTTGCAAACCACTTGCGTAATATTAAAAGAACCCTGGGTGTTGACATAAGGGTTGCAGGTTCAATCCTAGTTATTACTGTTACTGATTTTGTACAAACCTAGTGAATTTTGCACAGAAAATGTAAACTGTAGTTCACAGATATTACATACTTCCTGTACACAAATATCTCTGCAGCTGTATTGTGTCTGGAAAATTTTAGATGCTGATAAATAATGTAAATTTCCATCAGTAGTGCTGGCAATCTGTTGATCAAAGGAAAGCTGCATGGCACATTCAAAAGGACAAAAGTATTCAGTGTCTGTTTATCTGTGTGTAATAATAGGAAATGCTGAATGCGTTCCCTTGGGTCTTTATTTGTGATCTTGTGTGTAAATCAACACGTCATTGCTCCGCTGGACAGAAATAAGAGGCTTAATCCAATGGAAAAGTAACTTGGATCAGATCATTTCCACTGTCCTCCCTGCATTCAAGGGCAGCCATTCACTGACGTCCCTTTGTCTCTGATATCTGAGTCAGGAGTGAAATATCAATGATTCATAGAGCAACTGCCTCTAAATTCATAAGCTGATTTTATGTGGGTTTAGGTGTCATTTTCTACAACAAGCAACAAACAGAATGTTTTTGATAGAGGTTAACTTACAAAATCACAGCTAATACTACTAGTGTGTGTATATATATATATATATATATATATATATATATATATATATATATATATATATATATATATATAGTTAGAAATGCTGTTGATTACCATGTTGGTTTTGGCTAATATAATTAGATGGGTTTTTTAAACTATATATTTGAATTGATAAATATTGGAAGAATATAATATCAGGGTTTTAACAGTACATTTTCTAACTTTCTATACCAGGTTAAAAAAAGGAAAAGAAAAGCATGTACAAAAGGAAGCATGTAAAATGTAAATATTTTATTTTATTTTATTTTATTTATTTATTTATTGTTTTATTTATTGTTTTTATTTTGGGAAACATGTATGACAACATGTATGTCTTTTTTTGCAAAAAAAAACATTAACTTTTTATTTTATTTTATTTATTTTATTTTTGGAAACATGTAAATGCTTTTTTTTTTTGGAGAAATGCTTTGTTTTTGACCTCATTTGACTTTATACAAAAGACTGAATAATGATTTAATAATAGCGATCGAGTATCAACACAGAATGTTGTATCAGTAAAGTTAACTGAGTCTAAATATATATATATATATATATATATATATATATATATATATATATATATATATATATATATATATATATATATATATATTTACAGTATATATATATATGTCATCCATATCTTGAGCACAAACTGTTTGTGCTGTTCTGAATTAGCCCTCCTGTTTGAATGTTCTCAATCAGGTCCTGTTTAAATGGCTCTGCTCTGCCCTTTAGATCCATGGAACTGCCTGTCCTGGTCGGTGACCTGAAACTGGTGATAAATGAGCCCAAACGCCTTCCCCTGTTTGATGCCATCAGACCCCTGATTCCTCTGAAGCACCAAGTGCAGTACGACCAGCTCACGCCCAAGAGATCCAGGTGAGAGAGGAAACGAGGAACACAGAGAATAATGACGTGTTAAAAATGGGTTAATAAGGTGGGATGCTTCTGTGCAGTATGGATATCTTGCATGAATAGCAGAGAAGGCAATAAAGACAGAAAGAGGACATTGGAAATCAGAGGAGGAGATAGAATGACAGCCACCGCTCTCATCTCCAAAGAGAATCATTGTTTTCTCTCATGCTCGGTCAAACGTGCATGAGCACAGAGAGTGAACAAGTTTATTCAACCGTGTCTGATGCGCAGCGCTAATAGGACCACAATGAACTGGAGTCTGTTTCCTCTTGCTGTCTTTCTCAGAGAAAATAAGAAAAAAAGAATAAAAATATTATATTATATTATATTATATTATATATTTAAAACATATATATATATATATGTGGTATTGTGGTATTGGTTTAGGAGTTTTTGGAGAGAAAGAGTTTAATTGAAAATAAAATAATATTTTTTTTCTATTTTATTATTTTTATTTAATTTTATTTAAAATAATTGTATTTATTTATTTTACAAAAACTTTAAACAACACACACACACACACACACACACACACACACAAACAAACTTTATTATTTTTTATTACAAAAAATAAATAATACAAATATTATTATTAATCTTTTTATTTTGGTATTAGCTTATTTTGGGGGGACTTTCATTTATATTTTTAGGGATGTTATTAATATTATTGAAAATGTGTATATATAGTATATACCATCAGATATAGGCTTAGGTTGTTTTGGTATTTGGTTTTATTTTTATTTATTTATTTTTTTTGGGGGGGGGGGGTCTTTTTATTTATTTATCTATCTATTTATCTATTTATTTATTTTCAGAATCACTAAATTATATAACATTTTATTTTAAAAGTTTCAGGCAAGGCTTTGTCAACTCACTAAAGTTTGTCTTGACATAGTTTGCTTTTGTAGTTGTAATATTATTGTAATTTGTGGAACATTTCTCTAAATATCACTTTTACTGATTTTAGATGCCACTATTTGGTCCTCTTTTGTTATGAGCAGGAAGTTGAAGGAAGTCCGTCTGGACCGCACACACCCTGAGGGTCTGGGTCTGAGTGTTCGAGGTGGGCTGGAGTTCGGCTCCGGGCTCTTCATATCACAGATTGTCAAAGATGGACAGGCAGGAAATGTTGGCCTGCAGGTACAGAAAATCCAGAAAAACTCAAGGATGCCTGGTTATGCGGCTGCTTTTATTACTTTTATATAGCAAATACAGCTTTGTTTCAGTAAATAATGCATAGTTGGACCCTAAGCAGACACTCTCTTGCCTTATATTAAATATCTAACAACAGAAAATGTTAAACTTTCAAATGGATGTGTGTATTTTACATGGGCTGCACAAAAAACATGCCAAACGGTCATGATCAGTGCACCTTCTCTCCACTAGAGGGAGCAACAAGCCTTCTTAAATTCTTCCCGTCTTCTATTTCCAAACACAGTTCTTGTCCTCTACTATAATCTTCATGATCAATGTTTGTCCTGCAGATAAATTTAAAGAATTGATCCCATATAGCATTCAAATGCAGCCTCAGTGTTTATAGTGCAAATTGTGCTACCTTTATGGCAAATATTCTGGTATAATTAAAATGTGTTTGGTATTGTTAGTATTAAATTAACAATATTTGCTATGTCTTTGTCAGATTGGCGATGAGATTGTGCGTATCAATGGCTACTCCATCTCCTCCTGCATTCATGAGGAGGTTATCAACCTCATCAAGACCAAGAAGACTGTGTCTCTGAAAGTTCGCCGTAAGAGTTTTCATTTCTATATTGTCATCTGCAGAGCTGACCTTATTAATTAGAGCACACGTTTATTGTGTTTAATTCTGCTGGGGTTAATACATTGATCTAGCTGTCAGTTACAGAGATGAACTCAGAGTGGCGATTGATTTAACCTTTGAGCAATTAATTAGGAAACAGTGTCTTCCTTCAAGAGTTCATTATTGGGATTGCCTATTCATTAACTATTTGTTGATGGGTTTTTGATTATTCCCATTGTGACACTTTCTTCATAGATGTGGGAATGATTCCTGTCAAGAGGTAATTTGGTCAATCACTTTAATTAGAGTAATTTTTCACTCTAATTTGTCTTTTTTTTTGTCTATAATAATATTGTTAAAATATTCTAATCATTATCCTAATCAGCTCCTCTGAAGACCCTCTGAAGTGGCAGTTTGTGGATCAGTTTGTGTCTGAGTCAGGGGTAAGAGTTTCCTTCTCCATATTTTAACACTATAAAGCTGTATCATATTTCATATGCAAGTTTCCAAAGCCTCTAAATCAAAAGTTTCCTGAAAACCTGTTATACATAATCTAATACATGCCTTATACATTCATATGTTTGGTTTAAAGGCACAATATGTAAGATTTACCACTAAAACAGTGTTAAATATTTTGTTGACATATGTACTTACTATCCCAGATGTCCATCCAGAGAAATAAGCCTTTTTTACCAGGAGACGGACCGTGTCCGTGCATTGCCTATCAATGACATCGTACCCACGTTACCCTCAGTTTTAGTTTGTAGAGACCATGGAAACACCAGAGATGCTTTAATATATATTACATGTTTTATTAGACAAGGGAAGAACTGTTTGGAGACATTTATAAACCGAAAATTAATCATTGTTAAATAGCTCAACACAGTTAGTCTTATTGTTTGAATCTCGTTTTCTTAGTAACACATTTAGTCTTATTGTTTGAATCTTGTTTTCTTGATTTACCGCTAGTACCATGTTTTACCATGCCTTATATCGATCTAGCTTACTGCATTGTGCAACAAGTGTCTCATAGGAGCCGCCGAGTGAACGCACAGAGTAGCATTATAACATAACTTTCAACACACTCAAATGTATCTGATCAACAGCGCTGCGTTACCCCACATACGCATGACCGGAAGAAGCGGAAGTGGCGACTGTGGCATAATAAAAGCTCCGCTGCTTTCGCCGTGTGTCACACTCATCTCTCAAGCGCTTTAGCGACCTTGTTCAGCTCCCACAGCACTCGGCCCTGCTCTGCTTCATACTACAGTAATGGTAATAATCTCATCCATGAACATGATTTCTGCCCAAGTCCCGTCCCGATTATTTTCCACCGTCTGTGAGGTGAAGACGACATCTCCCATGAATCCGTGCTCAATCTCGGCTCATCAAGCTACGCCTAGCGACATCTAGTGGCGAAAAACTACATATTGTGCCTTTAATATAACCAAAATAAGCAAGTAAAAAGCCCCCCAATATTTATAGCATGCTTAATGGAAACATAGAATCAGGCTATTAATTAATTATATACATTGCGCGTTGTATAATTAATTATATACATTGCCACAAACTGAATGGACCAATTATCTGCGCAATATGCAGGGCTGGACTGGGGCTAAAATTCGGCCCTGGACAAACCCGGCCCATGAGTTCCCCCGTGAATGTTTTTGCTGGGGTTAGGGCCTTAAATTGGCGTAAATAAATAAAACTAGGACAGGGACAAATAATGATGGATATTATCGAATTTACTGCAAATGCAGATAACATAAGATAACAACTTAATATTGTACTTTTGTCACACAGAAATCCACTTGACAGTAAAGCACTGATTCTGAGATAGGATGCATTAAAGTAAATTTACTGCTACTAAATGCTGACATAATTTACTCACTCTCATGTCGTTCCAAACCTGTATGACTTTCTCTCTTCCGTGAAACACACAAGAAGATATTTTGAAGAATGCTGGCAACCAAACCATAGGCTACCATTGAATATTGTATGGACAAAAAAACAGACTCAAATGATTTTCTTTTATGTTACACAGAAAGAAATTCATTCAGGTTTGGAATGACATTAGGGTGAGTAAATGATCACATTTTTGGGTTCAGCTACCCCTTTAAAAACAATAATATTTTTCAAGAGTTAACACCTAATTTATGTAAGACACTGATATCTATCTTTCATGAGGCTCTCAATGAAATAACATTTAATGACATTTCATTAGAAATATTAAAAAGTTCATAAAACATTTAAAGAGAAAAAAGCTTTGTCCTTAATTCATGGGATCCAGGCTTTAAAGCTGTTTTGTTGAATTATCCTTTAATTACCCTAATGACATTTTAACTGAGTTTAACTGTAGGCTAGTTTCATTTAACTGTAAGATCATGGTAGTCACAGGTAAAACCATGAAATAAATAAATAATAATAAACTCTTGAATTTGTAATAAAAAAAACGCATGTAGAAAATATGAAAACAGCCTCTATAAAAGTGATTTATATTCTGCAATATTTAATGTAAGTAAAAATAGCAACATTTTTAATAAATACGTTTCTGCCAAAACACCATATTTCTTCACTGTTAGTAGCTGCAAGGTAAATTGTGGTGGTGCTAGATAAAGTGTGTAGTTGTGTATTGCCGTTTTCCAATTTACCTCGTCATGTATTTACATTACAGATTCACCACAGAACCTGTAATGTTCTCATATCACATGACTGTATAAAACGAAATTCAGAGTCAAAGTGCCGTTCATCTCTTCATAGAGCAGCAGAAACACAGTGTACGTTCGTCAGCGGCAGCACTGTGTGGATATTCGCCTTTTGCAGTTTTCCCATGCACTCAAATAAAAAAATAAACAGTTCAATTCAGAAGACAAACCAATGAGCCGCTGTCCCTGCATGCAAAAAATAAATAAACTTATATCGGCCCCAAAGTGCGTCGGCCCACCGGGAAAATGCCCGGTATGCCCGATTACCAGTCCAGCCCTGGCAATATGAAGCCCGGTTTATTTAATTGTGCATGCGTGACACGTGAATCACTGTACTCTGAGCACGTTCACCAGCGCGCTCCAAAAGTGTGATAAGATTTGCGCGAGCCGTTCATATCACAATCCTGATGATAAAATGTGCAACCTATTTGAATTCTAAAGAGAATTTACCACTTTAAAATGCTATGGAGAAAGTCAAACATGACCTAGAACAGCCACATAAACTAAAAAGACTGATGGAAAGAGAAAACCAACATTAGAAGGCTTTGCTACTCATGGCCAACTTTACTTGAATTGATCATGTTCTATTGTATTTATTGTGGTAAATTTTGACTAACTTGTTGTAGAATTTATAATAAATAATCTGTTAGGGGAATAGATTTTTCACTAAAGATTTATATTACAACTGTGGCATGTTGTAGCTATAGTTTTCATGTGTAGGCTGCTATTTTCAAATGCTATAGATAAAAAAGAAAGAAAAACATGAGGATGGCCATCAATGGCCTTACCTGTAATTATATCCTTATTGTAACAAATGCTGTAGTTAAACAATTACAATAACTACTTTTTCATAAAGCCAAGTACAAGATCATATAAAACTGATCAGAGATCATGCAGGTAAAACCCACAGACACTTGTTCAATGATTCTCAATGACTGCTCATGATTCATTGGTTTACAGAGATCATCACCCCAAAGCGGTGAACTATTGAAATTTCGAAACTTTTCAAAACAGTTATAATGTAACAAGGCCTCGTTTACTGAAATCATGTGACTGGCAGTTTGATACATGTTCCTAACCATTGATTTGAAACAAAAGAATTATAAAGCTTCGAAGCTTCATGAAGAAGTGTTTTGAAATAGCCCATCGCTAGTGCCACCTAGCGGAATTACAAAAATACAAGCATATTTAGCAAATGCCCCTTTCGTGTGTCGTGCCTGACTCAACTCAAACACAGCTCAACAGCTTTTACGTGCTTGTGAAGGCATCAACAGGTAAATGTAGGCTACTTTCAATAAATTGTCAAATATACTAGGAAACTTTTAGCTGTGTTGCTATGTGTCATGAGAGTAAGCAACTGAGCAGCTAACACTCTGTCTAGAGTAAACACATTTATTTATTTACTTATTGCACCAGGTGATGCCACCCAGCATACCCAGTTAAAAAAGTCACAGCTCGCCACTGATTTTTTGACTGTTCCCTCCCAGGAGAAGAAGACCAGTATTGCTGGCTTGACTTCAATTGGAGGGAAAGAGATCAAGGAAAAGAAAGTATTCCTTAGTTTGGTTGGAACCAAAGGCATGGGAATCAGGTAAGGAAGAAACTGAACTGATTCTACTGCCAATATACACTGCAGTGCACAGATGAATTACACTGAAATCATTTACAAAATCTTTATTTAATTTTTTTTAAGGTTTATTTATGCATATTGTCATAATGAACTTTGCATTTCAGGACTCCATTCGACCTTTTATCCTGCTGGTGCGACTAAATTCTGTTAGAGGTCGCATTGGTGTGACCACCACATTGCCCAACTGATAAGAGCTGCCATTTCTGTTACATATAAGAAACATCAAACGGTGAACGAAACGAAAGTGGAACGGAACCGCGCTACTCCTTTGAACTGCGCTAATAACATCACTACTGTGAGATATAGTGGCAAGCGTCTGGCACAGAATTCCCTGTTATGAACCAGATATCAGATCAAACAGCGCTGACGTGGAACCCAGGCGAAACCATTGTTGCATGAACGAAGTTAAGGCGTTTCAGTCCAAATATCATAAACATTCACCATGTTTGGGAACTGGACAAATATTCTGAATATTCTGATCTAATATGACTTCTGACCTGTAATGTTGCCAGAATCATAATCATACACTGTTTGTTCGTTGGCCAGAGGAGAACTGGCACCCCGACTGAGCCTGGTTTCTCCCAAGGTTTTTTTCTCCATTCTGTCACCTGATGGAGTTTGGTTCCTTGCCACCGTCGCCTCTTTTACCTTTGGCTTTTGGCTTGCTTAGTTGGGGACACTAAATATTCAACAATATTACTGATCTGCCCGTATTGTCACTATATGATAATTGAACTGAGCTGGACGATGACTGTTTTCTCCAGAGGGCAGGACAGCCGAATCAAATTCTGTTGCATTTTTTTCCTGTTAACACTGTGAAGCTGCTTTGAAACAATCGGCATTGTAAAAAGCGCTATATAAATAAAGGTGACTTTACTGCTCTCAAATGTTAGTCTAGAGCCCTGCATTTACACATAATGCAACATCTTGTGACAAAGAAATACTCTCTGTTGTAGCATATCGAGTGGACCAACACAGAAACCAGGCATCTATGTGAGCAATGTGAAGCCGGGTTCACTCTCTGCTGAAGTGGGCTTACAGGTCATTTCAGTTAATTCCTAGATTAATCTGCATTAATAGAGCATTGCCGTTTGCTTCAAGTGTAGTAACGTGTGTGTTTGTGTGGCTTGTAGATTGGCGACCAGATTGTGGAGGTCAATGGGGTGGAATTCACCAACCTGAGTCATCAAGAAGTAAGTAGGAGCTTGCTTAAAAAGTCAACCAATTAATTAAGAACCTCTCTGCATATTTAAACCGGTAACCATGTCGGCTAATGTGTGTGTTTTCAGGCAGTGCGAGTGTTAAAGAGCAGCAGGAGTCTAACTATTACTGTCCTCACTGGAGCTGTAAGTTCACAGAGAGCCTACTAATGCATTTCTGCCATCAGAACATCTCGAGTACTCGCTGCAAGGCTTTTGTCTCTCTCAGAGGGGCTGTGTGGAAAAGAAATCCATTTGTCTAGTGTAAAGCTGTTGTAATTGACAGCGGTGGACAAGGGTAATAAATTGTGGAGGTGTTGTTTGTATTATGCTGTTATTTATTGGTGCTTTTTCATTTAACTGGTATTTTAGTTGGTAAATGTATGTGAATTATGCTTGACAAATAGGCTTACTGTAACATAACATCTTGTGCTTCAAGCATGTGATCTGTACAGTATATAATGGATTGTATTTGTGCGTATATTTCTGCACAAGTGCTTATTTGTCTATTGTATGTTTCAGGGACGTGAGCTGTTTATGACGGATGAGGAGCGGCTGGCGGCTGAAGCTCGACGTGAGCTGGAGAGACAGGAGCTAATGCATCAGAAGAGGGTGGCATTAGAGACCAACAAAATCATCAAAGAACAGCAGGAGAAAGAGCGCCAGTCAGTGAAAAAACACACAACTGAACACTTCACAAGATAAGCCATATTCAGACTGTATTACATGCAAACAAATGTAAAAGAACATTTGAATGGCTCCTCTAAGATATAACTCAAGACAACATAATTGTGTGACATATATTTAGTTATATAGGTCACATACAGCATGCCAAATACCCAGATTCTAGTCTCAAATAGCTACAGAAGAATTTAGAATTGGTCAATAAATAACTTTTGGGGAAATTTGAAAGACTATCATGTGCAAACCTTGAAATTACCTCACATTCTCATGTAAAACAATTAGGACTCTAGACATAACAACAAGATGTCTAATAGCCGTCCAAACACAGCCCTGAGGTCTAGGGTAAAACAAGGCAAAATTTGGGTTGACGTCTAGTCATCTAGTCATCTAGAACATGAACATGTCAAAGAAATGAAATCAAACTCCTTGTGAGCACTGTTGACTTTGCTTACATGATGGAATATCATACATCTTGCAAGTTATTTTGGCAAAAACGACATGTAACTAAATTCAAGGCTATTTTAGCTAGAAGTGGGTTACTCATAGCCAGACTACACTCACCTAAAGGATTATTAGGAACACCTGTTCAATTTCTCATTAATGCAATTATCTAATCAACCAATCACATGGCAGTTGCTTCAATGCATTTAGGGGTGTGGTCCTGGTCAAGAGAATCTCCTGAACTCCAAACTGAATGTCAGAATGGGAAAGAAAGGTGATTTAAGCAATTTTGAGCGTGGCATGGTTGTTGGTGCCAGACGGGCCAGTCTGAGTATTTCACAATCTGCTCAGTTACTGGGATTTTAACGCACAACCATTTCTAGAGTTTACAAAGAATGGTGTGAAAAGGGAAAAACATCCAGTATGCGGCAGTCCTGTGGGCGAAAATGCCTTGTTGATGCTAGAGGTCAGAGGAGAATGGGCCGACTGATTCAAGCTGATAGAAGAGCAACTTTGACTGAAATAACCACTCGTTACAACCGAGGTATGCAGCAAAGCATTTGTGAAGCCACAACACGCACAACCTTGAGGCGGATGGGCTACAACAGCAGAAGACCCCACCGGGTACCACTCATCTCCACTACAAATAGGAAAAAGAGGCTACAATTTGCACGAGCTCACCAAAATTGGACAGTTGAAGACTGGAAAAATGTTGCCTGGTCTGATGAGTCTCGATTTCTTTTGAGACATTCAGATGGTAGAGTCAGAATTTGGCGTAAACAGAATGAGAACATGGATCCATCATGCCTTGTTACCACTGTGCAGGCTGTTGGTGGTGGTGTAATGGTGTGGGGGATGTTTTCTTGGCACACTTTAGGCCCCTTAGTGCCAATTGGGCATCGTTTAAATGCCACGGCCTACCTGAGCGTTGTTTCTGACCATGTCCATCCCTTTATGACCACCATGTACCCATCCTCTGATGGCTACTTCCAGCAGGATAATGTACCATGTCACAAAGCTCGAATCATTTCAAATTGGTTTCTTGAACATGACAATGAGTTCACTGTACTAAAATGGCCCCCACAGTCACCAGATCTCAACCCAATAGAGCATCTTTGGGATGTGGTGGAACGGGAGCTTCGTGCCCTGGATGTGCATCCCACAAATCTCCATCAACTGCAAGATGCTATCCTATCAATATGGGCCAACATTTCTAAAGAATGCTTTCAGCACCTTGTTGAATCAATGCCACGTAGAATTAAGGCAGTTCTGAAGGCAAAAGGGGGTCAAACACAGTATTAGTATGGTGTTCCTAATAATCCTTTAGGTGAGTGTATATCGGGTCTATAGTTAACCGAGACTCACCCAACAACAGACAAAACACATGTTTAATGATACAGCATTTTAGGCACTGTTCTCTTGTGGTTAAAACAAAAATGAATATCCACTTGTACATAAAAATACTTATAAAATAAATACCATTATAATCATGCTTTATCTTTATTTTTGTCTCTTCATGTTGTCAGTAATGAATCTGATGAATCATTACTGCTGCTGAAAAATTGTCTTCACTTTAAAGAAATTTATTATCAGTTTTATTGTATCACATGTGCAATATTTTTACAGGAGAAAGATGGAGATATCACAGAAGACTGCAGAGGAAGAAGAGCGCCATCGCAACGAGATTGAGAGGTAGGATTTGTATAATGTTGCCAAGCAAAAATATCTTCAAAGTAAACAGACCTCAGAAATCAGAGTAGAGCAAATTGATGAAAGGAATGTTGTGAGGGACGGAAGTACATTCTGTTCAATATGTCCTAAGTCACTTCTAATTTTCACAACCAATGTGTTTTTGTCTAGTGAAAATGTATTCAAATTATATATATGATGAATATGACAAATAAATAAATAAATAAATAAATGTAACAAATCATGTTTACTGCAAAAGGGGTCAACTTCTTGACATTTGTGTTGATTGTGTTGATGTTCATTCTAAATATACACTATATTGCCAAAAGTTTTGGGACGTCTGCCTTTGCATGCACATGAACTTTAATGACATCCCATTCTTACGCCGTTGGGTTAAATATGGAGTTGGCCCACCCTTTGCAGCTATAACAGTTTCAACTCTTCTGGGAAGGCTTTCCACAAGATTTAGGAGTGTGTTTATGGAAATCTTTGACCATTCTTCTAGAAGCGCATTTGTGAGGTCAGGCACTGATGTTGGACGAGAAGGCCTGGCTCACAGTCTCCGCTCTGATTCATCCCAAAGGTGTTCTATCAGGTTGAGGTCAGGACTCATCAGGTCAGGAGGTCATGAGGTCAGGGCCATCCCCACACTGTTCCCACAAAGTTGGGAGCATGAAATTGTCCAAAATGTCTTTGTATGCTGAAGTATTAAGAGTTCCTTTCATTGGAACTAAGGGGCAAAGCCCAACCCCTGAAAAACAACCCTCTTAAAACAACTTTACACTTGGCACAATGCAGTCAGGCAAGTACCGTTCTCCTGGCAACCGCCAAACCCAGACTCATACATCGGATTGCCAGACAGAGAAGCGTGATTCGTCACTCCAGAGAACACGTCTCCACTGCTCTAGAGTCCAGTGGCAGCGTGCTTTACACCACTGCATCCGACGCTTCGCATTTTTTTGCAGCTCGGCCATGGAAACACACAGTCTCCGCTCTAATTCATCCCAAAGGTGTTCTATCAGGTTGAGGTCAGGACTCAAGGCCAGTCAAGTTCCTCCACACCAAACTCGCTCATCTATGTCTTTAGGGCTGCAACTAACGATTATTTTGATAATCGATTAGTTGGTAGATTATTTTTCTTTCTTTTTTGATAAATCGATTAATCGGATAAAAAGGCCACTTTTTTTTACTGACAAAACACACTATTCCCCATCCTGCCCAATGCTGTCCTTCAAACAAACATGTCAGCTATGAGTGCTATGAAAATATACATAGCGACCTTACAAAAATTAACCATGGTTTTACAACAAATAAAACAAACAAATAATAATTATGATAATAAATAAATGAATAAAACAGGGTTATTGTAGTTATTCCATGGTAACCACAAATTAACCATAGTTTTGCTTCAATCCATAGTTTAACTATGGTATTTGTGTGGTTATACAAATGATAATCAATACACCAATAAAACATGGTTTTACTATATAATAGAACCATGGTTAATTTTCTTAAGGGTATATCTGTGCTATACATTATGTGCAAAAAAAAAGATACAACGCAAAAGGATAGTTTAAATCCATACATTAAAATTATATTAAAGAAAAACAAAAACACAAAAAAAAAAAACTCAATGTTACCAGATAACAGGAATGTTCTGCAGGAACACACACACATTCGCTATGGACAAAGTAACCTGTTACTGTCATTTCTTTATCCTGTAGAAACGTCTTTCATTTATATTCAATTACACACTGTTATCCCTTTACAGTTACTACTCTCATAAAATACGTGAATTACTTTTAAACCTAAATTTAGCGTCCAACAGCAGATTTTTCAGCTAAATTAATGTTTTTGCGCTGAATATTTATTGTCTCCCTCTCGACTGCGTTCTGTCTGTTTGACACACATGCACGTGACACCGGCGCTCGTTCAGTGAAGTTTGAAGCTTAATGACTGACACGTTTTCATGCTAAATGGAAATACTCGCGTGAATTAATAACATTTACAGATAAGGATATAACCACTGTTCTCTACATAGATCAGTGGATATAACCTGTAAAATTAACGATTTTCGCTAATGACGCACACGCATCAAAGTGCATGACAGGGTATGTTAAACACTAATGCATTAGCTTGACACTTAAAATAAAGAATTCTCATGTTTTGGGCGCTTGGACCATGTACCTTTCCCACAGCATCTCACTCTGTTGCCACTCCACTATTTTTAGATGCATTTTGTCGAAGATTTTCATTATCGATTTTATCGACTAGTTGTTGCAGCCCTACATGTCTTTATGGACCTTGAACACGTCTCCACTGCTCTAGAGTCCAGTGGCGGCGTGCCTTACACCACTGCATCCAACGTTTTGCATTGCACTTGGTGATGTAAGGCTTGGATGCAGCTGCTCGGCCATGGAAACCCATTACATGAAGCTCTCTACACACTGTTCTTGAGCTAATCTGAAGGCCACACAAAGTTTGGAGGTCTGTACCTATTGACTCTGTTGGCGACTTCTGCGCCTCAGCATGCGTTGACCCTACTCTGTGATTTTACGTGGCCTACCACTTCGTGGCTGAGTTGCTGTTCTTCCCAATTGCTTCCACTTTGTTATAATACCACTAACAGTTGACTGTGGAATATTTAGTAGTGAGGAAATTTCACGAATGGACTTATTGCACAGGTGGCAACCTATCACGGTACCATGCTTGAATTCACTGAGCTCCTAAGAGCGACCCATTCTTTCACAAATGTTTGTAGAAGCGTCTGCATGCCTAGGTGCTTGATTTTATACACCTGTGGCCATGGAAGTGGAACACCTGAATTCAATGATTCGGAGGGGTGTCCCAATACTTTTGGCAATATAGTTGATCTACTCAGAAATTATTTAGCAGGCTTGTCTGGATAGATGACTGTCCATTTAGTGTATGTGTCATGTGTGTCAGAATTGAAGCAACAGAAAGGAAGCACCACAAAGAGTGGGAAGAGGATTGGGGCTCCAAGGAAAAATCCAAATCTCCTTCCCCCTCCCCCTCTCCCTCGCCCCCACCACCCACACGCCTCACACCTTCACCCAAACCCAAAACCTCTAGTGAGTTGACCACACTTCTCCAGTGCATGAACTTTGAATGTCCTCTGTAGAACTACACTATTCTCTACATTTCAAACAAGTATGTTACCCTGTCTAAAACAGTAAACATAATGCACCATTACTCCTTTCTCCTCTGCATGAACGGATGTGCATTTATGTTGGATGCATCATCTCTCTTTGTGTGCTCTTTGTCTTTCTGTCTATTTGCTTTTCTGTTGTGCCGTGTCTGTCACTTCCTGGTTCCATCAGCTGCTGAGTCCTATGAAGAAGAGACCGAAGAGGTAAGTGAAGTATTCATATGCCATTATAGACAAAGACTCCCTTTGACAACTTCAAACTTCAACTGCATGAAGACTATCCCCCTTGTCTTGTTTGGTTGGATCTTTTGGTAGCTTTTGGATGAATGAATCTGCCGAATACACCATATGGTTTTTGCATGAAACTAATGTATCATTCTTGCTATCTTAGCGTTCGGTTGGTTTTACCGTTACGAAGGAAAGTTGCCTACACTCAAAAAGGTACATTGTGTGCTGCAAGCTTGGTGTGCTGCTTTGGTCTGCTAGAACTATGGAATATGTTGTTCATCTTGGAGATATGTCTGAAGTTATGGTTTGCATGATAGTTCGGTTGACATTGGTGAAAAATGAACCAGGTGTTAAATCACTTTGGATATTTAGAAAGGAAAAGAGACCAAAAAAAAGAAGAAGATGTCCAAGACTGACACACTTCCAGCTGAGAAAAAGAACAAGAAAGAGATGGAGTTTGAGCTGAAACTTGCCAAGGAGAAGGAGGAAATACTTGAGCGAGAGAAGCAGATGAAAATCAGCAGACTTCTGCAAGAGGTATCAGACTTGTTCCAGTGAGGTTACAGTAGGGTTTCATGACTTATATTCTCTCAGTTTAATGTGTGTAAATGATTATTTCTCCTTGGCCTTTGGCCCTCTGACTCTCATTGATTGGTCAAATGTACCCATTTGAACAGAGACTAAGGAGGCTTTCACACTGGGCACGTTTGTTGTGGTCAGAGTCCAAGCATGATTGTTCCTGATGCCTCCCGCAACGTTGGTCTGGTTTCACACTCAACTTGAGTCTATTGAAGCCTGATGCAGGCCCAGGACACAAGCGCCAGGACACACGACTTCAGGGGGCATTTATAGTTATCAGGGGGGCGACCGGAGGGGATGGGGGTTATAGATTTCCATGAAATAGTTTCAAGTTACGTGTTGCTTGCAACAACCTACACGTCCGAGATAAATTACCGTTCCAGATTAATTATTTGTTATTAAAGCGTCTATGTTCACAAACCACTGTTAATTTTAACAGAAAAGCAATGCCTGATTTGGCATGGCAGCCAATACAAATAATAATTTGTGCCCTGGTGCACTTGCGTCCATTTTACGTCATCACAAATGTGCATGCTGCACATACTCCTTCAGGTAGTCTTGGGTTTCGGTACCCCAGTGTGCACCCGGGTCCACATGACAGCTTTCGTATTAGCAAATTTTCCATAAGAACCGTGCCCCGTTTCGAAATAAACTACCAGTGTGAAAGCCCCCTAAATTAAATTTAGCAGGTAACTGCACTATTGTAGACTTTCCAATGGCAGTCCACCACATTCTCATTAGTATATCAAAGTTCCATCATTGGATGTGGCTTTACTAATTCAACTAGGTGTCAGAAACTGAGAGGGAAGATCTGGAAGAGTCGGAAAAGGTGCAGCATTGGGTGGAAAGGCTCTGTCAAACCAGACTAGAGCAAATCTCCTCAGTTGAAAATGAGTCTCCAGAGGTAACGTCTATCAAGTTCCACTCAAGTATCCTAATGTGTGTTGGTCTTCTAGTCCATAGTTTGTTAGTTCAGAGTTCTAAGCAATTAAAGTGTACCTCTAGATGTCTCCAACCCGTTCTCCTGCATCGACTGGTCCCACCAAGCGGAGGTTCCCTGGAGGCTTGACATTGGCCACTACTGACCTTGATGACATAAACTTAGATGATGTGGACCAAAGTCTAAGGCAGCCTTTGAAAAGACTAGCCCCAACCCCACCTACATCCAACCAAGCTCCACCTCCCTTACCACGCCCTCCACCCTCACCCCGACTTTACCAGACATCCAACCATCGCCCTCCATCTCCAAGAACACAGCACCTTATGCACCCCAGTCCCAGACCATCCCCTCAACGGCCACCTTCCCCACCAGCCACAAGGGTACCCCCTTCCGGTCATAGCCGGCCACCCCCTTCTTCCCCACTATTCTCCTCCAGGGGTCTGTCATCTCAGCCACCTCCCCCTCCACCACCACCTCCTCCACCACCCCCGCCTCCTCCTCCGCCCCCTCCTCCACCCTTGCACATGGAGGACAAGTACCATGCAGGGCCATCCAACTATCCTCGCTCCCCAAGCTTGTCCGAACAAGGGAGCAGGTTTGGGGACAATGGTTACCGGCAGAGAGGGGGCTTTCACTCCAGCACACCCAGTGATCTCTCACGCCCACCCAGCCCGATGGTTGACCGCAACTTGACGGTTAGCTTAGTTAACATTTTTATCAGTGTGAGAGTTGATTTATGTATGTTATATGGGGGTGGGAACTTTCAAATTGATTTCATGATACATAGTATTGCTATCATCACTGAAATGGTGCCAATGTTGCATCTGCAACTCTGAGCAAAAACCCATAGAGATGCAAATCCTGTGCAGTGATAGCAGTGGTAATTCTTTTTGCCATTTCCAATCGTTTTGGAAATTTAGATGCATGTTTTTGTGTGTTTGTGTCAGGAACTGGCAGCAAGCTAAGCTTATAGGCGCTGTTGCACTGTCACCCCAAAAAATTAAACTTAGAATCAATTCAGAATCGCAATACATGCATGCCTTGAGTGTGTTGTTTTGTAGATGAGAATACCTATTTTTAATTTCTTATTGAAGATGTTTGTTATGATAAATTTGGGGTGAAAAGCATGTTGATTGGTTTGACGACCTTGCAGTACCAGTGATTTCTCTCATTGTTAGACTGTTGAAAATCTTATCCTTGTGGTGCAGGTGATGAGAAACACATCTCATGCTAGCAGGATATCCACCTCTAATAATCCACTGGTGAGTCCTTAGTTTGTAAATGATACATGTACACCTTCCGTTCCATTTTTAGTCTTGTCAAGCTTGTGTAACAAATCTAATGCAAACTGGCATCTCTTTACAGCGGACATAGTTTTTCAACAGTTCTCCATGCCAAGATGTTTCAAGAGATTTCTCTGTTTTCCTGCTGTTAATGTAACAACACCATTTTGAAATGAATCTAGTTGCCACAAATCCTATATAAAAGGGGATTTTATGAAACCGTAACTTTTTGCACTCTATTATATATACGTATACCTCTTTTTTATTTGTGAAGTAATGACATTTAAAAAGCCTTTCACAAAAGCATCAATATTACTAGAAAGACAAAGGCTAACATTTTGCGTTTAAAAGAAGTCTAATAGCAGTCCAAACCCTGCCCTGACGTCTAGGATAAAACATAGCCCAACAATAGACTAGTCATCAATTTCAAAGAAATAAAACTAAACACCTTGTAGTCAATGTTGACTTTGCTTACATGATGGAATATCATGCATCTTTCAAGTTATTTTGGCAAAAACGACATGTAACCAAATTCAAGGTTATTTTGGCTAGAAGTGGGTTACTTGTAGCCGGACTATATCGGGTCTATAGTTAACCGAGACGGTAAAATTACAGCTATTGCTTGCTGGGATATATGTACTAAATGAAGTGTTCCTACAATATTTTGTGTTGTGTGATTATGATTGCATAACTCTTGAAGGTATATCACACCCTGACCTTAAGTTTGTGTCCCTTACTGCTAACCTCTGCATAGCAAATAGCCCCCAGCCCTCCAACCCAGCGGAGACAGATCAACCCTGTTATGTCAAAACCTGTCATGCTACCAAGTCAGTCCTCACACAGACCCACACTTCGCTCTGAAACCATGGTAAGACAGGAAGAACCCGTGTGTGTATGTGCGATGATGATGACAGTGAGGAGGATGATGGTGATGATGCATTCATAAGCTACTGGATCTTTACGACTTTGACTCATTGGTTTGATTGTTGCACCAATTGCTATTTGACTGATTTTAATTTGAGTTTTTCAAACTCAAGGAGGACTAGATAGATGCAGCTTTTACTGATTACACTGATTAAGAAGACCGAAAGAGAAGGACAGAAGGGGAGAGTGGTGAAAAGAGAGATGCTTTTTCAATTTTTTTCCAGAATTAAAATGTCTTTGATTGATCAACATGACAAACCTAGACATGCTGTCCCTGTCCTCCATCAGACATTTAGTCCTATTTCATCAGATCACAAAGGAAGTTAATCACTTTGCCCTGTCCTTGTGCCTCCTAAGTGAATGGGTGCTTGCCAATTCTGTAGTTATTTTAAGAGGGTAAGAAGGTCATGAGAGGACAATACCTAGCTGCCTTGAGGTGTCTATTCAGTCTTTCTTTATTATTGTTAAAGGTGTTTGATATAATGCATAAGCCTAATTATCTATCTTGTTCACTCGTATCTAAAGAACCAGGTGTCATTTCTTTCAAATGATCCAGTACCTTATATCCTCATCATCATTGCTGTTCTGTATATAATGGATTATTAACTCAGTCAAGCAGTCAGTGTAATTGTAAATCTCATAAATTCATCCTAAACTCATCCTAAATTCATAGATAGTAGTTAATAGGTCTATTTGTATGGCTGAGGTCAACCTTATTTGGCACGTAATGAGATGGTGAAAGCATTTAGTCTGTGTTATTTTGGGATGTCACAATTATGTTTGTTTCAGCCCCCAGAGATGCTCAAACGGATGGTCACGTACAACACGTCCTTTAAATCCACCAAGAAACAAGTAACTGTCAATATTACTTTGCGTTACCCCCCTCTCTGTCTCTGCTGTCTGAGTGTATACATCTGCATGTAAAGAGTATACAACATTTCCCTGGGGGATACTGGTAAAATGTGGCCATCTGTGCTGATTTAAAACTAGTTTTGTTTCCTTGACAATAATTAAAGGGGTCATATCATAAAGGAATACTTGCTGTAAAAACTAAAACTTTGTGTGACTGAACCAAAGTGCTGTTGTTTATTTGTGAATGGGTGTTTACATAGACGTCTTAAAGGCACAGCAGCAAAAAAAGACCCATTTAAAAAAAAAATCATGACTGTTTTGGTGGAATAAATTATATGAAAATACATTATATGACCCCTTTAAGGTCTGAATTTTGGTTTGTTTGTGGAAATCTGCACTGCAGTGTAGATTCTTGTGTTAGGTATATGTCTACTGTATTTTGTGTGTCAAAGGGGACATGATCTGGCTTTTTAAATTTTTTTTATACTGTTGTCTCAGGTCAACTTATTACGTTTGTGTGTTTTTTACATTCAAAAGCATCATAATGAATAAGTAATGGACTATTTTCTACCCTGGTTTTGAGCCTCTCTCATGGAATGTTCAGTTTTTATGGGCGTGCCGCACTCGAGACTTGGAAGTAAACGCCCACTGCCATGATTGGATAAGATTTGCATATTATAATGAGCTTCAGCTCCCCCCTCAGTAAACATGTGGAAAAACGGCAACTGGAAAGATTCGTCCCACAGGGCTCACAAAATGTCTTTATCAAACAAACACAGTGATTTATCTCTCATCCACCCACAATTATTTGGAATGTTATTTTTTTATTACTTGGCCCGCACGATCGGTGGATATAACCGCGTACCGTGCATCACTAACACACACACATGTACACACGCACACACAAGCCTCACTGCAGAGTTAGTGGGCTTTGCAAGCCCTGGCCCAGTCTGATCACGAATCGCAGCACAATTAACCAACAACACCACAAATAAATGATTCTTCAGCCTGTGACAGCGTGCTAAGTTATGTTCAGTTAGACACATACACATAATCAATAGATATCAAAAGCTCTGTAACATACTAAAACATTTTTTTACTCACATTAGAGTGTTGCTTCATTCATTCATGTAATCTCATCCTGTCTGCAAATCCAGTCTCTTGTTTACAAACGAATCCGTGGTGAAATGAAGGAGCATTAAAAATAAAGTTCATCCATGCATTCATAATATTGGAATCCGAATGAAGCTTATGCGGTATGTTTATTGCTTAGAAGTTCGATCCGGTTTAGAACCAGGTAGGCCTATGTTATTTATCTATAGCATGTCAGACACAAATCGATGGGCGGGGCTACAGAATCAGGCGTTCTTCTTCTTCTGTTAAGGCGGTGTTTCACCACACTCTGACGTCACAGCCTGGCACATTCTGAGATTGAGTGTTTGCTGGGCCTGGTGTCAATAAAAGCTTTTCTTTGACTAACAAGGAAATGTTCAGCTCTGAAACTTACAGGATATTCTTATATTACCATGACCTTTTATATATCAAAAGCTCAAGGGAAAGTTGATTTCTCAATTCATGACCCCTTTAAACATGCATGTTATGAATATCTCTTAAAATACTCAAGGACATCAGAAGTATGATTGCAATATAAAAAAAATTTTCAGTTAAGACATTACATTTTCCCCTTTCCATGACACTGAACTGGTGGATTAACTCAAATATATCAGAATTCTGCTTCAGTCACACCTATATATCCCCATGCAATCATACCTCGATCTTGTTTGCTGTGAAAGCAGCCTTTGAGTGGATCTCACATGCACTGCACAAATGGGAGAATCAAACGGAAGTTTATAATATTAGAGTGAATATGCACCAAATGGCATCTCTGTGTGCGATTTACATTTTTTTATGAGGAAGAGCCTCACCAGAGGTCTGTGTGTTTTCATTTTGTTGGTTCAGTGGATGGTAGACCTTGGTTGATTATTTGTTTTTATGGAAGGCAAGTGGTTTTAAGTATGTTGTGGTTGTGAGAGACCCTTATGAACAGTCATTCATTCATGGCCGCACAGGTGCACGCATTTATGTCCGCACTGTCATTCACGGTGCGTGTCCACTGGCGCATTTTCAGTTCATGCCTATGGAAGCTTAACTTCCATAGGAATTCATTAAAAACACTTGCATTGCTCCGCACCGTTATGAATGCCCGAGCGGCTGTGCGCATTTTTACTTTCGGTTTAGAATTAGTGATTTAAAAGCCCCGGCCGGTGATACTGGTATTACCGGTGTTGTCACACGTCAATTAAATGGTGGGAAAATTTCCTCACCGTCACATCCCTACATTGCAGATGATCATCTATTGACACCAACCAACTTGAAAGCTACCAATGGATCCAACAAAACAAATGCATCCTTTCTCAGTATTGATATGTGTACCATGTAGTGTACAGTACCTTAGTAAATTATGCCAAACTACTGAGCCATGTCTTTAAACACTGATCTGGAAGAGCAAACTGAACCTGCCATTGATTGGATTAGAGGTGACAATTATCCAGATATATAGTGTTCATTTGTCTTTTCTTGGAAATAATTTAGCACTAATTTGTTTCTGCTTAAATTATGTCCTTAGCTTGAACCTCACATCTTTACAAACTATACTATACTGTCTGTTTTTCCTTTTTTTTCTTCTTCAGGCATTTCAGAAATACGTGGATGATTTTGATCCATATTCCATGGTACTGTAACCCTTTAAATTAACAGTTCTATCTGTACCCTTTTGCCATTTTTATATTTTATAACACAGATATGCCACACTCCCTGAGTGTTCCTCTGGAATATTACTTTTACCATCTTTGCTCAAACTATGTGTTTTAACAGTTCACCGCTGAGCAGATAGCTGGCAGAGATGTGCGACTTTTGAGAATTAAGAAGGTATTTAAGGAAATAAGAAAATAAGCAGAAATGTAAGCAATGGAAAATAAGTATTGGGAGATTTTCTTTTATTCTATTCACATTCTTCAGGAAGGAAAGCTTGATCTGGCCATAGAGGGAGGGATCGACTCCCCATTGGGAAAGATTGTGGTGTCGTCTATCTACGAGGGAGGTGCAGCAGATAAACATGGTAAGTCATACAAAAATAACATGTTTCCATATCATAGAGATTTGGTGGTTGGTTCTTTTGACTTCAGGCTTTAGAAAACACCTTAGCAACTGCACAACAACACTCTGAAAACTAATGATGATCATGCAAAAATCTAGTTTAGCTCTCTACAATCATTTGTGATATTGATCATATTGACTTAAGAAATCATTTAGTTTTGTTTTAAAATTACCTGCTTAGTGTCTTAAATATATGTGACCCTGGACCACAAAGCCAGTCGTAAGGGTCAATTTTTTTAAATGGAGATTTATACATCATCTGAAAGCTGAATAAAGGTTTGTTAGGATAGATTTTTGGCCGAGATACAATTGTAATCTGGAATCTGAGGGTGATCTAAATATTGAGAAAATCGCCTTTAAAGTTGTCCAAATGAAGTCCTTAGCAATGCATATGGCTACTAATAATAATACATTTTTTATATATTTACGGTAGGAGATTTACAAAATATCTTCATGGAACATGATCTTTACTTAATATCCTAATGATTTTTGGCATAAAAGAAAAATCCATAATTTTGACCTATACAATGTATTGTTGGCTATTGCCACAAATATACCTGTGTGACTTATGACTGGTTTTGTGCTCCAGGGTCACATATTACTGTTAATTCTCCATGGTTTTGTCAATGTTATCTCAGGTGGGGTTGTGTCGGGTGATGAGATCATGGCTGTGAATGGAAAGATCCTGACAGATGTGACTCTAGCTGAAGGACAGACCTCAATGGCTCAGGCCTGGAACAGTGGAGGGGTACGGTCCTCGTTACAATAAAACACTCATTGGAGCCAAATGGTTTGCATACACACATATTTAGGGCGTTCACACTTGTAGATCAGTGCTCTTGGTTCTTTTGGTCCGGATCAAAAAAGTAAATGATACATTTAGTCCTAGTTTGCTTAGCTTTCAAACTATCATTTTTAAGACTGAACCTAAAGATACAAAACAGAAAAACAGCTTTTATGCTGTGTATTTTGCAAAATAACTTACAGAACATCCAAAATAATGCTGTTTTCTGGGTTAAATGCACTCATTGTATCTGCGTACATATGATAGTATTTTTACCAGCTGAGAACTCATGAATAGCTTAAAACGCCAACAGGAATTCCTCTGTTCCAGGAGTTCGGATGGCAGCGTTCACATTTATTCAATGAGTCGCACTAACACAGCAATTGCACCAGAGTTCGTTTTAATCAAACCAAACTTGCCAAGTGTGAACACACCCTTAAATACAATTTTTGTCAAATTCACTTAGAATTTGAACACCCGTTATTCATCAAATTCAACACGTTTCCCACCCTCTTGTGTTTGTGAATATTTTAACAAATTTGATATTGATTTCCAATACAAAATAGAGTCTTTCTCTCATCTTACATCTTACCATATACAGAATTCAGATCATGTCGGAATAACTGCAATTATCAACATATAAACCATTCACATACAGACAAATTTCCAGCCTTCAACGGTTAAATTAACTTGTATAGCATTGTGACTGTCGGTCTCAAATGTCATTTTATTTTCAGCCCATGTGCACTTTCCTTGTTCTTCAAAATTTTACAGAAGAATCAACACACTCTTGTAGCAACTCTTAAGTATTTAACATTTTGACATTTTACATTGGTAGTGAATTCATATGAATTTGTAAAATCTCATTCACGTTTTCATACAATCTGGGTTTGGTATACGGGTGGACCTTCATGCATAGTTTTTTTCTAAAATATCTTAATATTTAACTTAAATTGTATGAATTTGTTAAATGTAATAGATACAAAAAAAAAATAGTGAGATTGGTATGGAAGAGTATAGAGGTGAACTGTGATTTATTTATTTCGTTGTCATCAACAACCAAACTGAATCTTATTAGTGTTGCCCTAGAAACTAATAATTTCAGAGTACAATGAGGTGAATAGCACCGTGTGGAATCTCTAAGGTTTCATTGCACAATTACAGTAATTAAGGTTATTTCAACAAGTGCTGCTTTAAACCAATTCTGCAGAATTACATAGATTTCCCTCAACATTTGTTATAGAAATAGTATGGTTGTAGGTATGCATAACAACCTATGCTATTAGAAATGTTTTATTTTTATTATTATTTTTGCTGAGACACAAATCACAAGAAAGTGCACATGGTCTGTTGCTGTAATGATTTTTTCAGCAAGCATCATCAAATATAGATGAAGGGTTGAAGCAGAAGTGAAGCAGAATGTATCAAGAACATTGTGACAATGTGCTTGTCAAAAATCAAGATAGTGGGGAATTAAGTAGGCTAATGTTATTCACAGTTAATGCATTTCATTGCAAAGGTAACGTGTAGGAGGAAAAATCACTGACGGCAGGTCTTCTATGTGTGCTAGAATTTATCTGACTCGTACAAAACACTTTCATCCTTTTGTTCATGTGCATGTGCTTGACATTTTGCATGCAGGACTGGATTGACCTGGTCATTGCGGTGTCTCCACCGAAGGAATATGAAGATGAAGTGTACGTATAGATGCATTCTTTCTCATAATACAATGACAGCTCCAGTACCCTCTAAATTAAATTCACTTAAATATAGTATTATGCATTATGTGGTCTATTTCCATTGTGCCCAATGAAAAAAGCAATCAGTTGGGTAAATGGCTCTCAGTGGTGAAGCTATCATCTGCTGTATGTCTTCAGCCCTAAAGCAGCATCAGTCAGACCCACTGCAAAGAAAAAGGTATTCCAAGGCAGTGCCCCTGTGTACAGACAGGGCTACGTCCTTCAGATGAGGACCCCCCATCCCCCAACCTGATCGGCCACTAGCCCAGTGGTAAACCCACCCACCCCCCAAATCCACCCATACCATTCTACAGTGTGCATCATGTACATGTGACAATCTCTTTGTCAATCTGGAAGCCCACCCAGATGTTTTCATTTGGGGATTTGGTGTGATAATAATTCAATAATGCAATATTCAATATTGTTGTTCACAAGGCTGCGCAGTCGTTCTGATTGATGTTGTTCAAAGGGACTGTTACATGTCATGACTCATGCATTGATTATTGCAGCTTTTATCTGTTCTTTTTTCTACTGCATGTTACAGCACTATTGTCCGTGGAATTATGAAAAGATATTGCCATTAATTCACTAGGAGCAAGCTAGGAGTCAAAAACCTATAGACGGGTGCAAAATTTGTGCTTAAAAAAGCAATTATATTTGCACTACCAGTAATGGCCCGCTGTTTGCAACAGATAGTAAATGTGCCTTTTGACTTTTTTTCACAATGCCTTTTTGCACATTCTGTGTATCAATTCAGTGACATTCTCTGTCATTTTTATATAGATTTCATATATAGAATATGTAGTCTTTGCTGTAAAATTCCTTTTCCTTGCTAAGAGTGCAACCTTTTTTCTTCACCCCTCGTGTGGATGTGAGATATAAACTGTTCCCTTTAGAAGGGGAACGAGACTCTGTGTCATGGAGTTGACACTATGGGAACACTCCTCGTGAGCTGGTGTCTCGAATCTCGATTGGCTACTGAAGTAAGGAGATGTCACAGGCTCGCCAGCAGAGTATATAAGGGCACCTAGAAAGAATGTCATCAGCTTCAATTTTCTGAAGGATGATGTAAAGGCATGCTGAAAGTATGGCAACGTTGTTTCCCAATGTTTCCTTTCAAAGTGGAACTCAACACTCTGTCATGGAGTTGATGCTGTGGGAATGAAATACCCACTACACCATACTGCCCAAATGCCTGCTCACTGTGCTGTGAAATCACCAGCGAGCTAAACTGTGGCCAAAGAATGCCATACAGCACACATAATGATCAAGAACTATCAGCCGACCTGATAGAGAAGAGGCAACCTCTGCAGCTCAATACCACCCCTATTTACCTGATCTACAGTGCAAGTATTCACAGCGCTTTACTTTTTCCACATTTTGTTATATTACAGCCTTATTCCAAAATGGACTAAATTCATTATTTTCCTCAAAATTGTACAAGCAATACCCCAAAATGACAACGTAAAAAAGAAGTTTGTTTGAAACCTTTGCAAGTTTATTAAAATAGAAAATGAAAAAAATCACATGTTTATAAGTATTCACAGCCTTTGCTCAATGCTTTGTTGAAGCACATTTGGCACCAATTACAGCCTCAAGCCTTTTTGGCACACCTATTTTTGGACAGTTTCTCCCATTCTTCTTTGCAAGACCTCTCAAGCGCCATCAGGTTGGATGGGGAGCATCAGTGCACAGCCATTTTCAGATCTCTCCAGAGATGTTCAATCGGGTTCAAGTCTAGGCTCTGGCTGGGACACTCCAGGACATTCACAGAGTTGTCCCGTAGCCACTCCTTTGTTAACTTGGCTGTGTGCTTAGGGTCATTGTCCTGTTGGATGATAAACCTTTGTCCCAGTCTGAGGTCCAGAGCGCTCTGGAACAGGTTTTCATCAAGGATGTCTCTGTTCATTGCTGCATTTATCTTTCCCTCGATCCTGACTAGTTTTCCAGTTCCTACCTCTGAAAAAACATCCCCACAGCATGATGCTGCCACCACCATGCTTCACTGTAGGTTTGGTATTGGCCAGGTGATGAGCGGTGCCTGGTTTCCTCCAGACATGACGCTTGCCATTCAGGCCAAAGAGTTCAATCTTTCAAGGCCACTGTGCTCATGGGACCTTCAATGCTGCAGAAATTTTTCTGTACCCTTCCCCAAATCTGTGCCTCGATACAATCCTGTCTCATAGGTTTACAGACAATTCCTTGGACTTCATGGCTTGGTTTGTGCCAATGTCTGACATGCACTGTTAACTGTGGGACATTATAAAGACAGGTGTGTGCCTTTCCAAATCACGTCCAATCAACTGAATTTACCACAGGTGGACTCCAATCAAGTTATAGAAACATCTCCAAGATGATCAGTGGAAACACTGCCTTTGCCATGGCACTCAAAATTGAGCTCAGGTGCATTCTACCTGAGCTCAATTTTGAGTGCCATGGCAGAGGCTGTGAATACTTATGTACATGTGAATTTTTCATTTTTGTATTTTTAATACATTTGCAAAGATTTAAAACAAACTTCTTTCACGTTGTCATTTATGGGTTATTGTTTGTAGAATTGAGGAAAATAATGAATTTAATCAATTTTGGTAGAACTGACTAGGTAGATTGCAGACTCACTGCGCCTGCCACCAATAATGCAGGGCAGACTAGATGACTGCCCTCGGAACCCTGCCATTAGTTCCAGCGGGAGCAAGTATTAAGCATCCCGTCTTAAGGACCGAGAGAGGCCTCAGGAGAGATCACCTTGGTAGCTTGCCAAGTAGCTCTTATCTGCTGATGGTTGTCCATCCCAACAGTTCCAGTAAATGACAGAGAGCGGCTCGCTAACTGCGATAAAGTTTTTATGCTCTGTGATACCTCACTATGTCCACACTATCATCTCCAGGTATAGATTGAGGGGTGACAAATGAAGGTGAGAGACACAGAAGCGTAAAGCTCATTCTCCTTACTGTACTGCCTGTCCATATAAGGAAACAGACTGATACAGCCTCCAACTAGGCGGGGGCTCAAACTGCCCCTTCACTTGCAATTGGAGGAGGATGGAGCTGGAGGATGGAGAGAAAACCACAGGGGATAGTGGTTTGACTCCTCGCAGGCAATCAAGTCCACTTTCACCTGGCTGAACTTCTGCCATATGGACTCCACTGCTTGAGGGGGTTTGGTCCATCACAGGTCTGGGAGAAAGTGTTTTAGTGCTAAGAACACAGCCCTCATCTCTAGGCAGTTGATGTAGCAAAACAGATAAGGGCCCTACCAAAGACCCCGAGCTGAAACAGCCTTCCATGATCGCTGACTGCTCCTGATAGAAAGGGCACGAAGCACCCGGCGCATGACCCTTACCATATACATGGGTTTTCATAAGGGATGAAACCCTCGGCTTTAGAGCCAGCACTAGAAGGGTCTCATGTGCAGCAAGCCTAATGAAATTACGTTGGCGGCTGCAGCCTTAAGACCTGTCAGAACCTGGCATTGACAGACGGAAAGCTCCTGGCCTAACCTCAGACTGCCTACCATGGTGTGAATAGAATTTACTCGAGCCAGGGACAATTGTGCCCGCATCGTGGTCGAATCCCAAACCACCCTGAGAAACGTTCTCTGGCATTGTGACATTGCTCTTCTTTAGATTTAGTCTAAAACCCAAGGTTTGTGGTGTGTACTACATGTGACTCAGACACCGGCACGCTCTGAAGGCATTCCCATTGCATCAACACCATGACGTGGTGCTGATGTTCCCTCGAAAGGGAACCCTCTTTTAAATATCTATCAGATTAATCTTGTTTTAATATTTTCTGTCACTCTTTTTACAGGACGTTCTTTTAAGATGGACCACAGGAGAAATCGATCAAGAGCCATTCCTTAGTAATTTTGCAGCAAGCTTGTAATTTAGTATATATGTTGTAAGTAAAGTAAATGCAATTATTCACATGATTTATGAATCAAAAATCTGTTTTAGAAATACACAATTTACAGTTTGGGCCATATTTTGTTGTTGTATGCAAAACAATAAATATGCTTTAACAAAAAGGTGTTTTTGTGTATTATTTGTATGACTTCTGATTATTATTCGCAAATTCACACTGGACCGTTTTCACATTTCTGGTTTTGGAACAAAGAAGTAAACTGTAGCAGGGTAAACTTCTATAGTAAATGGGAGACTATATCAAATATAATTTCTATATAATTTTGTTATCAAAATATAAAAAAATCCACTACTGCATTTCCATAATTTTCTAAAAGAGGAAAAAATATAGAGAGATAAGATTGATGGTGGTCAAAAGAGAGAAAGATATCAAATTTACCATCACTGTATTATCTAGCTATTTACTGGTTATGTGTAATGTAATACTAGGGTAAAATATCACGTTAACCTAGATGTTACATTTTAAAAATGTATAATAAAAATGGCTGTATTTACGGTCTTATCGAAAACCTGGTAGGCTACATTTATGTAATCAAAGCATCTGCTGTTTACAGACTAGTTGTTTTCTACAGTATAGTAACAACTACAGTTTTCACACGGTTCACGGGTGTGCACACAAGTTTGGAAAACAGCGTTCACATCACATCCAAACAAACCAAACTCTGACGTCAAATGGACCTCTGTGAAAACACACTAATGACTGTGTCGGTTCTTTTCTGTGAACTGGTCAAATGGGTTGGCCAAAGGGTTTGAATCAATTTGTTGGTGTGTCATGTCTGAAAAATCATATTTCACGAGTTCACACTTACATATAATTTAGAGGGAGTACATTTAAATGCGTATTTGGCACGCTGTCCAGGGGGAGGGCTCCGAGCTCGGAATTTGGCCTGAACCCAGAGTACACCCCCCGTGTATGTAAGTGGTTAGAACTAAAAGTGTGGAGAAGGGGTGGTGGAGGGATGCTGATAAACTGTCAACAAACGGAGGTAAGACTGCTGAATGTCCATTTGACGTCAGAGTTTGGTTTGTTTGGATACCTCTTATTGTTGATTGGCTGAGTGCTCTCCACTCGTGTCAATTATCTGAACGTGCTCCTCCCGAACTTGTATATGTAATAAAACATAATTTAGAGTTGAATGCACATGAACATGAAATGCACATGAAAGTGCGTGAGAAACTGGATTTTCAAGTTGGGTGTGTGTCAATAAGAAACATGGCGGTCTCTGGTTGACGATAAATTTTCATAATTAAAAACATAAGCATTTTTTGTTGTTGTTGAATTTTTAAAAAACGCTACTTTATCAAAATGGTACAAAACTCTGTGACTTTTGTGGCAGATGGGTTGAGGATCCAAATGCAGTCGTTTATTAAGGTAATCCAGAATAGTAGTCCAAAATACAGGTGAAGGGTCAAAACCACAGGGCAAGCAATCAAAACAATAACAGGGAAATCCAGGAAACCAGGCAGCAAATCAGAATCATTAAATGGGAAACCAGAGAGAGCGCTCAGAAATGCAGTGTGACACTTGTATAACAAATCAACTTTTCAAACAAAAAATATCCTAACCTTGACAAAAAGCAGTCTTTGAGAATGTCTAAATATATATGTCTAAAAACATCTAGCCTCTTTATATAGAGCTTTATATGAATAGTGGTTATACCACAGCATTACATGTTTTTCTTTTTTTTTAATCCCACCAGATGACACTTGTTACAATTATATTCAGTTTAGTTAGGTTTTCTGTCCTTGTTATGTGGTTGTTCTATATTGCCTGCCTGCCCGTCTGTCTGACTTTATCTGAGTTTGTTCTGTGAGTAGGCCCTGCTTACTATTACACTCTAAAAAATGCTGGTTTGTTTTAACCCAATTTTGGGTAAAATATGGAAAAACCCAGCCTTTGGGTTAAATTCTTTAATTACATTTTTAACCCAATGGTTGGGTTTGTCCATATTTGACCCAAAATTGGGTTAAAACAACCCAGCATTTTTTAGAGTGTAAAGACTATTTAGTATCTTTATCTTGATTGTCGTGCTCTGGACCTCCACAAGTGTGACAGAATACCAGACCACACAAAAAAATGGATTGTAAGTTCACCGTCCCACACCCTCGCCGCAGTGAGACAAAGCTGAACTCCATAGATATTTTACTGGAACTTAGAGAGGATGATTTCCTACCTCTGTTAATATCACCTGTCTCATTGTCAGTTCCACTGGTCCCACCCAGCCTCCCTCTCCCGCCTCCTCTTCCAAGTTCAGCCCAGTCTCCAGTGTCTCCCGTAAGTCTCTCTGTTCATCCTCAGCATCCTCTCTGCGGCGTGGATTCACCAGGGGCCTTCCGCGAACCATCTCCGACTGGGCTTGTGGATCTTCTGGCTCATCCTCTGGCCGCTGGGTCAGATGTCGCCATTCCATCGCCACGGACTTGCGGGTCGTCCGATGTGCTCTGGCCTCCTTCCATCAGTAAACTGTTGGCATGAAGTCGCGCCTTTCAGGGAGGGGGCCTACTCTCACAATTATATTCAGTTTAGTTTAATTTTCTGTCCTTGTTATGTGGTTGTTCTACTTTGCCTGCCTGCCTGCCTGTCTGACTTTATCTGAGTTTGTTCTGTGAGTACTTACTATTAAAGACGATTTAGTATCTTTATCTTGATTGTCGTGCTTTGGACCTCCACGAGTGTGACAACACTAATCTGCCTTCAAAAAATGGGATTTCAATGTTTTCATTGAAAAACAATGTTCAATGTACGCGTGTAAATTATTGACATTTAACTTATTTACAAGAAGTACAGTTGTAACATGAAAAGTTACCCTGGGCATCAACAAGAGCAGTCAGAGAGAAGGTCTAAGTATCTGCATGAACAAGTTTATCCCTCAAACTAGAGCTAAACGATCAAGATCAAGTGGTTGATCTGAACTGAGGATCACTTTGAATAATGTGCCTAATGTCATTACTCAATTAAGTAATTACTTCACTGTTATATGATGCAAAACCACACGTGCATTACACACAAGAATCATTGAACATACAAGTGCCATTGGGAGACAGGATGACATCTCCAATTTGTCATCATTTTAAGTGTGCCAAACATTCATTGTCTGACATGATGTTCCTAGGCATTGAGAGGATTTTACCTCATAGAAGAGGTGAAGATAGAGACAAGAAATTGTTACAAATGGAGGCCTTCTGGATTTTTTAACTTAAGGCTTTATTACCTGATGGTATGAATTAAGAATTATAACGTCCCTGTTTTTTTTTGTTTTTTTTGACACTTTGTATTGTTTGTTGTGTTTGTATAATTTGCATATTTTGTGATATTTATATTATTTTCTGCAGTTGTATATTTTTAATCAGTGTTGGGGAAAATAACTTTTAAAAGTAGGCTTATGCATTACAATATTGCGTTACTCCCTAAAAATGGGGTGGGGTGGGGGTGACAGGAGAGCTGTCACTTGCATTACTTATTTGAAAAAAATAATAACTCAGATATTTTGTTGTAAATTTAGAAGTAATGCGTTACTTTACTAGTTACTTATAAAAAGTAATCTGCATTACTTAATGCGTTACCCCCAACACTGTTTGTAATCTTTTTTTTTTTTTTTTTTTGAGCTGGTTCATAGGAAGTAACCGGACGAGTTTTTGTTAGAAAAGAAATGCATAGTAGGGTACCATTGGTTGATGATGTAAGGAACCGCTAAATCGTTTTTTTAACCAGTTAACGAACTGTCCGAAACGAAAGAACCGGTTCATGGAAATGAATCAGATTTTACTTCACTAGTTTGTAAAGTTCTGTGCTTGCTTATGTTAAGTGACATAATATCTTGGAATCCAGCTGATTATCCCTAATTTGATAATCTAAAGAAAAAGGTGAATGTTTGTTGTAATGTGAACACTGAAGATATGTGCTGCAACGCCTACTCGTGCTTGTCTAGCTTTTAATTCACGTGCACCTTGCACCATTCAGTTTATAAATTCAATTTTTTTTTGCTAGACTGTTTTAGTCTGGAATGAATTCGATGTTGCTTTTGAAAAAATGTTTCTGTGTGTACCCTCAGATGAAATACAGAACCTGCCACAATATGCATTGCTTTACACACTGTTTCAAAGAATATACAGCAGACCTTTAGATGCATGCATGCTACAAATATAAGCATTGAATTTGTGTGTATTACACTATATACTGTATCAGTATTTGTCTCTGCTTAGAAAGGCTACTTGTGATAACCTTGGATCCGTCGTGTGGCTTTCTGTATTATGGTGGTTATTAACATATTGGTATATTAATATTAAATCCGCTTCCATTAATTTTTAGCTGTAAAATGCAGCTTGTTACATTGCTTGTTATTTCAAACTGGTATTTCTTACCATATTATTTTAATGTATGGTCATAATTATGAATACACTGGTTTGTAGTGCAAATGAATTTACCGTTTACTGCACTTTGTCGTTCTTCTAGTTATTTAACATATTGTGACAAATGAATCGCAAGTCTCGCACATTCACAGAAAATAGCTTACTTCAGCATTGCAAAATAACATAGATATACACCTGGAAACTGGATATTTGTTTCTGGTTTCCCTTGTTCTTGTTTCCTCTCATTACTTTGCCTAGGTGTGTCCATGGCCATACACAGGATTTTAGGAGATCTGAGGTCCAAAAGCTTGCTAGTGTGTAGAAAAATTGCTTTCCCTGATCTACACAAGTGCATTTTAAGATACAGGGCAACATTTGGATAGAACCATGTCATTGGGCAGTATCATAAATGATCTGCCAAGCAAGAAGACTTGATATCAATTTCACATGTTTTTATACACTCATGTTCTCTTGTTCATGCTCTGGTGTTGTCCATGTTATGCTATTTGTGGTGAGTCTTAGTTTCTCATGCTTTAATTGATTGATTTCCCATTATATTCTAATGTTGTGCATTTGGCTAAACAACCCCTGCATGACAGTATCCAGTTGAAAAGAAATCCAAAGCAATTTAACCACAGAGGGAGCAGAGAAATGGCATGAGAGAAATGAAAATCCATGACAAATTAGCTCACTTAAAGAAGGTTTTATTAAAACAGCATCAATAACAATTCAATCAAAAACAATAACAAATGTGTTATTAAGCAGTAAGCCTGAAACATTATAGGCATGTACTCTGTGCCGTAAAGACTTCTTAAGTTTGTACATTATGGACCAATGGGAGGTGGCACTTGGGGAGAGGAATTATCAGGATATATTTTGTTCAGATCCTCCATGACAGTTTCATACTCTTTTTTCCAGGCCTCTGTTGTCAGTGAAGATGGGCTGACCTCCAGGAACTTATATGCATCTTTTGTCTGCAAGCTAAAGATGCTCTTTGCAATGAGACAGGATTCACCGAAGGACTTCCAATGCTGAAAGATTTGAGGTATACAAAATCAATCACAGAAAAGAGAATGCAATCAAGGTTAAAAAAATTCTGTAATCCTGAAACTGAACATTTTAGCAATGCCTAAGTTACCTCTTGTGCTGTAGTAATAGTCTGCAGAAAGATCTCCTTCATTTCAATCTCCTCGATTAAGTGTTCATTAGCAAAAGTCTCGTCTTTGAGAGCCCCTAGCATTACACTCACCGATTCCCAGAACTTCTGAAGCTGAATCAGAATGCTTTGGATTCGGGAAAGGCATTTTTGGACATCATTCAGATGGACAGGGTCAGGTATTGAACCTTTAGAAACAATATTAAGCAAACATTAATTATGAGAGATCACTCTGAGGCTTCTGGTGTAAATCAGGGAATGTGTCAAACATGATTGGAGATCTTTTAAGTGAAAGCATCTTACCATTTTCTATTTTAATGCTTGCCAACTTCAGCTGCATATCAGTCATCCTGATTTGAATGTTCCACTCCTTGCTCATCAGGCTTGACTTCTCAACGGAGAGTTGAGTCAATTCGCTGGACAGAAGCTGGGCTTTTGCAGCTACACCAGGGGCAGTTGCAGTATCATAAATTGATTTAACAATGGGTCCAACAAATGGTACAAGGGCAGCTAAGATACCCAGACCATTACTTTTGCTAGAAGCCTCTCTGACATGATTCTGCAGCTCTTGGTTTTTCTGTGCAATCTTTGCGTCAATTTGTCCAATTTTCTCATTGTTTTTCTTCATTTGATCATCAAGCTCTCTCACCGCATTTTCCTGGGCAGTCATCTCCAGAGAACTTTGATCTTTTCTTTTTTCTGTCTCAGCCTTTTCAAGAATTACATCACTGGTGCATGAAGCCACACTGTGGTTGTGTTTCTCATATCTGGTGATGATAGATTTCAGATTAATCATCAGCTTAAACAGTAAATGTTCTTGATATACACTGAGACTCTTGTTCTGTTTCATCCAAAAGGAATTTTGGCAAAAGTTTTCCAGATATGGTAAATTCAACAAATCTTACTACACTTTCTTATGCTAAAAGTAACATTTTGGCAACATTTTGAAACATTTTACCTGTCTACCATCAGTCCCACTTTGTCAACAATTTCAGTGATCCATGCTCTGGCTTTTTCCAGGGACTTGATAGCCAAAGTGGTTTTGTCTTTTTCTACAGCAATCTTCAGCGCAGGCAGCAGCGTGGTAACTAGGTTTTTACTTGTGGCCGCACACTGAAAGAAAGCAGAAATGCCTACATTGTTTATCCACATTTCATACTTTACATAGGAAACAACTGGTCAAAATCAATCAATCAATGAAACATAAAAGCTCTATTGTGTGTCTTATAACCAGTTCAAAGATTAGGCTCAGTTGAGATGCCAATCAAGAGTGAAATAAGTGCAGCAACTATGGACAGTTCTCAGAAAGTTCAGTTCATTTCAGTAGTTTGTGAAAAGTTTTTGCTGGCTGGCAAACTCCTTCAAACTGCCATTAGTCCATGATGATTACGTAATAGGTGGGTCAGCTCAAGGGCTGTGCTGTATCATTAATTCCTTCACTGAGTCAGAATGAAGTTGAGTAGAGTGCCAAATTGCAGATGTAGAAACATATCCACATTTCTGCAATCAGAAGCATTCTTAACCACTCTTTTCTCATCATTATCATTTTTATTGTGTGGTTGTATTATGAAGAGATAGAGTGTAGCACATATTTAAATATTCATCTAAACACTGCAGATTTCTTGCCAGTATTTAAAATTATTTTATGACTTACATCTCTCTTGGTTAAGAGAATGGTGGACCCATGATGGTAAACAGATCTTGTGCAGTATGTATAACAATGCTATGTATAACTCATCTCTCGGACAGATGGAAGTACACTCTTAAAGATAATGGTTCATTAGTGGCATCTATGATTCCATGAAGAACATTTAAAATACAGGGAACTTCTAGTCATAACAGGTTCTTTAGATTTTTAAATATTCTTTACATGGCTCCTTAAAGAACTGTTCACTGAAAGTGTCTTTGGTTAACCAAAAATGATTATTCTATAGCACTCAAACCCATAATTGGAGTCTTTAATTTTAAGAGTGTTATTGCATGCAATAACAGAAATGGCTCAAGAACATTGGCTTTACCTTCAGCAGAAGAGCCTCAGAGGACCCAAAGAGAAGCTGAGTTTCAATAGCACGCTCTCTGAGAACCCTCTCCAACTTGGGGAACTTAGCCAAGCAGAGATAAGAGAGATGGTAGAGCAAAGCTGTACGCTGAGCAGATGGAAGAAGCTCCGTAACAAAGTCAGGGCTACTTGCAACCGTAACTTCTGTAGAATTACAAATGTGATAGTTACAACTTGATGGTTTTGTGTCAGTTATTAACAACATAAAACATGTGAGAGGTTCACATTTTATTAGGGTAAAACAATTCCAGTATTTATTCCTACCTTTGCTGTTTGACATTTTGTCTGTAAAGGAAGTACCTGAAAAACACTGAAATACAACACCATCATGAGACAAGAATCCTAAAAACAATTGATGGGAGAGGTCAGTAAAAGTTACCTGTAAGATGAATGAACCTCTAAGCAATGAAGTTGACAGTATCAGCATTTGGAATTTATACTCTATGGCACTTCCTTAAAATTGTTTGTCATGTACTGTACAACAGATTTATGGGGGATTTAGCCTTGGGGGATTTATGTGGTTGGGCAGAAAGAGACTTGCATTTTCAAAATTCTTCTTACCACAACTGTTATTATTCATACCAACTGTCTAAAATGATAAATTCAAACATTCTTATTTCAAGCAGTGCATTTCCTTGTTCATTGTGCTCTAGTTTGCTCAAATAAATAAATAAATAATCTCAGTTTGCTCAAATAAATCAAACCGTTTTATTCCATTTTAAAGGATGCATTTTTTTTCATAAACTGTATATAAAGAGAACGTCTCGGTTACGTATGGTAACCCTCGTTCCCTAAAGGAGGGAACGGAGACGTACGTCGGACGTCACCGACGAATTGGGATCACTTCTGGGAGCCCCTATCAACTTCGAGATATAGAGAACGGGCCAATGGCCATTGGCGTGCGAGATTTGCATCTCGCGCTGCGGGTATAAACAGGAGGCGAATGCAGCGCACTATTGTTTTTCACTGAGGAGCCGAACTAGTGACTCGGCCATGCAGTGATGGTACAGCAACTGTGGCGACGGGACGTACGTCTCCGTTCCCTCCTTCAGGGAACGAGGGTTACCATACGTAACCGAGACGTTCCCTTTCAGTCGGTCACGTTCGACGTACGTCGGACGTCACCGACAAATTGGGATCCCTTTGGAAAACGCCACAGTTACTACCACTTCCAGCGCCCAGCGAGAGCCCCTCAGACCCCGTCTGTTCCGGGCGGGGAATTCACGCAGGGAAGTCACACTGCTGTTCCGCAAGACCCACTTCAGCAGACTATTGGATAACGCTGGGAAAGCGTGCCCAGAGGGACGCTGCGGAAGCCACATCATGCCCGAAGGGAGTTACCATGTGGAAAATACACGTATGGACTGGCCGTGGGCAGTGCAACATACGGAAGTCCCAGGGGTGGCCCCGGCCAAACAGGCGGGGGAACAACACCTAACTGAGACGGCAGAGAGCTCTGCCGAGGGAAAGACACGGGCTCGCCGTAGGGAGCCGTACCGTGGAAGAATACACATATGGGACCGCCGTGGGGGTCACAACATATGGAACCCAGCCTAACACAAGTTCCACCAATGCATACGAGTGTTAGACCTGGCGTCGGACGCTCCGCCACATCCGACTGCTGCGGGTTGCGGGAGTGGCGCAGCAAGCCGACACTTAGAACGGGCACTTCGGTGTTACTGACTATGGGAAGCGAGCACACAGGAAGGTACCGGCTCTACACGGAGGCTATAAAATCTAGCGAACGTGTTAGGTGTCGCCCAGCCCGCAGCTCTACAATATCTGTCAGCGAGGCGCCACGAGCCAACGCCCAGGAAGAAGCTACACCCCTAGTGGAGTGGGCTCTTAACCCGAGCGGGCAGGGCACGTCTTGGGTTTGGTACGCCAAGAAGATGGCATCCACTATCCAGTGGGCCATCCTCTGCTTGGAGACAGCCTTTCCCTTCTGCTGGCCTCCATAACAGACGAAGAGCTGTTCTGAGGTCCTGAAGCTTTGCGTTCTGTCCACGTAAGTCCGCAGAGCGTGGACTAGACAGAGAAAAGCTAGGGCTGGGTCTGCCTCCTCCGAAGGCAGCGCTTGCAGGCTCACCACCTGGTCCCGGAAGGGAGTGGTGGGAACCTTGGGCATATATCCGGGCCGGGGTCTCAGGATTACATGAGAGTTACCGGGCCCGAATTCCAGGCACGATTCGTCGACCGAAAATGCCTGCAGGTCCCCTACCCTCTTGATAGAGGCCAATGCAGTCAGGAGTACTGTCTTCAGAGACAGGATTTTTAACTCAACTGACTGCAAAGGCTCAAAGGGCGCCCTCTGCAGTGCGGTTAGCACCAGAGTTAAGTCCCAAGAGGGTATAGAGGGAGAGCGAGGCGGTTTTAGTCTCCTCGCCCCCCTCAGGAACCTGACGATCAGATCGTGCTTCCCTAGAGACTTACCACCTACCATGTCATGATTAGCGGCGATAGCGGCAACATAGACTTTGAGGGTGGAGGGAGACAGCCTTCGCTTCGACCCGTCCTGTAGAAAGGAAAGCACAGAACCGACCGAACATCTCCGGGGGTCTTCTCAGCGAGAAGAACACCAGTCGACGTACAGGTTCCACTTCAACGCATAGAGGTGCCTCGTAGAGGGAGCTCTAGCGGAAGTGATGGTGTCTACCACAGCCTGTGGTAGGCCACCTAGAACCTCCGCGTCCCGTCCAGGGACCAGACACCGGACGCGGGTGCCATAGGGTGCCCCGTCTCTGAGTCAGGAGGTCCTTCCTCAGAGGAATGGGCCAGGGAGGTGCTGTCGCGAGAACCAAGTCCAGTTGGGCCAATAAAGAGCAACCAACAGGACTTGCTCCTCGTCCTCCCTGACCTTGCACAGAGTCTGTGCAAGAAGGCTCACTGGGGGAAACGTATACTTGCGTAGGCCCCGGGGCCAGCTGTGTGCCAGCGCATCCGAGCCGAGGGTCCCCTCGGTCAGGGAATAAAACAACTGGCAATGGGTCGTGTCCGGGGCGGCAAACAGGTCTACCTGTGCGGTCCCGAAGCGACTCCAGATCAGCTGGACCACCTGGGGATGGAGTCTCCACTCTCCGGGGAGCACTGGCTGTCGTGAGAGCTCGTCGGCCGCACGATTGAGCAGGCCCGGAATGTGAATGGCACGAAGCGACCTCAGATGCTTCTGACTCCATAGGAGGAGATGGCGGGCGAGTTGAGACATGCGACGGGAGCGTAGACCACCCTGTTTGTTGACGTATGCAACGGCCGCAGTGTTGTCCGTACGGACCAGAACGTGCTTGCCTAGTAGCGGCGTTTTGAAGCGGCCCAGCGCAAGACGAACTGCTAACAACTCGAGGCAATTGATATGCCATTGCAGTTGAGGCCCCGTCCACAGACCCGAAACTGCAAGCCCATTGTACGTGGCACCCCAGCCGGTGGATGAGGCATCCGTGGAGACAACAACATGCCTGGACACTTGTTCTAGGGAAACTCCTGCCCGTAGAAACGAAGGGTCCGACCACAGGCTGAAGGTTTGGCGGCACCTCTGAGTCACGGGGACACCACTGTGCCACGCCCATCTCAGGACTCGGTCGTGTAGCCAGCGTTGAAGCGGTCTCATATGAAGCAATCCGAGCGGCGCTACAGCGGCTGCGGATGCCATATGCCCCAGGAGCCTCTGAAAATGTTTCAGTGGTACCGCTGTCCTGCATTTGAACGAATTCAAGCAGTTCAACACCGACTGGACACGCTCCTCTGTGAGATGCGCTGTCAGATTGACCAAGTCCAGCTCCATACCGAGAAAAGCGATCCTCTGCACGGGGCAGAGTTTGCTCTTTCCCCAGTTGACCCGAAGTCCCAACAGGCTGAGGTGACTGATCACCGTGTCTCTGTATTCACACAACAGGGACAGTCCTGAAGGGAACGACCTTCAGGTCGATCGCTGCAAACCAATCTTGGGGACGGATGTACTCGAAAGTGCGCTTCTGCGTCAACATCTGAACGGGCGGTTTGTGAAGGACTCACAGGACCAAGATTGGTCATAACCCACTGCTTTTCTTGGGCACAATGAAGTAGGAGTTATAGAACCCCAACTTCGGCTGGAGGGACCGGCTCCAATCGCGTCCTTCGCCAGTAGGACTTCGATCTCTTTCCACAAGATGGGCGTCGCAGCTCCACACAACAGTGAAGTGGACGCCCAGAACTTGGGAGGATGCCGTGCGAACTGAATCGCATAGCCGAGCCTGGTGGCGCAGGTGAGTCAGCGGGACCGTCCCGGAAGTGCTAGCTAGGCTTCCGGAAACCGTACCATGAACACACCCGCCCCACAGACGTACCCGCAGTAGGGCAGCGAAGTGGAGGGCAGGGACCCGACCCAAGAGGCACAGCGTCCTGAAGTGGGGTCTGAGTGCGCACGCAGCACCTACCTGCCCCCACGGTTGGACGGAGGGTATGAGAGAAGGCATGGTAGTGTTCTCAAGCCATACGCTGCGGTCCGCTGGCGACTGAAGGAGGGGCAGAGAGTGGCAAGGCTTTCTGGCGTCACACACTGCCTACCTCACTTCCTTCCTCAGCGGGGAACAAGAGTGGCGAGGCATAGCGTCGCGCACTGCCGTCCTCACACCGCTGAGAAGAGGGGAATGAGAGTGGCGAGGCCTCCCGGCGTCGCACACTGCCATTCTCGCCCTCTTGTGGGGAGGGGAATGAGAGCGGCGTGGCTTCATAGCGTCACACGCTGCCATTCCTGAACTCCCGAGACCCAGAGGTATTGGAACTGCTCTTAAGAATTTGGGTACCACTGGCTGTAACACCGGTGGCGGAACAAAATTTAGCAATGATTCTCCACCCGGCCCTCCTCCGGGGAAGAGCAGCTTCAACCAAGTCCAGGTCACCCGTCTCAGCTGACTGGCAGCCAAGACGGGTGGCATCGTGGGATGCCCATGGCGAGCAGACTGAGGGGTTCCATCTGCTTTGCACTGTGGAGGACTGCTGCACAGTCACCGACAGTGTCGCCGAAAAGGGTCACCTTGTGAGATGTGAGCATCGAGAGAGCGTACTCTGGCGACGTCTCACACCCCTGCAAGGTAGCCCAAGGGTGTTTCTGGACCAGGGTGGACATCGTCTGGCCAAGGGCCAGCGCTGTGACTTTAAATGTAAATCAGTCACTGTGCGCAGCTTATTTATTTTTTTTAGGAACCAGCAATCCCACCTGTAAGCTACCAGCAGGCATGCAAGACTGTGAGC
Source organism: Rhinogobio ventralis (assembly GCA_039654625.1). Taxonomy (NCBI): domain Eukaryota; kingdom Metazoa; phylum Chordata; class Actinopteri; order Cypriniformes; family Gobionidae; genus Rhinogobio; species Rhinogobio ventralis. The sequence goes on from CM077216.1 coordinate 22,813,767, forward strand.
GTGGCCGTCGAGACGGCACACGGCGCGCTGAACACTCAAGCCCCTATGAAGAAGGCAAGACGAACAACGCGCCGACGTGGTCATGCTCTCATGAGAGAACATGAACCACCCACGAACACAGTCTCAGCATGCTTGCGATGCGATAGAGGAGTGAGGGCCCACGGAGATGTACTCGGCAGGGAAGCCCCACTGTAATCCTCAGGTCACCAAGGCTTATTAGCCGAAGTAGCCCCTTTCTGGTGCACCAGAAAAGAAACTAGATCGGGGAATAGGCGAAGGGACTCAACCCCGTTTGAGGTTAAGTCTCGACCGCGCATCTAAAGCGCCGAGTGACGCGCTGGGTTGCTGTGACAACCCGCGCTGTCAGCCGGCAGCTAGACGGCACACGGCGCGCTGAACACTCAAACCCTCACGAGGAAGGCGAGACGAACAACGCGCCGACGTGATCCCGTTCTCCTGAGAGAACATGGATCACCCACGAACGCAATCTCAACATGCTTATGCGAGAGGGATCGTGGCCGTCAAAGGACAGGAAACAACCGCATCCAGAAACGCACAGGTGGAATGACGTCTTGAAAAAGACGCAGTGTCACACCCGCGCTGCTCTTTTAGAAGAAAGCTCTTTTAAATGTGCTGAAGCACCCAGGAACGACCGCGGCAAAACACAGGAGAGTAGTGCAGCCTGTGTATGCACTCACCGTTGGAAACGCCCTCACCAAACCAACAGTGCTGTAAAAACAGCAGTTTATCACTGTATCAGTGAGCTCGCGGCCGCCGCTGATCGTGCCTTCTCTCCCAGCACTCAAAGAAGCATCTTCTCTCGTTCTCTCTCTTTCTGCTGAAGCAGGAACAGTCTCCTTCATCAACACCGTGTTCGGCTTCGAAGTGAATGACAATAGTGCGCTGCATTCACCTCCTGTTTATACCCGCAGCGCGGGGCGGAGCGCGAGATGCAAATCTCGCACGCCAATGGCCATTGGCCCGTTCTCTATATCTCGAAGTTGATAGGGGCCCCCAGAAGTGATCCCAATTCGTCGGTGACGTCCGACGTACGTCGAACGTGACCGACTGAAAGGGAACTGCTGTTCCGTAAGACCCACTCAGTGTGACTATTGAATAACGCTGGGAAAGCGTGCCCCTCTTGGGGAAGGGAATGCTGCGGAAGCCATATCCTTCCCATGGGAAGGTGAATATGGAAGTTACACATATGGACTAGCCAAGCAGGGTAGTACAACATATGGTACCTTAGTCTCTAAGGTGGTTCCAGCCTAGTTCTAGGGGGGAAAGAACACCAGCAGAGACAACAGAGCTAGCTCTGTCAAGGAAAAGACATAGCCGAGTAGGGTTGCCGTACTGTGGAAGAATACACATATGGGGTCACCGCAAGGACCACTACACATGGACACCCAGCCTAACACAGGTTGCACCATGCATACGCTCCGCCACGTCTGACTGCCGAGGGTGAGGGAGGAACTCAACAGGGTTAGCCATTTCTGGGGAACTCTACTGGAGTCAAAGATGCACATAGCCGGCCCAGCGGGTGTAATATGCTGAAGAGTGTAATATGTTGAATTAGATTTACTGTATGTGTTTACATAAGGTTTAATGAAGTAATCAGTTTAAATCAGCTTCTGTCACATGCCTGTCCTGACTCGTGTAGTACATGTGGTGTTTTGTTATTTTGGGCCATGTGCTCGTGTCTCTGTCTGATCCCTCCCCTCTTGTTATCTTATTAGCGTTTGATTTCTCCCACTTGTTCCCTCATGATCAGTTACCCTTTATAGGTTCCTTGTGTTTTGCAGTCTTTGTCGGTTCGTTGTCTATCGTCTCTTGTTCCCCATGATCCTGTTTTGGTATGTTTTGAGTTGGTTTTGTTGTTATATGTTTTCCTCCTCGTGGGTTATGTTTGTTATTTTTGTTAATAAATCGTCTTTTCCTGCATTTGAGTCCTCACCCAGTTTTTCCTTGTTTTGACGTAACAGCTTCATTCTCAGTAAAACTATGAATGTGAAGCATCACATCTGATTGTTTATTCACAAACGTGCTCCCTTACAGGTATATGAAGCGTTAATTTGCACACATGTGAATATTAGTGTTTCTAAATGTATTCTTGCTAAGTATTGTGTTGTATTATTGCGTGAAGTGTGATACGGGCTGAGTACAATGTAAAGCTGTAGAGTTATCGGCTGGGGAACACGAGGTTGGCGTGCAAATCGTTCATGTGTGTATGTAGGGCGATTAAATGTATACGGTTGAGTTTGTTCTATAAATTGCTCTGTTTAGTTAAATGTAGATGTATGATTTGTATTGTCGTGTGTGTTTTGTATGAGATGTGGGCTCGTGAATATAAAGAGTGTGGATGTTTTAGTGTGGGATGTGCACTACTTTAAGTGTATACTCATTTATTCACTGTGAACTTGGGGTGCATTGTTAAAGGGGAAGTACATTAAGAGAGCTCATGCATTTATTGTGTATAAAATTATATAAATAAGAGAGCTCATGCATTGTTGTCTGTATTAATTGTTCACTTATTGCCACAAATTCATTCTCAGTAAAACTATGAATGTGAAGCATCGCATCTGATTGTTTATTCACAAACGTGCTCCCTTACAGGAGTACTACACAGGCGGGAGTGGCGTTGCAAGCCGACACTTAGAACGGGTTCTTCGCGCTATTGGCCACTAGGGGCAAGTACACAGGAAGATACCGGCTCTACACAGAGGATATAGAATCTAGTGAACGTGTTAGGTGTCGCCCAGTCCGCAGCTCTGCAAATATCTGTTAGTGAGGCGCCTTGAGCCAGCGCCCAGGAGGAAGCAACACTTCTAGTTGAGTGTGCTTGGGACTGATACACCAAGACAATCCAGTGGGCTAACCTCTGCTTGGAGACAACCTTTTCCTTTCTGCATGCCTCCGTAACAGACGAAGAGCTGCTCTGAGGTCCTGAAGCTTTGTGTTCTGTCCACGTAACACTGCAAAGCTCGGACGGGACAGAGCAAAGCCAGGGCTGGGTCTGAGGTCAGAGACAGGTCCCAAGAGGGTAACGAGGTAGGATGAGGAGGATTTAACCTGCTCGCACCTCTAAGGAACCTAACGATCATGTTGTGCTTCCCTATAGACTCACCTTCGACTGCATCATGATACGCCGCGATTACCGCGACATACACTTTACAGCCTTTACAGCCTGTGGTAGGCCACCAAGAACCTCCGCGTCCCGTCCAGGGACCAGAAATGGAGTTTCCAGAGGTCTGGACGTGGGTGCCATAGAGTGCCCCGTCTTTGAGAAAGCAGGTCCTTCCTCAGAGGAATGGGCCAGGGAGGGGCTGTCGCGAGGAGTGGGAGTTCGGGGAACCAAGTCCGGTTGGGCCCAAAGAGGTCCCATATCAGCTGGACCACCTGGGGATGGAATCGCAACTCTCCCGGAAGTGTGGGCCAGAACCGCTCAAGAACTGCTCAGGGCATCTTGTACACTCTGAAGAGTCTAGAAAAACATTATTGCTCATAGTTAAGGTTGGTTTTCCATTACACAGATTTTTTTTTTGTTACCTACACAACTGTCTAGCTCAATGTAAAAAAAAAAAAAGTTATTTCTATTCAATAATAATTATCATTTAATCATGTTATTAATTACTATATATATGTAATACCTGTTGTGTTACTGACTTCTCCTGCTGCACAGGGAGGACAGTCGAAGCAGCAGACAGGTTTTCCTTTTTGGCTCAGTATTGTATAGTTGAGAATGTGAACGCCGCGTTCTCTGAGTGGAACACCGGCTGCCTCTGCGACCTTCATAAAGACGCGAGGTGACAGGGACAGCCTGAAGGGAAGGACTTTGTACTGATATGCCTGCCCTTCGAACGCAAAGCATAGAAACGGTCGAGGGAGAATCGAGACATGAAAGTACGCATCCTTCAGGTCGATCACTGCAAACCAATCTTGGGGACGGATGCATTCGAAAATGCGCTTTTGCATCAACATCTTGAACGGGCACTTGTGAAGGGCCCGGTTCAAGACTCGCAGGTCCAACATCGGTCGTAACCCACCGCCTTTCTTGGAAGCACATTTGTGAGGTCAGGCACTGATGTTGGATGAGAAGGCCTGGCTCGCAGTCTCCGCTCTAATTCATCCCAAAGGGGTTGAGGTCAGGAAGGGGCCATTTCCAAAATGTTCCCACAAAGTTGAAATTGTGAAATTGAAATTGTCCAAAATGTCTTGGTATGCTGAAGCATTAAGATATTCTTTCACTGGAAGTAAGGGGCCAAGCCCAACCCCTGAAAAACAACCCCACACCATAACCCCCCCTCCACCAAACTTTATACTTGGTACAATGCAGTCAGGCAAGTACCGTTCTCCTGGCAACCGCCAATCCCAGACTTGTCCATCGGATTGCCAGACAGAGAAGCGTGATTCGTCACTCCAGAGAACATGTCTCCACTGCTTCAGAGTCCAGTGGCAGCATGCTTTACACCACTGCATCCGACGCTTTGGCACTTGATCTAAGGCTTGGATGCAGCTGCTCGGCCATGGAAACCCATTCCATGAAGCTCTCTACGCACTGTTCTTGAGCTAATCTGAAGGCCACACAAAGTTTGGATGTTGTAGCTATTGACTCTGCAGAAAGTTGGCGGCTTCTGGCACTGTGTGCCTCAGCATGCACTGACCCCGATCTGTGATTTTACGTGACCTCACAGGTTTACGTGGCTACACACGTCCGCGTATGGCGTTGGCGTCACTTACTGATCGAGGATCAGTGATCCTTAGCAGCTGTATTTATGATTTGAGCTTGAGCTTCAGAAATGCTTGGGAAAATGTAGCTTGTGTGGACACTACTGCACTACTTGATCAACAAAAAAGTTTCACTACTGAAAAGCTATTCGATTCAGAAATAACATCACTAATTGTAGTGACGCTACTGCCCAACACTGGTGTAAACATACTTGGCAATAAAGCTCATTCTGATTCTAATTCTGAAAAATTCATCATTAATTCACAAAAATCAGCAGTTTTATTTGTTTGCTGACTGTGAGGAACAAATTCAATAGACCCTTTTCACATTTCCGGGTTTCTCAAAGCGGAAGTCGTCATAGTTGGGTTAACTATTATAGTGGTGAATGAGAGAATACATTAAATATATTTTTTGTGTCCCCATTTGCTCAAATAGCAAAAGAAAAACTCCACAATAATGATTTCACAACTTTCAAAAAGAGGGAAAAATAGAGTGAGATTGAAAACGGCAGTTATAAATGTACATACATTTTTTTTAAAATGAAAATACAAAAAACGTTGCAGGATTTACGATATTGAATACCGTTAAAACGCATCTTCACAGTCTGTGAAAAGGGTCCATTCATATTTAATTCTTTCTTCTGCAATCTTCATCTCCATTCTCAGCAGCGACTGTGAACGTCAAATTATGCACTTGATCATTATGAATTCAAAAACTGGCGCCTCAAGAAGCATTATATGTTTTACATCAGTGATATCAAACGCTCAATGCGCACATTCACCGAGTGAATTGGGAAAACATTTTGAGTGATTAATAACTTAACTTCTGCTCTGTACCTCATACAAAACTGTTATATACTGCCAGAGAGGACTGCAACTGCAACACATCATCATTCGGACCTCTTTTATTACTGCTTTTTTTTGCAATAAATCAGTGTGATTAGGGGAGAGTGGGGTAAGATGAATTAGGCAGAAGTGCAATGAATTATGATTTTTTTAATGATCATAACACATCTATTACAAAGGGTTCTAAAAATATGGCTTCTTATAAAAAAGTGTTCCTGTGGTTCAATTTACCCCAGGTTAAGTGTAAGTTGATCCGAGGCAGTGGGTAAGTTGCACCATCTGGGTGTAAACTGACCATCTAACTTAATCTGAATCCAACCCATTTGAAATTTTAAAGATAATTTACCTCTTTTAAAAACTAATTTAATAATCAAATTTACAGATATTTATTATCATATTTATTTTCTTAAATCTAATTTAAACATAAAACCGACCAAATTAAGTTGAAATTTCAATATCTTTATTTGTTTGCATTTCTGAAACATGTTGAACAGAACACCAAAGTTTTAACCTTCCCAAAAACAGACTAAACAGAGAGTTTAAGTAAAATTAAATAAAAACTGAATTAGAATGAATTAAGGTCACTCTTGGCATGGTAGTTTTTCTGCAATGTCGAACATGTTAGACCTTTAGGGACTACAAGTGGAAATATATACTGTATATGATTAAGCATCTTATGGTTCTTATCAGAGAACTCCTCAGAGAATTTAGCTCCTACTAAATAAACTCAAACTAAAAAATAATTACTAATGATTACTATTATGCAGGTGCAAGTTCATCTAATTTGAGACATACAGAGTCATTGTGCAATCTTTGTTACCCATATCTTGAAGGCCAAAAGAAAAACGTACTATCATTGCATTACATTGCATTACTTTTTCTCACCTGGGCTGTTTAGCAGTTTGCCAGGTCTTACCTACTTAACCTACTTAAAGAGGTTTTTCCACATTTTTAAGCAAGTTACAGTTATCATGCAATATGGGGAAGGAGAAAGAACTTTCTAAAGATAAAAAAAAAAGCATGAAATGGTGCAATGTCTTGCAAAAGGCATGAAAACAACAAATATTTTGTGAAAACTTAATGGAGATCATCAAACTATCAAAAGATTTGTGAGTGATTTAGAGCACAGAAAAACTTGGTCAGTTAAAGACTTATTAAGGGAGGTTTCTATCAAACAAATTAATTGTATTAAAAGTGCAACTATAAAAAAGCCACCTGAGTGAGGTCTGTGGGCCAAAAGTAAAAGTTACATTGTATCAAACGGTTTCAAACAATTACATTTAAAGTGGTTTAAATGGCTCCGCTCATCTATAATTTCGACATTTTAAAACATTAAGCAATCTGCTTAACTAATCCAGTTTTATAGTACAATGATGTTTTAGTTTGTTTTTAAACACCAACTGACATTTAAAAAATGAAAGATTATACACAAAAAATAAAAGAAACTTGAACATTTAATAAACTAAATGACCCAGATAGCATACATTTCTGGCCTTCAGATACTGTATGGCCCATGTGCAACATACTGGTTTTAGTGCAAGTTTTCGCTTGTTATGTATGTGGCAAGATATGGCCAGTGTGCAACAAACTGGTTTTAGGGTGAGTTTGATTTGTTGTTTGTAGCCAGATATGGCCCATGTGCAACAAACCGGTTTATCACTTTGTTTCTGTGTTCTAGTTTTAGTTCCTGTTGTTGCCTTGGTTTTTGATTATGTCCTGTCATGGTTATTGATTGTTCATCACCCGTGTCTTGTTTGTTTACTTTTTTTCCGTATTGCCATGTGTTTGCCTATTGAGTTTTCTGGTTATGTTAATGGTGTTATTTATAGTCCATATTCCTAGTTTTGTATCATAGAGAAATATTTGGTTTTGTAAATTGTATACTCTTCCCTGTATTCTTTGCTTTCTGAAAATAAAATTTGACTGCTGCATTTGGATCCAAGCCACTACTGTCTCCTCACGTAACAGCTAGTCCAGTTGTGTGTGTGTGTGTGTGTGTGTAAAGGAAGAAGGCTACATTTTGTTGTCCTTTTTCTTTTAGAACTGTCAGAGGCTCCTTTATATTTGGTTTGATTAAAGTTGTCTGGCTATTTTTGATCATCAGATATATCAGACAGATTTGTCTGTATTATTAAGACAATGGCTGTGTTCAAAACCGCATACTCACTGAGTAGGTACTTATTTTCAAGTACTTGCTTCGCGACAACTAAAAGAGCATGTCCCTGCCTGGGAAGGCAGTACACTGCAGACTTATCCGACAGGCAGATGGGGAAGCTAGCCAGGCAACAACTGGCAGAGGGCCTGGCAATAATTGAGTGAAGCCACCTGCCTGGGAAGCACAAAGTCTGGTGCTACCAGCACACACTATACCAACGTGTGCTGTGGCCCTTAAAGGTCTGTGAAATTCCTATATCGGAGGTTAGCAGGATGGACAGCCTCGCCAACAGCTAAATTTCAAAGGTGGTTGGGCTTGCCCCGCTGCTTTTCGGACACAGGTCTCTTTGGCAGGAACATGCTGGAGCTCCCCATCAAATCCATCAGCCTAGGCTACAAGCAAGAGAAGGCACGCCTTGTACTGGAGCTAAAGGACTCAGCAGACCCACTTATAAGGAGTGCGAAAGTCTCCATCCGTACAGGCCACAAATGGAAGGCGCAAGCTGAGGTAGAGCATGCTATCTCCAGTCTGCAACATTGAGAGGTGATGTGGTTAGCCCAGACTAGTCGGGCTGGCCTAGGCTGGGTAGCACTACAGCAGCCCTGGTCTAATGCCACCAAGAGGCAGCCGAAGATCATGGTGGTTGATTAAGTCCCAGGCTGGAGCAGGAGCGCTTTGAGCCTGGACGCAATGGGATGTGACTGTGAACAGGCACATCACCTGGGCAGACATCTGAACGTGTCCAGGCTCAGTTTCCATTAAGGGCGACCTATCACACCCTACCCTGCCCCTGGAACCTCACTCAGTGGTTTGGAGACAAGGTAGGCTGTCCCCTGTGTGGCAAAATCAAGGCAAATTCTATGATTATAATGGGATTTTGGCAAAATTGCAATTAAACTTTACATAAACGCAATACTTAGATTAAACATGCGGTAAAGCTCATAATCGTAGTAACCATATTCGCATTCAACTACGTGGCATACGCCGATTTTAATCGCAATAAACAGGCATGTAAACACCTTAATCACATTATTACCACTCTGACCAAAGTGCACATGTGCTCAGTTCTACACGGATGCCGTGTGCTGTTCACACAACTTCATGAATAAACTCTGTGACATTATTCTGAAGTTTTCTCTTCTCCAAATCACTTGTAAGAATCGGTTTTACTGCTAAGACAAAAGCTGAAGATCCAACCTCCTGCAATAGAACAATAAAACTCACTAATCTGGAGAGAAGATCTCACAGAAAGACTGTGAGAAATCACCCTGCCCAAACCTTCTCCCCCTCTCCCTCGCCCGACTCCCTTCCCTCTGATTCAAGTCACAGAATGCAAATATACCACAGATGATGTATCTTGTAAATCTATTGTTTTTCCCCTTTCATGTTTGATATCTTTTTAAAGGTCTCAGTGCGATTGGTAAAATGGTCTCAACTTCACTGCTGTCACTGGTAGGATGAGAAAGATTAAAACTTATGAGAATTCTGTTCTCCTTTTGAGTGGTCTCCTCAGATATCTGATCCTCTCCCCTGAAATCAGGTGTTTGTGATGCAAATATTTACAACCCTTTTGTTCTGGCCTGGGTATTTAAGGAAGGGTAGCAGAGCTGCCATTTGGGAAAAATTCTGTAGCCAGAACCCCAATGCGGTGCTGTGTGTGGCACTCACACACACTGTGTGTACTGTGCCAGACACAATGACTCTTTAAAATTCTTTTCATATTACTTTATAATTGTATTTAATATTTTTATGCTGAAAGTTGCGTACCATGGATTTGTGTTTAATCATTTTTATGTAAATTCTGTCTGGCCAAAATAAATGTTAATCTTGATTTATTCTGTATCTTTCCAAAATCATTATTTTAGTAGTGTCGCATGCGGAGTAAGTAGTTTCCGCAAATCATTCTGTCAGGGCAGATCAAACAGAGGACGCAATGACTGGAGCATGGAAGCACAGCATTGGAAAAATCCGATTCTGGCTGTCACTGTTATTAACAAGTTGCAGCTTTCGTGACTATTACTAAAATTACACTTTTTGTTATGAGTAAGCATGTGCGACCACTTAAAGGTAAAATAGTTCACTCTGTAATCCTCTGTAATATCAGAACTGGCTAATTTGTGCCCGTGAGCTAGCGAATCACCACGCTTAGCCTCTGTGCAACTCCGGGTCCCATGGTGGAACGAATATTTGAATAAGATATACTAAGAAAAATCAACGATCCAAATTAAATCACAACGAATCATCAGCTGTAAAGTTACAAACGTAACAAATTTAACAAAGTCAGATTTAAAATTAGATATCAATAAATTAAGTGAATTTAACAGAAATGCTGAAATGGCTTACACGCAGAATCCTTGAACCAAGATGTAAGACTTCATTTTTGGGCTAACGGATGGACCTTACACACTAAACTCTGTCAACACGACTCGCTGCTCTGTATCTTCATAAAGACGGCAGTGTAGGCAAAGCCGGCATTGCGATGTTCATCACAGCGCCAAATAATATCCAGTACGTCCATAAAAATTGTATTTTGAATTTGATGCGAGTAGATTAAAACAAAAGCTGGTAACATGCATACTGTATGCCTATCTGAGTGTGGTATAACCATATACATATACACTCACCTAAAGGATTATTAGGAACACCATACTAATACTGTGTTTGACCCCCTTTCGCCTACAGAACTGCCTTAATTCTACGTGGCATTGATTCAACAAGGTGATGAAAATAAGTACCTACTCAGTGAGTATGCTGAAAGCATTCTTTAGAAATGTTGGCCCATATTGATAGGATAGCATCTTGCAGTTGATCGAGATTTTTGGGATGCACATCCAGGGCACGAAGCTCTTGTTCCACCACATCCCAAAGATGCTCTATTGGGTTGAGATCTGGTGACTGTGGGGGCCATTTTAGTACAGTGAACTCATTGTCATGTTTAAGAAACCAATTTGAAATGATTCGAGCTTTGTGACATGGTGCATTATCCTGCTGGAAGTAGCCATCAGAGGATGGGTACATGGTGGTCATAAAGGGATGGACATGGTCAGAAACAATGCTCAGGTAGGCCGTGGCATTTAAACGATGCCCAATTGGCAATAAGGGGCCTAAAGTGTGCCAAGAAAACATCCCCCACACCATTACACCACCACCACCAGCCTGCACAGTGGTAACAAGGCATGATGGATCCATGTTCTCATTCTGTTTACACCAAATTCTGACTCTACCATCTGAATGTCTCAACAGAAATCGAGACTCATCAGACCAGCCATTTTTCCAGTCTTCAACTGTCCAATTTTGGTGAGCTCGTGCAAATTGTAGCCTCTTTTTCCTATTTGTAGTGGAGATGAGTGGTACCCGGTGGGGTCTTCTGCTGTTGTAGCCCATCCGCCTCAAGGTTGTGCGTGTTGTGGCTTTACAAATGCTTTGCTGCATACCTCGGTTGTAACGAGTGGTTATTTCAGTCAAAGTTGCTCTTCTATCAGCTTGAATCAGTCGGCCCATTCTCCTCTGACCTCTAGCATCAACAAGGCATTTTCGCCCACAGGACTGCCGCATACTGGATGTTTTTCCCTTTTCAAACCATTCTTTGTAAACTCTAGAAATGGTTGTGCGTGAAAATCCCAGTAACTGAGCAGATTGCGAAATACTCAGACCGGTCCGTCTGGCACCAACAACCATGCCACGCTCAAAATTGCTTAAATCACCTTTCTTTCCCATTCTGACATTCAGTTTGGAGTTCAGGAGATTGTCTTGACCAGGACCACACCCCTAAATGCATTGAAGCAACTGCCATGTGATTGGTTGATTAGATAATTGCATTAATGAGAAATTGAACAGGTGTTCCTAATAATCCTTTAGGTGAGTGTATATGTGGTATAACCGAATAATCAGAATAATGAAAATTGCATGTAAACTAGAGTGAAGAAATCTGCTTGTGTCATGTAAACATATTACATGTGATTAAGACACTCTGATTATTAGAAATAATCGCATTATTGGTGCACATGTAAATGGCTAATCTTATTGAATTGCACTCCGGAGGAGAAACATAACCAAACAGGCGACCGTTATTTTAGAATGCATCGCCTTATTGTTTCCATGGTGACGCGTCATGCTTGACACAAAGCAGCCACAATAGCGCTGTATGGCAGATATATCGCTTTTATTTCCTTTTTCCTTTTTTATTCAAAATATTCACAAACATGTTGGCTGTCATCAGCTACCTGATATTTAAATGTAAGTGAATGCGTTTTGTTGTTATAATGATTGTTATAATGAAAAAACGTTATAATGATCATGTTAGTTATATAATACGTGATGGGCGCTGCCATGTTAGTTTGCACCGCAGTTCAGAGAATCGGTTCTGTCGGATTTACAACACGTCGATTCATCCGCTTCTCCCGAAATACATGAAAGTAAGTGGCCGGTGAAATGGGGGAAGAATAGAGTAAACTTCATAGTTACTTACACAATGTGTATCTGATATGAATAAAAACGCCTTGTCAATTTATATTTGAATGTAATGTTATTGCCGCTTCCATAGACATCAGTGTGTATTTTACAAACTCTAAATGTATTGTTTTGCTAGTACTTATGTGTATTTAATAGCCTGAAACCTAAAATAACCTTATGTGGTTGAAAACACTGAATAGTTATCATATATGTCAAGTGCTGAGCGCGTCCATCTCTGGCTCAGTGCCAGCTAAAGCCATTTTGAATTTTGCAGTTGATCACGTGATGCACTGAATGTTCTAATCACACCGGTGTGATCATACGCTCCAGAGACCAGCCAAGACTGAACACACCGTTGTGATCGTATGTGTCAAAGGGTTAAATATTTTTATAGTATTTTGTAAAAATTTTAATCAAACTGCAAGTGCAAAAGAAAGATTTGCAGTATTTTAATGGTTAAAATGTATTGTGACCTGTTGATACTACTGATAGTGATGGGAGAAATTAAGCTTTTCAGAGCTTCAAATCAATTGAACCAATTGTTTTGCAAAATTATTCACTGGTTTGAAGTGTTCGAAACGCCACGCGCTGGTGACCCCTGCTGGTCAAAACAGTGTAAATGCAACAAAAACTCAGGCCAAACATAAAAACAGCTTTTACAAACTTATTGCAAATGTTTTATTGAAAGTAAAATCTAACAAATTTAAGTCAAGTCAAGTCAAGTCAACTTTATTTATATAGCGCTTTTTACAATGCAGATTGTTTCAAAGCAGCTTCACAGTGTTAAACAGGAAAATAATGAACAGAATTTGATTCGGCTGTACAGCCGCTCTGGAGAAAACGGTGATGTCATCAGCTCATTTCAATTATCATATATATTCAAGTAATGTAGTTGATATAATTTAGTTTAGTAATTAAATTTATTTGGATATTTATTTGAAAATTTTGTGTCCCCAACTGAGCAAGCCAGAGGCGACAGTGGCAAGGAACCAAAACTCCATCAGGTGTCCTAATGGAGAAAAATAAACCTTGGGAGAAACCAGGCTCAGTCGGGGTGCCAGTTCTCCTCTGGCCAATTAACAAACAGTGTATGTTTATTATTTTGGCAGCCTTATAGGTCAGAAGTAATATTAGATTGGATTATTCGAAAGATCGGAGGCATCACACCGGGTTTATTGAGGATGGCGTGTCAATTAAACAATTATTAAATAGGAATATTCGAAATATCGGAGTCATCACGCCGGAGATGGATCCATTGAGGATGCCATGTCGATGAGCAATTTCAGAGGGTAGATTAATTGACACTCTGCAGACACTTCAGGGATGCGTTGGTAATGTCTGGGCGCTGGTCCACCATCTGATCTGGATACGGCCCAGATCCGGCTGACTGCAGTAAACCTCGGGATAAACAGAGAGACTAACATTAGCGTAGATGCCATTCCTCTTATGATGTAACGAGTACATCAGGTGTTATGGGAAGTGTTCCCGGTTCCGGCTGACCTAGTTAATGCAGCCTAACAATTTGAATAAAATATAAATTAAAATGTTTTATGTGTATGCCATAGTAAAGAGATGCGTTTTTAGTCTAGATTTAAACTGACAGAGTGTGTCTGCTTCCCGAACAATGCTAGGAAGGCTGTTCCAGAGTTTGGGTGCTAAATAGGAAAAGGATCGACCGCCTGCAGTTGATTTTGATATTCTAGGTATTATCAACTGGCCAGAGTTTTGAGACCGCAATAGACGTGATGGAGTATAATGCGTTAAGAGCTCGCTCAAGTACTGGGGAGCTAAACCATTTAGTGATTTGTAAGTAATTAGCAAGATTTTAAAATGTATGCGATGTTTAATAGGGAGCCAGTGCAGTGTTGACAGAACCGGGCTAATATGGTCATACTTCCTGGTTCTAGTAAGAACTCGAGCTGCTGCGTTTTGGACCAGCTGCAGTTTATTTATTAAGCGAGCAGGGCAACCACCCAGTAGAGCATTACAATAATCTAGCCTTGAGGTCATGAATGCATGAACTAACTGTTCAGCATTTTGCATTGAAAGCATATGCTGTAATTTAGATATATTTTTAAGATGGTAGAATGCAGTTTTACAGATGCTAGAAACGTGGCTTTCAAATGAGAGATTGGTATCAAAGAGCACACCCAGGTTCCTAACTGACGACGAGGACTTGACAGAGCAGCCATCAAGTGTTAGACAGTATTCTAGGTTACTACATGTGGAGTTTTTTTGTCCAATAATTAAAAATTCAGTTTTTTCTGAATTAAGTTGCAGGAAATTACTAGTCATCCAATTTTTTATATCAGCTATGCATTCCGTTAATTTTGTGAATTGGTAAGTTTCGTCAGGGCGTGAAGAAATATAGAGCTGAGTATCGTCAGCATAACAATGAAAACTAACGCCATGCTTCCTAATGATATCTCCCAGTGGTAGCATGTACAGGGTGAAAAGCAACGGTCCTAGCACTGAGCCCTGCGGTACTCCATACTGAACTTGTGATCGGTGTGAGATCTCTTCATTTACTGCTACAAACTGAAAACGGTCAGATAAGTATGATTTAAGCCATGCCAATGCAATTCCACTAATGCCAACATAATTTTCGAGTCTATTCAAAAGAATGTTGTGGTCGATGGTATCGAATGCAGCGCTAAGATCGAGTAACACTAACAGAGAGATACAACCACGATCGGATGATAAGAGTAAATCATTTGTAACTCTAATGAGAGCAGTCTCAGTACTATGATGTGGTCTAAATCCTGACTGGAAAACCTCACAGATACCATTTTTTTCTAAAAAGGAGCATAATTGTGAGGACACTGCCTTTTCTAGTATTTTTGACAGAAAGGGTAGATTTGAGATTGGCCTGTAATTGACTAATTCTGTAGGGTCAAGTTGCGGTTTTTTAATAAGTGGTTTAATAATAGCCAACTTAAAAGTTTTCGGTACATATCCTAAAGTCAAGGATGAATTAATGATATTAAGAAGAGGATCTATGACCTCTGGAAGCATCTCTTTTAGTAGTTTAGTCGGTATAGGGTCGAGCATACATGTTGTTGATTTTGATGATTTAACGAGTTTAGCCAATTCTTCTTCTCCTATAGCAGTGAATGAATGTAATTTTTCCTCAGTGACACTACAATGCTCTGTCTGATGTGATACAGTAGTAGACGGCTGCATGGTTATAATTTTTTTCCTAATATTATCAATCTTACAAGTAAAGAAGTTCATAAAACTTCAAAAAAGTTTTATTAACTAGTCATCTAATAACATTAAATATCATGTTAAATGTCTGTATAATACGTGTTGGTAACACTTTATTTTAAGGGTCCAGAATAATGCATTAGTTAAGCATTAATTAATGATTAACTTGTTCACAATTAAGCATTAGTTAAGCACAAACACACTAGTAATTAATTATTAACTTTACATTTTAAGGGTCCGGAATTATGCATTAGCTAAACTAGTAATTAATGATTTGCTTGTTCAAAATTATGCATTAGTTAAGCATGGACACAATAGTAATTAATGATTAATTTAACATTATAGTAAGGGCATATTAGCCATTATTTATAACTTAATAAGGCATATATTATTTTTGTGTAGTGATGTAATTATATTTCTGTGCCATTCTGTTAAATTAACTGAACAATAGGCTAGTAATTATGTTTAATTACTGCTGATTTTGCTGCTAAAATAGTGTAATAAATACAATTTGACCCCCTATTCTAAAGTGAAAGTTCTATCCTCATTAATTATGGCACTTATTGAGTGATGTTTAAGTTTATTGACCAGAATAAGCCAATAATTAAGCCTAAATACCATTAATACAGTACTAATAAAGGCAATTTGACCCCCTATTCTAAAGTGAAAGTTTTATTCTCATTGATTATGGCACTTATTGAGTGATATTTAAGTTTATTGACCAGAATAAGCCAATAAATAAGGCTAAACTGCCACTAATTCAGTACAAATAAAGACCATTTGACCCCCTATTCTAAAGATATGATCTTATTTACACTATTGGTTTGTTTAGCAGTTATTCTGCAACGTGATCTCACGAGAATGTTTATTTTTATGTAAAGTGTGGTTCTACATGAATCTAACACGTACATTGACAGCACTGAACATTTCGCTCTGTTTGTGACTTCTGCTGCAAACTCGGTTCAAAGGATTACGTTAAACAAAACTACACTTTAAAACCCTAAAATGAATAACATTTCTGTAATCATGATTTAACCATTATTTATCATGTAATACTTATTTTGTTCGCCAAATGACTAGAACGTACACCAAAACGCAACATAAATTCACAAAAGACACCAATTTAATTTGTTCGCTGTAATCCACATCTTTAAAATCCATACGAGGAACTTCTTTATCCAGCGATCTTCATCTTAATTATGAACAGCGACCGTAAACAAATCCCGCGCTTGTTATGAATTAAAAAATTGCGTTTTACGACAGTGATATCAGACGCTCATTGGCTCTTGCCTGCCTCGTGACAGATTGCGACATGCCGTGTTTTAGTGTTTGAATGAAAAACGCGCGCCTTCAAATAGTGGAGTGAAGCTTAAATTAAATAACTTAAATTCTGCTCTGTACCTCATACAAAACCATATCACCAGAGAGTACTGCGACTGCAACACATCGTCATTCAGACTACTATTGGTACCGCATTTTACATTTTCACAATAAAGAAATTATTGGGATTACACTTTTGTTAGTTATGTTTTTCTTTATAACCCTACATGCTTTTAAGAAATGGTTATGTGTAGGTTTAGAGGTTTGAGTGAGTTTAGTGGCTCAAAATATAATTTTGATGCTATATTGTTACTAAAATTTAAATTTTCCCAAACATTTCTGCCCATTAAGTTGTATAGTCATTTTTTATTCTCTGTAATTTACAATGGTTATGTTTGGGTTTAGGGATATAACACGTATCTATACAATGGTAAAAGGGAAATTGTACATCTTTTTTTATGACATAAAATATATTTTATGTTTTCTGCTGTAAAAGCATAGTACGTTTGTTAAAATGTTGCCAATACATTCATGTACCTTTCACCATTTATCCAAATATACAAAAAAGTATGTTTTGTGTCTGTAAAAGCTGCTTATTAACTTATATTACAAATAACTGCCATAATTGAGGATATAACTTTCACTTTAGAATAGGGGGTTTTACTTTATTAGTAATATTAATGACAGTTTAGCCTTAATTATTGGCTTATTCTGGTCAATAATCTTAAATATCACTCAATAAGTGCCATAATTAATGAGGATAAAACTTTCACTTTAGAATAGGGGGTCAAACTGCCTTTATTAGTACTGTATTAATGGTAGTTAGGCTTAATTATTGGCTTATTCTGGTTAATAAACTTAAATATCACTCAATAAGTACCATAATTAATGAGAATAAAACTTTCACTTTAGAATAGGGGGTCAAATTGTCTTTATTACACTATTTTAGCCATTTATAATGGCAAAATCAGCAGTAATTAAACATAATTACTAGTTTATTGTTCAGTTAACTTAATAGAATGGCACAGAAATATAATTACATCACTACACATCACTATAATATATGGCTTATTAAGTTCTTAGCCATTATTTACATGCCCTTACTATAATGTTAAATTAATCATTAATTACTATTGTGTCCATGCTTAACTAATGCATAGTTGTGAACAAGCAAATCATTAATTACTAGTTTAGCTAATGCATTATTCCGGACCCTTAAAATGTAAAGTTAATCATTAATTGCTCTTTGATACCAATCTCTCATTTGAAAGCCACGTTTCTAGCATCTGTAAAACTGCATTCTACCATCTTAAAAATATATCTAAATTACGGCATATGCTCTCAATGCAAAATGCTGAACAGTTAGTTCATGCGTTCATGACCTCAAGGCTAGATTATTGTAATGCTCTACTGGGTGGTTGCCCCGCTCGCTTAATAAATAAACTGCAGCTGGTCCAAAACGCAGCAGCTCGAGTTCTTACTAGAACCAGGAAGTATGACCATATTAGCCCGGTTCTGTCAACACTGCACTGGCTCCCTATTAAACATCGCATGCATTTTAAAATCTTGCTAATTACTTACAAATCACTAAATGGTTTAGCTCCCCAGTACTTGAGCGAGCTCTTAACGCATTATACTCCATCACGTCTATTGCGGTCTCAAAACTCTGGCCAGTTGATAATACCTAGAATATCAAAATCAACTGCAGGCGGTCGATCCTTTTCCTATTTAGCACCCAAACTCTGGAACAGCCTTCCTAGCATTGTTCGGGAAGCAGACACACTCTGTCAGTTTAAATCTAGACTAAAAACGCATCTCTTTACTATGGCATACACATAAAACATTTTTAATTTATATTTTATTCAAATTGTTAGGCTGCATTAACTAGGTCAGCCGGAACCGGGAACACTTCCCATAACACCTGATGTACTCGTTACATCATAAGAAGAATGGCATCTACGCTAATGTTAGTCTCTCTGTTTATCCCGAGGTTTACTGCAGTCAGCCGGATCCGGGCCGTATCCAGATCAGATGGTGGACCAGCGCCCAGACATTACCAACGCATCCCTGAAGTGTCTGCAGAGACCGTGTCAATTAGTCTACCCTCTGAAATTGCTAATCGACATGGCATCCTCAATGGATCCATCTCCGGCGTGATGAGTTAGGGACACTAAATTCTCAAATAAATATCCAAATAAATTGAATTACTAAACTAAATTATATCAACTACATTACTTGAATATATATGATAATTGAAATGAGCTGATGACATCACCGTTTTCTCCAGAGCGGCTGTACAGCCGAATCAAATTCAGTTCATTATTTTCCTGTTTAACACTGTGAAGCTGCTTTGAAACAATCTGCATTGTAAAAAGCGCTATATAAAGTTGCCTTGACTTGACTTGACTAATTACTAGTGTGTTCGTGCTTAACTAATGCTTAATTGTGAACAAGTTAATCATTAATTAATGCTTAACTAATGCATTATTCTGGACCCTTAAAATAAAGTGTTACCATAAATACAGCTATAAATGCATTATTCTTGATTTATAAGCATATCTATAATGTGTTTAATAATTATTTATTTATTATTTTAATTATAATTATTATTTTGGCATATAGTAATAGTTACTGTGTGTTAATAAATGCTTTATTTTATTCTCCTTTTTAAAAGCTTTACGAGGCATAAATAGTCCTCACTTTAGATGAACTCGCAAAAATAGTTCACTGACAACTACTAAATGTTTTATAACTACCTGAATTAATCATGAATTACAGTAGGAATAAATTTATTAACACACTGAATAACTATTACTATATGTCTAAATAATATGTATAAATGTACATTTAAATAGTTTATTAATAATTTACTTACACTTTCTAAAGATCTTATGAACCACTGCCAACTCCTAAATAACTTAAATAGTGTAAATAATGTCATACTTAATTTAGGAATTATGAATTGATCATTAATAAAGTATGAAAATACAATTATACAATTTTACAATTATAACACATTATAGATATGCTTATAAATCAAGAATAAAGCATTTATAGTTGTATTTATAATCCCTAGAAGTCTGCACAGTTTTGGGGCCCTTGACATGCTGTGACATTTGTGCTGTTTTCAGTTGCTTATAAACATATTAATGGCAAAAGTGTCATTACACTGCATTCAGCACAAACTGGGCTACCATAATATGTTAGCAACATGTATGTACATGCTTGTATTTTTGAGAGAATAACGTTTATGCATGGTTTTTGAAAAAACTAAAAATGTAAGTCACTGAATTAAGGCCTCAATAGCAGGGGCGTTTCTAGGATTTTTTCAACTGGGGGGCACAAGAGGGGCCACAATTAATACAGAGGGGGCCAATCTTATGTTGTGTTTTTATATGTAGAACTGTAGATATCCAAATCATTTAAAGTTCAGCAAGCTTCAATATCAGTGATAAACATTAATACCTTATTATCTTTTAATGGCATTCAGTATTTCTCATAGGATTTAGTGAAACTGTGGGTGGACCTCTGTCCCTCTAGGGGTGTTCGGGGGCATAATTTGAGACTCATTTCGTTCACTTTGCTTGACCAGCTGCAATATTCTAAACTAAATACGTGTGAAAGGTTTAAAGCACTTGCAAAGTTTCTAAACGAAAAAAGGTCAGTTAAATTAAAGTTTGACATTGGTGACATTATTGAAACTACATATTAATGATTATTAACAAGGTTAATAACTAATGTGGATCTGAAGGCAGTCATAAAACACAAGCTACATATACAAAATATCTTCATAATCTCTAGATATTAGTCAAATAATCCATAAGAAACAGGTAGGCCTACATAGCTATACTGCGTTTAGCCTACACTCACCTAAAGGATTATTAGGAACACCATACTAATACTGTGTTTGACCCCCTTTCGCCTTCAGAACTGCCTTAATTCTACGTGGCATTGATTCAACAAGGTGCTGAAAGCATTCTTTAGAAATGTTGGCCCATATTGATAGGATAGCATCTTGCAGTTGATGGAGATTTGTGGGATGCACATCCAGGGAACGAAGCTCCCGTTCCACCACATCCCAAAGATGCTCTATTGGGTTGAGATCTGGTGACTGTGGGGGCCATTTTAGTACAGTGAACTCATTGTCATGTTCAAGAAACCAATTTGAAATGATTCGAGTTTTGTGACATGGTGCATTATCCTGCTGGAAGTAGCCATTAGAGGATGGGTACATGGTGGTCATAAAGGGATGGACATGGTCAGAAACAATGCTCAGGTAGGCCGTGGCATTTAAACGATGCCCAATTGGCACTAAGGGGCCTAAAGTGTGCCAAGAAAACATCCCCCACACCATTACACCACCACCACCAGCCTGCACAGTGGTAAAAAGGCATGATGGATCCATGTTCTCATTCTGTTTACGCCAAATTCTGACTCTACCATCTGAATGTCTCAACAGAAATCGAGACTCATCAGACCAGGCAACATTTTTCCAGTCTTCAACTGTCCAATTTTGGTGAGCTCGTGCAAATTGTAGCCTCTTTTTCCTATTTGTAGTGGAGATGAGTGGTACCCGGTGGGGTCTTCTGCTGTTGTAGCCCATCCACCTCAAGGTTGTGCGTGTTGTGGCTTCACAAATGCTTTGCTGCATACCTCGGTTGTAACGAGTGGTCATTTCAGTCAAAGTTGCTCTTCTATCAGCTTGAATGAGTCGGCCCATTCTCCTCTGACCTCTAGCATCAACAAGGCATTTTCGCCCACAGGACTGCCGCATACTGGATGTTTTTCCCTTTTCACACCATTCTTTGTAAACTCTAGAAATGTTTATGCGTGAAAATCCCAGTAACTGAGCAGATTGTGAAATACTCAGACCGGCCCGTCTGGCACCAACAACCATGCTACGCTCAAAATGGCTTAAATCACCTTTCTTTCCCATTCTGACATTCAGTTTGGAGTTCAGGAAATTGTCTTGACCAGGACCACACCCCTAAATGCATTGAAGCAACTGCCATGTGATTGGTTGATTAGATAATTGCATTAATGAGAAATTGAACAGGTGTTCCTAATAATCCTTTAGGTGAGTGTACATGTGGGTGAATAAAGTTCAAGGTTGCGGCAGTCATGTTCGGGTTGCAAATTGTGTGTACTCGTACACCAAATTTCTTTTTATAAATCCATTTCAAAGTGTTTATATCCAAACGAACAACATTCGTAGATTCTCCTCTACCCCTGTATTGTTCTGTGCTTGCACAGCGTCATGCAGCCGTGTAAACTCTGATCAGAGGAGCCGACGCCGCTGGTTCCGTGGCTTGCCGTTTGTATATTAGTTAGTCAATGTCGTAATGATTTAAAATAAAATAAAAAAGATTTAAGTTTAATTACAATTCTTATAAAGTCATTATCGCGTCATGTGGTTCGAATTTAGAGTATTTGTTTTCAGGTCAAGTAATTTTCTTCATTTATTAGAATCTTTAAATTCGCAAGTGCAGTCACGTAACTCCACCTGTGATATTTACAGCTATTAAAGTGTGGAACGTGAGATATCATACGATTTGCTTCAGCATCTCACTTGCAATATCACTTGTGCAGGCTATCAGCCGGGAGAAAAAAATCACAACACAGGAAAACCCTGCTTGTGTTATTATGTAGTATTACATTCAGCCACAGAGCATTGTAATGATTAGCATTATCTTGGTTTATGCTCTAACATCGAACCTGGTCGGTCCTAACACTGAAAGACGGAACCAAAATCTAGCGCTGCAACAATCGCTAATTGAAAAAGAAAAAAAAGAAAACTTACAGTGGGGGCACACTGGGGGCCAATCAGTTTTCAGGGGGGGGGAGTGCTCCGATGGCCCCTCCCCTGTATACGCCACTACTCAATAGATATATGTACACAAGACTTTTGACTAATGGATGTTGTTGCCTTGAGTTTTTGCTTCAAACTGATGTGAGAATCATTGTGCCTACTCATTCACATAAAGCAATATATTGATTTACATTTGGAAAGACACTATTTCTTTACAAAGCCTGTATGCGAAGGGGTGTGAATGATCATGAATAATGCTATGATTTACACCTGAGAGAACAAAGAAACACATAATGAGCTGCATAATGAGCCACATAATGAATGAGCCTTTGAGTCAGGTATGTGAGAGGGTGCTAAGGAACAAGACAAAAGAAATATATTTTGTTGTAGTATATTTAGAATATAGTTAACAATATAAAGTGAGAGCCAAAGGCACATTACAAAAGCCTATTATATTTTAAATTATCAAAAGATTTGACATTACTGTTTTTAATGTTTTTGAAAGAAGTCTCATGCTTAAAAACAGTAATATGGTGACATTGAACACAATTCAGTAAATACAAATAACTGAATAATTGGTAATGATGAATGTTATAAGTAAAATATTTGGGATTTAAAACAATGCAATTATGATTTCATAGAGTATAGGGTGAATTCAGGGTGATTGGGACATTTTTTCCCCAGTCATTTCAATGGCAAAAATATTCTGAATCATTTGATTTTGTAAACTGTCCGATACACACAATAGTCAAACATAATTTCGAGTTTCGGTTCATTTAAGAGACGCGCCGTGCAATGCATGATCGCGCCGGCGCATATTATAGGCTATTGTCTGCTATATTATTTTATGATGATGTGTCCTTTCTTAATTGTGCTGTTCACTTTTCATAGTCAACATAGATTCAATTAAAAAATAACATTAGCTATAATATTTAATCATCAATATGAAACAAAATCCGTTTTAATGGCTACAACAAGTAGCCTATTGTACACAAAACTTACAGCATCTGAGCAGAAATTTGCGAACAAAAGCTTTATTGATGTGACACTAGGCAGTTTATAGTAAACACTTCATAATCTGTCCAAAACAGGCCAAAGAAATCTAACAGCTTATTAATGTCTATTAATGCTTTATAAATGATTAACTATTGACTAACTACACACACACACATCTCATGTTAATCTTGAGTACCTATAGAGTAGTATTGCATCCTTCATATCTTAAAGTCTTTAGTTTTATTAGATTTATAAAAGACAGATAAGCTGTACCGAATCTTTCCGAAAACAGCCAAACTCGAAGCCAAAAGGAGTGCAGTGGGTGGAGCTAAAGAGACACACACACACACAATACATCATGGCATTATCCCTGGATAACTTTCGATTCACTATACATTCGTGTTATTTACATTATATGCACCTACGCGCCGATTGCCAACAAAACACAGACATTTAATGCAGTTTCGACTCGTGCCCGGGAACAAACAAACACACTTGCAGAACTGCGTTGCTGCTCCGGAAAAACAAACTGCATCCAATGTTTCCTTAATGCTGGGTTATTTGGGAAGCTGAACAAGGTTATCTTTCCCTCACAACCAGAAACGCATTTCTTTTAGTGACATTGTTGATGTTGTGGTCTAAAAAACAAAATGACAGCTCCCGTAACCCGAATGAAGCTCGTTGGTGGGCGCTTTCTCGCTCTTGCACGCGCTCTTCCTGGAGAATTGCCCATACTAGGAATTCCACTCATTTTGACATACTCGAAAAAAACTGAAACTCGAAACTTCGAATCCGGAAGGAGTGTATTTGGCACAGAAATACTGTCATACATCCAACGCATTTTTTTATTTTTGGCCATGTTTAGCATTAGCATCCAACTCTTTAACAGTGTAAATATGTCAGAATGCATGAAATAGCAGTAGACCCCCCTTTAAGAATCTATTTTGACTGGAAACGCCAAGACAAAAATACTAATTATGAAAAGCGTTTTTTTGCAGTGCAGGTACATTCATTAATTGCTCATATTTTCATCATGCAGACACCATCAAAGTGACAAAAATAGCATGGCCGGGCCTGGTCTGTCCTAACACTGAAAGCCTCAGCCTCTCAGCTTGTTCCTCCCGCTGTTCCTAATCCTTTTCAATTTCAGTGGCCTCCAGCTCCCATCGCAGATGCTAGTGCGAGCATGCTAGCGGTTCAAGCTCAAAACTACCAACAGTTCCTTCCGACTTTTCAGTGGCCTGCACCTCAAGCAAGCACAAGGCCGCCCCTACCTACAGCACAGGCTTATATGTCCCATATGCATCCTCCTTCTCCTCCTCATGCTCCCATCAATTTTCCCCTTCAAGCCCCAGAAGCAGCCTTGTCTCCTCTCTCTTCCAACCCCCTTACAAACTAAATCTCCGCTTTCTCTCTTCACAGCAACACCGATGCCCGTCCCATCTAACGCTGTTTCCTCTGAGGCACCTCCAGTGTCTCAAAACATCTGGGCACAGATCGTCGGATGCTGCGAGAGCCCTCCCGGTCCTTGGCTATCTTTTCCCCTTTTTTCTGTCTGGTGAGGCTTACCCATCCGATGCCGTGAGTCTTGATCTCCCGTTGGATGCTGCGAGAGCTGCGAGAGCTCCCGGTCACTTTTTATCTTTTTCTTTTTCCCATCCAGCGAGGCTTACTCATCCGATACCATGAGTCTTGATCTCCTTTCGGACGTTGCAAGAGCTCTCCTGGTCAATGCTTATCTTTTCTCTTTCTCCTTCCAGCGAGGCTTACTCGTCCGATACCGTGAGTATTGATCTCCTTTAATTTGATGTAAGTGTGAACTCGTGAAGTGATGTTTTATTAACAAATTTCGGGAGGAGCACGTTCAGATAATTAAACTTAATTAAACACAAGTGGAGCACATTAAGTTAATTAATTTAATCAACGATAAGAAATGTATATATACAGCAGATTTGCCTGCTTTTCGTTGACAGTTTTTTAGCATCCCTCCACCACCCCATCTCCTCACTTTGATTTAACAAACTCTTATTAGACTTCAACACAATGCATACAATTAATACAATGCAGTCTAGTTCAATAATATCTCTATCACGGGGATGGATACTCTGGGTTCGGGCCAAAATTCTGATCCCGGAGCCTTCCCCCGGACAGCACGCCAAATACGCATAATCTTTTTTTGATGTAAGTGTGAACTCGTGAAATAACATCGCATGCAGAGCACCCCCGATTAGATGAGTAAGGCTGCTGTATCAACGGTAAGGAAAGTGTCCCTCAGTCAGAATTTTTGTGTTGTTTTTTGTAGAAATCGGTTTAAATTAGGCTAATCTGGTAAATGACAATCACTTGATAACATCTTGCTGTGACCTCTGTAAGTAAACATAATCATTTGAATTTCCTTTAGGATATCCGATGTGGTTGGATGCTTTGACACACATCCCCATCATTGCACCTCCTGAAAATGAAACCCATTACTGTATGGAATGGAAGGATGCCAGATGGAAGGGTAGTCCGAGATATATGCCGTAACCACCACCACAGCTGTTAAATAAACTTAATTATTCACAATTTATTTGGTCATCTTTATTTACTACAAATACAAAAGCAACAGTTATTCTTTTTCCTGTTGGATTTTAATATTCTTCCAATACTTGGTATTGGTATCTCCTCTTCATCACCCCATTTTTAATGAGCCTCTGCCTTCTTGCTGTTGGCTGAGTAGAAGTCAAAAGTTTACTTCATTTTTAGCTGCTGCCACATTCTTTTATTTCTTCTTTTTTGCCCATAGGATACCGTGAAAATGAATATTAGTTCAATAACTTACCGTTCTGCCAGGTGATTAAGAATTAAACTTTCACCTGACCCGGAAGTATGCAGATGTCGTTTTGTTGGGTGCTATTGCCATGGTGAATCATAATTTCGGAGCTCCATTGATCATGGCTTTTCATAGTTGTGGTGCACGTGCTTAACTCAGTCAGCCTACTCAGAGTTGGTTAAACTAACTCAATTCAGCTGTTCTGAAACCCAAAACTCAGAGTTTCCCATCTCAGGGTAAGTCAACTCAGAGTTCAAGTTTTAACTCAAAGTTGGTTGAACCTCCTTATTGAAACGGGCCCCTATTGGTTTCTGGTTTCCCTTGTTCTTGTTTCCTCTCATTACTTTACCTAGGTGTGTCCATGGCCATACACAGGGTTTTGGGAGATCTGAGGTCCAAAAACTGCTTGCTAGTATGTCTGAAAAATATTGCTTTCCCTGATCCACATAAGTGATATAGATTTTAAGATAGAGGGAAACATTTGGATAGAACCATGTCATTGGGCAATATTATAAATGATCTGCCAAACAAGAAGACATGATATCAATTTCACATGTTTTTATACACTCATATTCTCTTGTTCATGCTCTGGTGTTGTCCATGTTATGCTATTTGTGTCTTAGTTTCTCATGCTTTAATTTATTGATTTCCCATTATAATCTAATAATGTGCATTTTACTGAACAACCCCTGCATGACAGTATCCAGTTAAAAAAGAACATATGGTTTATATTTTTGAAATCTAAAGCAATTTAATCACAGATGGAACAGAGAAATGGCATTAGAGAAATGAAAATCCATGACAAATTAGCTAATCTAAAGAAGGTTTTATTAAAACAGCATCATAAATAACAAATGTGTTATTAAGCAGTAAGCCTGAAACATTATAGGCATGTACTTAAATTTGTACATTACGGCCCAATGGGAGGTGGCACTTGGGGAGAGGAATTATCAGGATTTATTTTGTTCAGTTCCTCCATGACAGTTTCATACTCTTTTTTCCAAGCATCTGTTGTCAGTGAAGATGGGCTGACCTCCAGGAACTTATATGCATCTTTTGTCTGCAAGCTAAAGATGCTCTTTGCAATGAGACAGGATTCACCGAAGGACTTCCAATGCTGAAAGATTTGAGGTACAGAACAAATCACAAAAACAAGAATGTAATCAAGCTGAAATTTACTTCTGTAATCATGCAACAGAATATTTTCGCAATGTCTAAGTTACCCCTTTTGCTGCATCAATAGAGTCCAGAAAGATCTCCTTTATTTCAGCCTCCTCGATTAAGTGTTCATTAGCAAAAGTCTCGTCTTTGAGAGCCTCTAGCATTACACTCACTGATTCCCAGAACTTCTGAAGCTGAATCAGAATGCTTTGGATTCGGGAAAGGCATTTTTGGACATCATTCAGATAGACAGGGTCAGGTATTGAACCTTTAGAAACAATATTAAGCAAATTATGTGATATCACTCTAAGGCTTCTGGTGTAAATCAAGAAATGGGTTGTCGCCTCGAAAACAAGCCACAAAAACAACACACCACAAAAACAAGCCCGACAGATGCTCCCTGGCAGCCCGACAATGGTCGGTGTGTCCCAGCCTTTAAGTGAAAGAATCTTACCATTTTCTATTTTAATGGTTGCCAACTTCAGCTGCATATCAGTCATCCTGACTTGGATGTTCCACTGCTTGCTCATCAGGCTTGACTTCTCAATAGAGAGTTGAGTCGTTTCGCTGGACAGAAGCTGGGCTTTTGCAGCTGCTTCAGGGGCATCTTTAGCATCAAATAATGATTTAACAATGGGTCCAACAAATGGTACAAGGGCAGAGAAGAAACCCAGACGGTTACTTTTGCGAGAAGACTGTTTGACATGATTATACAGATCTAGGTTTTTCTGTGCAATCGTTGCCTCAATTTGTCCAATTTTCTCATTGTTTTTATTCAGTTGCTCTTCGAGATCCTTCACCGCATTTTCCTGGGCAGTCATCTCCAGAGAACTTTGTTCTTTTCTTTTTTCTGTCTCAGCCTTTTCAAGAATTACATCACTGGTGCATGAAGCCACACTGTGGTTGTGTTTCTCATATCTGGTGATGATAGATTTCAGATTAATCATCAGCTTAAACAGTAAATGTTCTTGATATACACTGAGACTCTTGTTCTGTTTCATCCAAAAGGAATTTTGGCAAAAGTTTTCCAGATATGGTAAATTCAACAAATCTTACTACACTTTCTTATGCTAAAAGTAACATTTTGGCAACATTTTGAAACATTTTACCTGTCTACCATCAGTCCCACTTTGTCAACAATTTCAGTGATCCATGCTCTGGCTTTTTCCAGGGACTTGATAGCCAAAGTGGTTTTGTCTTTTTCTACAGCAATCTTCAGCGCAGGCAGCAGCGTGGTAACTAGGTTTTTACTTGTGGCCGCACACTGAAAGAAAGCAGAAATGCCTACATTGTTTATCCACATTTCATACTTTACATAGGAAACAACTGGTCAAAATCAATCAATCAATGAAACATAAAAGCTCTATTGTGTGTCTTATAACCAGTTCAAAGATTAGGCTCAGTTGAGATGCCAATCAAGAGTGAAATAAGTGCAGCAACTATGGACAGTTCTCAGAAAGTTCAGTTCATTTCAGTAGTTTGTGAAAAGTTTTTGCTGGCTGGCAAACTCCTTCAAACTGCCATTAGTCCATGATGATTACGTAATAGGTGGGTCAGCTCAAGGGCTGTGCTGTATCATTAATTCCTTCACTGAGTCAGAATGAAGTTGAGTAGAGTGCCAAATTGCAGATGTAGAAACATATCCACATTTCTGCAATCAGAAGCATTCTTAACCACTCTTTTCTCATCATTATCATTTTTATTGTGTGGTTGTATTATGAAGAGATAGAGTGTAGCACATATTTAAATATTCATCTAAACACTGCAGATTTCTTGCCAGTATTTAAAATTATTTTATGACTTACATCTCTCTTGGTTAAGAGAATGGTGGACCCATGATGGTAAACAGATCTTGTGCAGTATGTATAACAATGCTATGTATAACTCATCTCTCGGACAGATGGAAGTACACTCTTAAAGATAATGGTTCTTTAGTGGCATCTATGATTCCATGAAGAACATTTAAAATACAGGGAACTTCTAGTCATAACAGGTTCTTTAGATTTTTAAATATTCTTTACATGGCTCCTTAAAGAACTGTTCACTGAAAGTGTCTTTGGTTAACCAAAAATGATTATTCTATAGCACTCAAACCCATAATTGGAGTCTTTAATTTTAAGAGTGTTATTGCATGCAATAACAGAAATGGCTCAAGAACATTGGCTTTACCTTCAGCAGAAGAGCCTCAGAGGACCCAAAGAGAAGCTGAGTTTCAATAGCACGCTCTCTGAGAACCCTCTCCAACTTGGGGAACTTAGCCAAGCAGAGATAAGAGAGATGGTAGAGCAAAGCTGTACGCTGAGCAGATGGAAGAAGCTCCGTAACAAAGTCAGGGCTACTTGGGACTGCAATTTCTGTAGAATTACAAAATGTAATAATTACAACTTGACTTGTGTCAATTATTAACGACATTAAACATGTAAGAGGTTTATGTTTTCTCACTGAAAAACAATTCTGGAATTTTTACCCACCATTGCTTTCTGACATTTTTTGTCTGTAAAGGAAGTACCTGAAAAACACTGAAAAACAACAACACTATAATGAGACAAGAATCAACAATAAATGAGAGAGGTCAGTAAAAGTTACCTGTAAGATGAATGAACCTCTAAGCAATGTAGTTGACTGTATCAGCATGGGGAATTTATACTCTATGGCGCCCCCAACTTGAACAACCAACATGAGTCAGATGATGTACTGTAGCATTGGGATCTCTGTGGTTGGGCGGGATGAGACTTGAATTTTCAACATCCCTCTTACCAAATCTGTTATTGTTAATACCAACCGTCTAAAATGTTGAAATCAAACGTTCTTATTTCA
Source organism: Rhinogobio ventralis (assembly GCA_039654625.1). Classification (NCBI taxonomy): domain Eukaryota; kingdom Metazoa; phylum Chordata; class Actinopteri; order Cypriniformes; family Gobionidae; genus Rhinogobio; species Rhinogobio ventralis. The sequence goes on from CM077216.1 coordinate 22,844,067, forward strand.
AGCCTTTCCTTAAAAGGAGATTAATGGTGTGCAGTGGTGTTCTAAAATGACGAAATGTAGTTGACTGTATCAGCATGGGGAATTTATACTATATGGCGCCCCCAACTTGAACAACCAACATGAATCAGATGATGTACTGTAGCATTGGGATCTCTGTGGTTGGGCAGGATGAGACTTGGATTTTCAACATCCCTCTTACCAAATCTGTTATTGTTAATACCAACCGTCTAAAATGTTGAAATCAAATGTTCTTATTTCAAGCATTTCCTTAAATGGAGATTAATGGTGTGCAGTGGTGTTCTGAAATGATGAGGCAGTTTATATATATAAATCAAATGGAAATTCATGCCCAAGTTACACTTAATATTGTCACATTTTCTTTGTTAAATAAACATTACATCAAAAAAAGAGTAACCAAATACAATTTTATTTTGTAACTATGTAACATAACTATGTTAATTTGCAGTTGATTTCATATAGGCTGTGGGTCAGAGTCTGTTGTACTTGTGTTTCTTGTGTTTCTGTTTATCGCTTCTTTTTCCTGTTCTGGTTGTTCTTCTTATCCTCAGTGATTCTGCTTGTTAACCACAGCTGTCATGACTAATGGTCAATCATTACTTGTAGAGTGAATCTACTTTATTTCACTAGCTGCAACACTGTTTCAGTGTTACTTCTACTCTCTATAGATTGTGAACACATGAAAACTGAGCAGTGTTTTTAACACTGAGTATTTTGCTGTGTACAAGTAAACATGTAACCTGCAACATGCATTTTTCTTTATTAAATAATTTATTAAAATGAATTAGAAAATTGTCTTGGTCTTTAACTTCGAACACACATATGTTTTATTGTGTGTTTATTGTGTTATACAGAGTGTTTACAGTGGGTTTAGAAATACATGAAGACTACTATTCACTGACGAATAGCACACTACAGTGGATAGTCTAGATGGATGGATTCATGTGATAGAGCGGTGTCCTGCATGAAAATCTTTTTTATTTCAGAAGGCACTATCCTTCTTTTTATTCCATAGCAGAAAATGGTCAATTATAAACTCCACATATTTGCAAAAATCATTTTGGCCCAATCCCATTTCTACCGCTTAGCCCTTCCCTTTCCCTACCACTTCAGCCAAAAGAGAATCAAGACACCCCTACCCCTTCACGTAAACGCGTAAAACGAAAGGGTAGAGGTCTCGATTCTCTTTTGGCTGAAGAGGTAGGGGTAAGGGGAAGGGCCAGATAGCCCTTCAAACGAAGATTTTTCGGGACCACACTATGAACGAAGGGGTATGAGGAATTTCCCTGCATACACTGACTACTGTGCTGCTAGAATGGGTGTAATGGTATAGTAGTGGTGTCCCATTTCTTAGGGGAATATTTTCACCCCTACGCCTTGCCACTCTGTTTCAAGTGGCAAGGGGAAGGGGTAGATGAAGGGGTATAAAATAGAATTGGGATTGGGCCTAAGACACCCTCAAAGACCCTAAAGGAACCTTCCATCTCACTTCCATATATTCCAGCCCAAATCATCACCCGCCTGCGCCTTGCTGATGCCGCAGTCTTGTTGGAATAGGTAACCAAGGAGATACAAACTAAAAGTGGAGGAGAACTATAACAAACAGGCAGACGTGACAGAACGCCCTTAACAGTGCAGCACTGTGGGGCTACTCAGAGGTTTCATAGGTGGAGTGTGCGATTGCAGTGCACTTGTGTCCACAAAATGCCGCCACCTGGTGGAATCGTCTGAGGCTCTGCCCTGCATGCAATGGTCATACTGCAAGTCTATCAGGCCAAAGCATTAAAAGATCTGCATGAGGGTAATCCTGACCTAGAGGTAATGCAGGAACTGTGTTGTGCTTTCTCTGACGCAGACCCTAGGTCAGGTGATGTCCACATTGGTGGTCCAGAAGTGCTACCTGTGGCTAAACCTTACAGAGATGCGGAATGCAGAGAAAGTGCGCTTTCTCAGTGCCCCATTGACCAAGGTGGCCTCTTCAGGAAAAGGTGTTGAGGACTTCACACAACAGTTCTCGGCAGTGAAAAAGCAGACAGAGGCCATCAAACATATCCTGCCTCTGTGTGGCCCACTTCCAAGGACCTACCCATTAATCATCGAGGCCAGCCCCCTGCAAAGGCTGTCCCCATCTCCAATTGCTCTCTCACTAATGCATTCATATTGTCACAAATACAAATGAGAGTGCCCGTTGCCTGTACTTTTAACTACAATTGTGGATTACCCTTTAATAAAGCTGCATTTGGATCCTCAGCCTTGGATCCCCTGTCTCCTTCCAGAGCCCAGTGATGTCCCCTGTCTCCTTCCAGAGCCCAGTGACGTCCCCTGTCTCCTTCCAGAGCTCAGTGAGGTCCCGTCTCCTTCCAGAAGTCAGTGACATCCCGTCTCCTTCCAGAGCCCAGTGACGTCCCCTGTCTCCTTCCAGAGCCCAGTGACGTCCCCTGTCTCCTTCCAGAGCCCAGTGATGTCCCCTGTCTCCTTCCAGAGCCAATTGACGTTCCCTGTCTCCCAGAGATGGCTCCAGCCACGGACCAGCGTCCAGAGATGGGTCCAACCACAGACCAGCGTCCAGAGATGGCTCCAGCCACGGACCAGCATCCAAAGATGGCTCCAGCCATTGACCAGTGTCCAGAGATGGCTCCAGCCACAGACCAGCCTCCAGAGATGGCTCCAGCCACGGACCAGCATCCAAAGATGGCTCCAGCCATTGACCAGTGTCCAGAGATGGCTCCAGCCACTGACCAGTGTCCAGAGATGGCTCCAGCCACTGACCAGCGTCCAGAGATGGCTCCAGCCAATCACCAGTGTCCAGAGACAGCTCCAGCCACTGACCAGCGTCCAGAGAGGGCTTCAGCCCGTGACCAGAGTCCAGAGAGGGCTTCAGCCCGTGACCAGAGTCCAGAAAGGGCTTCGTCTCCTTCCGTTCTGAGTCTAGAGAGGGCTCCGTGTACTTCCATAAGTCCAGAGAGGGCTCCGCCTCCTGTCATGAGTCCAGAGAGGCTCCGCCTACTGTCACGAGTCCCGAGAGGACTCCGTCTCCTGTCCCATGTGGTGGTTGTCTGCTCCGCCGTGGGTGTCTTCAAGCCTGTCTGCGCTGACGTGGTAGTCGTCTGCTCCGCCATGGGCTTCAAGACCGTCTGCACTGCTGTGGTGGTTGTCTGCGCCGCCATGGTGGGCAGCCATTTTACCCTGTTCATCTGCCTGGCCTGAGCCACCCTGGTCATCTGCCCAGCCTGTTCCACCCTGGCTGCCTGCTCTGCCTGAGTCTCCAGGCCCTCTTCCGCTCCACGGGCTTGGCCCTCCATCCCGCCCCCCGGTTCTACCTCCGCTCCACCTCCCTCCTGGACAGTTTAGGAGCGTCTGGAAGCCGCTTCTTTGAGGGGGGGGCGGGGGGGCTATGTCACAATCACAAATCACCATCCCGGACTGCCACTTCATCTAAGGACTACATTTCCCAAATAACTCACTACCCGGACTTCCTTTCTGATTACATCCACCTTGTTAGCTCACATTTTATAAGCCTGGTCATGTATGTCATTCACTGCAAAGTCTTGTTTATTGTATCACTGCATTTCTAAGCGTTTTCCCTGGTTTCTTGTCTCTTGGTTTTGGATTACTTGCCAATTCTGTGGATTACCCTTTTGCCTGTCTCTCCTGCCATGTTTGCTTGTTTGGACTGCCTGCCTGTGTTTTGACCTTGCCTGTACTTTTGACTACGAGTGTGGATTACCCTTTAATAAAGAGATTAATAATCCTCAGCCTTTGAGTCTCGGAGCAGTACGTTACACATATACAGGTAAATGTAATCTTTACTGCGCTACTTAATTTGTATCTGATTTAAAACGAGCAGAAATCTGAGAGAAATATAATGACCCAAAAACAAAAGAGCTGATAAAAATAAGCTGTTATGTAGGAGCAATAGTCTTGTGGGTAGCGCTGCTGTGTGGAACCCGTGTTCCAATCTCAGCTCGAGGTTTAGGCTTATTTGTTCATTAATGACATCATTAGCATCTAGTCGACTTGACTTTCATCACATAAATGTCAACTTCAAAAATCTGAAGTTGTTCAACTCCTAGGTGGCTGTATGCCTTGAAGTGGCACCTGGTAGTAGTGGCAAACCATGATACTGTGGGTGGCAGGTCTTTGGGGAAGCATGACCTGATCACTAAGTTCCTAGATCTTGCCTCTTTACCTCTTAGGATCTTTCTTTGGCTTTACAAATGGTAATCAATCCAACAAAAAAACATGGCTACTTTTACTATAATAATACCATGGTTAATATTCGTAAGGGTCATCTCTTTTGTTGAAGAAACTGATGGAATCATTAGAAAGGTTTACCGTGATGTGAACAAATTTTGTGCAATCTGTATAATGATGCACTCATCTCTTGGACAAACATTTGCACATTCTTAAAAATAAAGGTTCTTTATTAGCATAAAGCTCTATGGTTCCATGAAGAACCTTTAATATTCATGGAACTTTTCTATTGAACAAAAGGTCCTTTCTAGCCGAGATCCTTGAGTGCGTCTTCATCCCACAAGGCCACAGGAGTAAATGGTTTGCAATCCTCATCATACTCCAGCAGAGTATGGGCAATTTTATTTGGTTTGCACCTGGGGTTGCATATGGGGTTGTGCTGGGTGAAAATATTGTGCCTGTAAATGAAAAGAATCTGAAAGAGGAGACCTCAGTGGCTCATGCCTGGACCAGTAGAGGGCCTCATTATAGCCTTAAATTGCAACAACCATACGTGTTGTTTATGGGTTGAACATGTCCTGGCCTGTTACTAAGGCTGTTTATTCAAGCTTGACTTTGCCTAATTATTACATATCTAAACAACACCCAGTCAGTTTTCTCACAGACAAATAGATAGATAGATCTATAGATTTCTAACAATGAACATCCAACTGATAGAAAGGTCAAATGTTCATTGTTAGAAATGAATAGAGTGTGAACTATCCTTTTAAGGATGCCTGCTAATCCCCTAAAGGCTACTTTGTATCTTTCACTGGTTCCAGGGATCAGAGGGTGACACACAGCCGCGCTCTGTCCCAGTTCCGTTCTTCCTGGAAGTGAACAAGGAGTTTTCAAAATCATGGAAATCACCTTTCCCTTTCAGTCGGTCACGTTCGACGTACGTCGGAACTGACCGATGAATTGGGATCTATTTTCAGAGACCAATCTACTTCGAGTGTTTAAAAACGAGCCAATGAGGATTGGCATGCGGAAGACGCGTCCCACGCTCCGCCCCGCAGCGCGGGTATAAATACGGAAGTGGAAGTACCGCATATCGCTTTCAACTTCGGAGCCGAACATTCATGTGTTTGTTCCTACGAAGAGTGTTTTCCTGCGACAAAGAGAGTTGGAGCTCTGCCAGTGTCGGTGTGACGGTGCCTGCAGCGGTGGTCGTGAATAGACAAAACAGCTGTTTTTACAGCTCTGGATATTTTGAGTGCTCTCAGCGGGCTTGCACCTCTGAACCGCTGCGAGCCGCGGCCATTTCCCCTGCGTGCCTCGGCACTGATCAGAGCATTTTCCTCTAAAAGAGCGACACGGTTTGACCCTGCGTCTTTTTCAAGATGTCATTCAAACCGTGTGTTTCTGGATGCCGTCGTTACCTGTCCCCAGCTGACGGACACGATCGCTGTCTCACGTGTTTGGGCGTTCAGCACGCTGAGGCGGCTTTCGTGGATGACTCATGTTCCCATTGCGGGAATATGACCATCGCAGTATTACGGTCCAGGCTCGACTACCTTGAAAGAGGTGGAGTCCCATTGCGCATCCCCCGATCTAGTGGCCCTCCTGCCCCGAAGCAGAGGGCTGCTACTTTGGCTGATGCCTTTGGTGGGGACCTGAGGGTTACTGTGAGGGCACTCCCGCCGGGCCAACAGGCTCCTCGGGCCCCTCCCCCCTCCGCTGCGCCGGTTGAGCTTCCGGAAGAGCATGCTGGTCCTTCCCGCGGGGGGCCAGCTGTTACTTTCGGGGCTCCGGTTGAGGATATGGTTTCGATCGCCGCATCGGGGGACGAGCTAATGGACTCTGGAGATGAAGATTCGGCTGCGCTGCCCCCTTCGGGTGTGGTAGCGTTGCCCGAGTCCGATCCAGAGCTCACGGCTATGCTTTCCCGGGCCGCCGCGAGTGTCGGGCTCGAGTGGAACCCTCCACCGCGTCCCGAACCCTCACGGCTGGACGATTGGTATCTCGGGACGGCCCGTGCTGGTTCTCAGCGCCCCGCCCCAGTGCCTTTCTTCCCGGAAGTGCATCAGGAGCTCACGAAGTCGTGGACAGCGCCCTATAGCGCTAGAAACCGATCGACTGACTCCTCCGTCCTCACTACCCTCGACGGTGGCGCGGCGAAGGGTTACGTGGAGATCCCCCCAGTGGAGCGGTCGGTTGCGATGCAACTGTGTCCTAAGACCGCTACCGACTGGCGGGGAAATCCGCGTCTCCCCTCCCGGGCATGTAAGTTCTCGTCCGGGCTAACCGGCAAGGCTTACACGGCCTGTGGAGAAGCCGCGTCATCTCTGCATGCCATGGCGCTCCTGCAGGTCTACCAGGCCAAAGCACTCATGGAATTGCACGAGGGTAGTTCCGACCCAGGGGTTATGCAGGAACTGCGTACCGCGACGGACCTCGCCCTCAGGGCGACGAAAGTCACCGCACGCTCCCTGGGTCGGGCGATGTCCACACTTGTGGTCCAGGAACGCCACCTGTGGCTGAACCTGGCAGATATGCGTGAGACCGACAAAGTGCGGTTCCTCAACGCCCCTGTCTGTCAGGCCGGCCTCTTCGGCGACGCGATCGAGAACTTCGCCCAGCAGTTCTCGGTTGCCCAGAAGCAGACGGAGGCGATTAAAAATATCCTGCCCCGGCGACCTGCTGCTGCTTCCACCCAGTCGCCGGCTGCAGCGCCCCCGCCTGCTCGTCGCCGAGGGCATCCCCCGGCGTCTGCCTCCGCCCCTGCCAAGCCAAAGCAGCAGCCTCCACCGGCAAAGCAGGGCACCAGGCGCAAGGGGGCCGCCCAACCCGTCCAGGGCCCCGCTGTCTCTGCAGGCAAGCGCAAGGGTAAGCGGCCCTGAGACAGGCAGCCCAGGGAGAAGAGGAGCTGTTCTCGGGGAGGTGGTGTCCGCACCCCTCCTCCCCCCGGAGGAGGACCGGGGGGAGAATGTCTATCACACTGGTATCAACATCCTGCCACTGGCTCTCCGGAGTCCAGCGGTGCCCACATTCTCAATAAAAGAGCAGTTTCCTCCCTCCCTGGGCCCAAAGAGGGTCAGGTTGGCAGTGCGCGACGCCCCCGGGCCTTGCCACTCCTTTCCTCCCCTCTCCCCCTCGCCAGGGGGCAGCAGTGTGGGCACCGAGAACGCCCCCGGGCCTTCTCACCCACACTCTGCCCCACCCTGGAGTACTCAAGCAACACTCCGGGCCGCCTCCGGGCCTCCCGAGTCGGGCCTGGGTACTCCATCTCGCTGCCTCACCCCGGGCACGTCTGTGGTGCCGTTGGTCCCGCTTGTTCGGTCTCTGGGGGCCTGGTTAGGTCTCCCCAGGCCGTCTTGCTGGCTCATCCGTACCGTCAGACTCGGCTATGCGATTCAATTCGCCCGCCGGCCTCCCAAGTTCACGGGCATCCTCTTCACCTCAGTGCGGAGTTACGATGCCCATGTCTTGCGGTCCGAGATCGATGTCCTGCTGGCGAAGGACGCGGTCGAGCCGGTTCCTCCGGCCGATATGAGGGCGGGGTTTTACAGCCCCTACTTCATTGTGCCCAAGAAAGGGGGTGGGTTAAGACCAATCCTGGACCTGCGTGTCCTGAATAGGGCCCTGCACAAGCTCCCGTTCAGAATGCTAACGCAGAAACGCATTTTCGAATGCATCCGTCCCCAGGATTGGTTCGCAGCGATCGACCTGAAGGACGCGTACTTTCATGTCTCCATTCTCCCTCGACACAGACCGTTCCTTCGCTTTGCGTTCGAGGGGAGGGCATTTCAGTACAAAGTCCTGCCCTTCGGGCTGTCCCTGTCGCCTCGCGTCTTCACGAAAGTCGCAGAGGCAGCCATTGTTCCGCTCAGAGAACGCGGCATTCGTATTCTCAACTATCTCGACGACTGGCTCATACTGGCCCAGTCCCGGGAGCAGTTGTGCGAACACAGGGACCTGGTGCTACGTCATCTCAGCCTGTTGGGCCTTCGGGTCAACCGAGAGATGAGCAAACTCTGTCCCACACAGAGGATCTCTTATCTCGGTATGGAGCTGGACTCGGTCAACCGGACTGCGCGCCTCACAGAGGAGCGAGTCCGGTCAGTGTTGAACTGCTTGAATACGCTTCAATGCTGGCTTCACGACCGAGTCCCGAGATGGGCGTGGCAGCGCGGCCAGTACCGGGTCTCAGTTACTCCTTACTGTCGCCAAACCTTCAATCCGTGGGCGGACCCTGCCTTTCTACGGGCCGGAGTGTCCCTAGAACAGGTGTCCAGGCATGCTGTGGTCTTCACGGATGCCTCTTCCACGGGTTGGGGGGCCACGTACAACGGGCACTCAGTTGCGGGTCTGTGGACGGGGCCCCAACTGCGTTGGCATATCAATTGCCTAGAGCTTCTGGCAGTACGTCTCGCCCTGGGCCGCTTCAAAAAGCCGCTACAGGGAAAACACGTTCTGGTCCGTACGGACAGCACTGCGGCCGTTGTGTACATCAACCGTCAGGGTGGTCTACGCTCCCGTTGCATGCTCCGGCTCGCCCGCCATCTCCTCCTGTGGAGTCAGAAGCGTCTGAGGTCGCTTCGGGCCATTCACATCCCAGGTGCGCTGAACCAGACAGCCGACGAGCTCTCTCATCAGCCGACACCTCCGGGAGAGTGGCGACTCCACCCCCGGAGCGTCTAGCTGATATGGGACCTCTTCGGAGCCGCGCAGGTAGACCTGTTCGCCTCTCCGGACTCGACCCATTGCCAGTTGTATTACTCCCTGTCCGGGGGCACCCTCGGTACAGATGCACTGGCGCACAGCTGGCCCCGGGACCTACGCAAGTATGCGTTTCCCCCAGTGAGCCTTCTCGCACAGACACTGTGCAAGGTCAGGGAGGACGAGGAGCAGGTCTTGTTAGTTGCGCCCTACTGGCCCAACCGGACCTGGTTCTTCGAACTCTCACTCCTCACGACAGCCCCTCCCTGGCCGATCCCCCTGAGGAAGGACCTGCTTTCTCAGGGGCGGGGCACTCTATGGCACCCGCGTCCAGACCTCTGGAGACTCCATGTCTGGTCCCTGGACGGGACGCGGAGGTTCTAGGTGGTCTGCCACAGGCAGTGGCAGACACCATCGCTTCAGCTAGAGCCCCCTCTACAAGGCACCTCTATGCGCTGAAGTGGAACCTGTTCGTTGAATGGTGTTCTTCCCGCCGGGAAGACCCCCGAAGGTGTTCGATTAATGTCGTGCTTTCTTTCCTACAAGATGGGTTGGAGAGAAGGCTGTCTCCCTCCACCCTCAAAGTGTACGTCGCCGCAATAGCGGCGTATCACGATGTAGTTGAAGGTAAGTCCTTAGGTAAGCACGACTTAATCGTCAGGTTCCTCAGAGGTGCGAGGAGACTAAATCCTCCTCGGCCAACCTCGGTACCCTCTTGGGACCTAGCCCTGGTGCTCAGAGCGCTCCAGGGCCCTCCCTTCGAGCCTTTACAGTCAGTCGAGCTAAACATCCTGTCCATGAAGACAGTGCTCCTGACTGCATTGGCCTCAATCAAGAGGGTAGGGGACCTGCATGCACTTTCGGTCAACGAATCGTGCCTAGAATTCGGGCCGGCCAACTCTCACGTTGTCCTGAGACCCCGGCCTGGATACGTGCCCAAGGTTCCCACCACTCCCTTCCGGGACCAGGTGGTGAACCTGCAAGCGCTGCCTTCGGAGGAGGCAGACCCAGCCCTAGCTTTGCTCTGTCCCGTCCGCACTCTTCGCGCCTACGTGGACCGAACTCAAAGCTTTAGAACCTCAGAACAGCTCTTCGTCTGTTACGGAGGCCAGCAGAAGGGAAAGGCTGTCTCCAAGCAGAGGTTAGCCCACTGGATAGTGGATGCTATCGTCTTGGCTTACCAGTCCCAAGACGTGCCTTGCCCGCTCGGGGTGCGAGCTCACTCCACTAGGAGTGTAGCCTCCTCCTGGGCGCTGGCTCAAGGCGCCTCGCTGACAGACATATGTAGAGCTGCGGGCTGGGCGACACCTAACACGTTCGCTAGATTTTATAGCCTCCGTGTAGAGCCGGTATCTCCAGTTGTGTTCCCCGGAAACGGCTAACCCTGTCGAGCTCCTCCGTCACCCCTTCGGTGTCAGACGTTGCGGCCGTCTGACATCAGGCCTACACCCGTATGCTTGTGGAACGTGTGTGTTAGGCTGGGTTCCATATGTAGCGGTTCCCTAACGGCAACCCCATATGTGTATTCTCCACGGTACCAGCTACCCTACTCGGCTAGCCCCGTGTCTTTCCCTTGACAGAGCCCGCTCTGTCGTCTCTGGTGGTGTTCTTTCCCCCCTGGGACCAGGTTGGATCCACCCCAGAGACTGCCATAGGTAGCACTACCCTGCTAGGTTAGTCCTTATGAGTAATTCCACCTCTCCTTCCACTGAAGGACGTGGCTCCGCAGCGTACCATCTCCTGAGACGGGCACGCTTTCCCAGCGTTATCCAATAGTCACGCTGAGTGGGTCTTGCAGGAACAGCAGTGACTGGCCTCCCTGACTGGAGCCCTGACTTCCGCACCAACCTAGGTGTGGTCCAGCGAGCTCGGTCAGGGCGCTGGAAGGGCCAGTATCTCTGGCGTGTTAGTAGGGATCCCAATTCGTCGGTCAGTTCCGACGTACGTCGAACGTGACCGACTGAAAGGGAACGTCTCGGTTATGTATGTAACCCTCGTTCCCTGAAGGAGGGAACGGAGACGTACGTCCCATCGCCAGGTGCTGTGCTTCAGCTGTAGGCCGAGCCACTTAGCCGGCTCCTCAGTTGTAAAGTGATATGCGGTACTTCCACTTCCGTATTTATACCCGCGCTGCGGGGCGGAGCGTGGGACGCGTCTACCGCATGCCAATCCTCATTGGCTCGTTTTTAAACACTCTAAGTAGATTGGTCTCTGAAAATAGATCCCAATTCGTCGGTCAGTTCCGACGTACGTCTCCGTTCCCTCCTTCAGGGAACGAGGGTTACATACGTAACCGAGACGTTTTCTGCCCACTCATGATTTGCTGGCTCCTCTGCTTACATTACCCTCGACGGTGTGGCGGCGCAGGTGTACTAGGAGGTTCCACAGATGGAGCGTGCAATTTTGGTGCACTTGTGCCTGCAAAATGCTGCCACCTGGAGGAATAGTCTAAGGCTCCCTTCCAGGGCATGCAAGTTTACCTAGACAAAAAGCAGCCGGAGACCGTCAAACAAAGCCAGACCCAGCGGTCCTCTTGAAAGCAGGTAGCACCACCTGCACATCGGCATAACGCTAAGAACCCTTGTACGGCTTTGAAGCGGCCCTGAGATGGGTGATTCAGGGAAGGAATGGCTATGGGCCTGTTCACCCCAGAACTTGGGGCTGGCCTCACTCTTTTTGGAGGGGAGAGTAAATTTTACATGGTCAAAAAAGAGCAATTTTCTTCTTCCCTGGGTCAGTCCCAAATACCCTATGCTCATGGAGACACCCGTACAACAGACGTTTGCCTCAGATCCTCTGTGGACACGAATACTTCGCCTCCCCACATTCTTCTGCACCAGGCCTGCAGATAGGTAAGTTTTGAAGAGTTGAAAACCAGTATAGCTCCTTTCACCATCACTGACTTCTGCCACTGTGGGTCCCTGGGCCAAGGTTGGTGCTTTCGTAGACCATTCCTCACAGCTTTCGAGCCCTCTTGACATGGCGAGCCGTAGCTTTACACCTCAGGGCACGGCGGACATTGTGCCACTCGTGCAAGCTTGGGCGTGTGGCTAGTGCTTCCCAACCGTAACGCTGGCTAATCAGGACCATTCAGCTCGGCTACATGATTCATTTCACCTGGCGCCCGCACAGATACAGCAGTGTCCTTTTCACCTCAGTACGAGGTGAGGACACTGCTTTCTTGAAGAACGAGATCACAGTCCTTCTAGTCCCTGAGATGAAGAAAGGATTTTACAGATTTTGAGCTCATGGTCCCAAGAAGGGTGGTGGATTGAGACCAATCTTAAATCTGTGAATTGGGCCTTACACAAGCTCCCATTCAAGATGTTTATTCAGACACATGCTCACATGCAGACACAAAGACTGGTTCATGGTGATAGACCTGAAGGATGCATACTTTAATGTCTCGATCCATCCTTGGTACAGCAACCCGGTTCACCTTTGAGTGACGGGCATACAACCCCTTTTGGGTTATCCCCATCTTGAGTCTTAAGTTGCAGAGGCGCATACTTTGCACTAGTCACTGTCAGCTGTCACTCATTCCACCTGCACCTGTTATAAGGACCCTTACGAAAAAGAAGTTTATTCAAGTGTTCTATTAGTATACTACTTTTAATCGAAAAATAAGAAAGATATATACTTGTCAGAAATATACTTTATGTACTTGTCAGAAATATACTTAAAATTGCACTTAAGTATACTTGACTTATTCTGTATATACTGTATATATAAATATATTTGGCCTATACTTGTAGGCCTACTCAATCTTTTGATCGATATATACCTAAGTATACTTTTTTTTAAACATAGTTTTACATACAGTCTTATTAAACTTACATTGTTTGAAAATATTGATTCGAATATTAATATAAAACAGATATGTTCCTAATTCTGCATAAATTCATTGCATTAACGCTGTCTTCAATAAAGCTTTGTCTTTATCAATACTTACCATATCTCTAGTCTGTGTTTCCTGACACATTTACAGGCTCAATATACTTCACCCAAATGTATGTCATAATGCAGAAGGGAATATCTGTCACTACTTCCATGTTATTACGATTTTAAACACCCCTTGTGCTTTGTTTGTCCAATCAATGATTATGACATCAAATATCCAAATAAGAATGTTAACCCAGGGTTTATAGGTGTATGTTTTTTTGTTTGTTTGTTTGTTTTGTCTGTTATCTCAGATGGGGTTGTGTTGGGTGAAAATATTGTGGCTGTGAATAAAAAGAAGGACAAATGGACAAACCTCAGTGGCTCATGCCTGAACCAGTAGAGAGCCTTATTACAGCCTTTAATTGCAACAACCATAGGTGTTGTTTATGGGTTGAACATATCCTGGCCACTTTTACTAAGGCTGTTCATGCACTCTTGACTAAAGCAAGGCAGGTTTGTGCAACTGTGAAATTCTGGGGTTTGTTGAAATAGATCAACTGTCATCAACAGGCCTGTACAGGAACTGCTGGCAGGAAACAATGTAATTATAAAATTTCTAAACAACACCCAATATTTTTTTACACAAACAGATAGATAGATCCAACAGAAAAAAAGGTCAAATGTTCATTGTTCATGTTTTACGTATCTTTTTTCCAACCTTTGTTTAAGGAGGCGCCATAGAGTATAAATTCCCTATGCTGATATCAACAACTGCATTTCTTAGAGGCTCATTCCTCTTACAAGTAACTTTTACTGACATGCTCCATCCATCATTGTTGTAGGGATTCTTGTCTCATTTAGTTTTTTGTTGTTTTTCAGGCACTGTCATTTCTTTACAGACTAAGAAGTGTAAAGATGGCTTTCAGAAGAACCATGCTCGTAAGGGAAGGTGAGTAAAAGTTTATGAATTGTTTTTGACAAATGAAGTGCAATAAAAATCTTTCAGTCTTTATGTATTTACATGCTTAATGTTGTGGTGTTTGACACAAGCCTGTGCAAAACCATCATGTAGTAAGTATTACATTTGTAATTCTATAGAAATGATGGACGGAGTGCTTGAAAAAGTGATGGACGAAGTGCCTGAAAAAGTGACGGACGAAAATCACCTCAGCTTCTTCCAGGAGCTTCTTCCATCAGCTGAGCGTACGGCTTTGCTCTACCATCTCTCCTATCTCTGTTTGGCTAAGTTCCCCAAGTTAGAGAGTGTTCTCAGAGAGTGTGCTCTTGAAACCCAGTATCTTTTTGCCTCCTCTGAGGCTCTTCTGCAGAAGGTAAAGTCAATGTTCTTCTGACTTTTCTCTTATTGAAGTCAAACTAAAGAGTTTTTAAAACTCTCAGAATAACTTTAAGGAGTAGAATTGAAATGCATTGAAATATATTTCAGTGTAATTAATAACTTAATTTTCATTTCATGCACCATTGAAGAAGAACATTTCATTTCAAGGTCACACAGGCTTTCGTGGGTTTTATAGATATTTGGATAGGATAAGTGAAAAATATATCATTTGGAAATTTTACATAATTTCTCTAATTTTCAGTAGGTCTACATAGTTAGGTAGCTAGGAACAGCAGATAAACATGTCTATTGAATTTAATACATGTCTGATATGCAAAATAAAGTCTGCTGTGTTGGAAATTCTGTCTTCTGGTGGAGATGAGGTAAATTATAGTTATAACATATTTTTGATAAATGACGGTACAAATTATTGTTGTACCTGATGCAGTTGACTGTGATATACATTATCATTACATCTCATTAAATGCGAAAAATCTTTGGTTGAGTTGATAAATTAATAATAACATTTTATAACAATTAATTAATAACAATTAATTAATAACATTTTGCACGCATTCCCCCAACCGCACTAGCATATTTTGGCTTCCAAGTAGCGAAATTCACGAAAAGGTGACAACTTTGGTGCACTATTAATTTTGTACCTACAATAAACATGGAACTTAATTATCTAATATAAAATTATTAATTTAAGTTGGCTCACAATTTCTAAGGGGGCACATGCAAGGACATAACATGTACAAATTCTTGCTGTCTTTTAGTGTGCGGACACAAGTAACCAAATGGTTTCCTCAATGTTCCCTCTACTGAAACTCGCTGTTGAAAATAACGAAAACATTCAGGCTACGATGTCTTTGGAAAAAGCAAGACAATGGATCGCAGAAAGTGTTAACAGTGTGGCAGAGATCGTAGACAGGTACAATTTTAGGAAATGTTTCTAAGTGTTACACGTCAAAAGCATTATAATATATGAACCCACACAGAACAAATTTTACTGCGACTGAACTGATGGTTTATTTGAAATCTGTTATCATCAGATATGAGAAACACAACCGCAGTGTGGCTTCCTGCACTAGTGATGTCATTCTTGAAAAGGCTGAAACAGAAAAAAAAGTTGCACAAACTACTAACGAGATAGAGGCTCTAGAGAATGTGGTGAGAGATCTTCAGATGGAACTGAGGAAAACCTTAGAGGAAATCGGACAAATTGAGGCAAAGATAAACCGGAGTCAAACCAGATTTGCTCGTAGAAGGTTTGGTTTTAGTTTTCTGGCTGCCATTGTACCATTTGTTGGACATATACTTAAATCCGTTTTTGAAGCTAAACCTGCAAATAACCCGGCTCTCGCCAATGAAGAAGCTCAACTTGTTGCTCAGAAGTCAAACCTGAAAACCCGGGAGAACAATATCCAAGTCAGGCTGACTGATATGCGGCTGAAGTTGGCAAACATGAAGACGCAAAGTGGTGAGATTCTTTCAAGATCTCTGTTTGCCTATGGTCAGAAACCTCAGAGTGATCTCTCATAATTATTATCTGCTTCATATTGTTTCTCAAGGTTCAATACCTGACGCTGTCTGTCTGAGTGATGTCCAAAAGAGCCTTTATCAAATCCAACAAACTCTGCTTAAGCATAATATGTTCTGGAAATCAGTGCTAGTATTTCTGGAATCTCTCAAATGCGAGACCTTTGCTGATGAACACTTCATTGAAGAGAATGAACTGAAGGAGATTGTTCTGATGCATATTGATTCAGCGCAAGAGGTAACTTACACGCTGAGTAAATGTTCAGTTGCAGATTTATAACAGTTAATTTCATTGCATTTTCTGTGTTGTGATTCATTTTTTACCTCAAATCTTTCAGAATTGGAAGGCCTTTGGTGAATCCTGTCTGAAAGCAAAGAGGGCCTTTAGCTTGCAGAATAAGGATGCATATAAGTTCCTGGAGGTCAGCCCATCTTCACTGACACCAGAGGAATGGAACAGGCAGCATTACATTGTCCATAGAAAACTGACAGATGGGCACTGCCATTTGTGGACATGAGCCAATGATGGCTGCCATTACTTTACAGTACATAGACGTAGAACTTACACATTTATAATGTTTTAGTACAAAGCTACGTTCAAACTGTGGATGGCTAGCGTTGTGGTCTCTGGTGGCCGTTCCCACTAGTTTCCTCGTAAAGTTTATGTATGAAATTAATAGATGTCATTCCATGTTGTGGAATTCCTTGTTCCTCATTCTTTGTCCTCATTCTCATTCTTTGTAGAATTGCTGTGGTATACTATATGATAAATTTATGTAAAAATTGGAAAGCCAAAATCTTGATTAATATTGTATCATTTGAAGTTGCATTGTGTGTTTGTGTGTAAATAAATAGATTAAAAAACATATTGGATATATGTTCCTTGTGGTTCACTTTTGATGCTAGTTAAATAAAAAAAAACACACACATTCATCGATGTCTTGCTCTAGAGCAGGGCCATTTAATTAGCTTTTAGGTCCGGATTATCAAATTGAAAATTTGCAAATGGTACTCACTGCAGAGTCAAATGACGTCTAGCTTCTCCTCTTTGGACGTCCAATGGGGTGGAGGGATAGAGTTGTGGGTAGGGTTAGGGTGGTTGGATATTGTAGCTCCACCCATTAAGCCCAAATTACATTCGCTCCTCCTCCCTGGACATCTAGTGATAAAAGTGATAAAAATGTGATACAAATGAGTTCCAGTGCTGGAAATGTAAAAATTATTTCAGTTCAGTGCAAAAATATGTTTGCCAACTATTAAAATGCTATTGGCATTCAAGGTTTCAAAGTTGAACCTGAGGAAGCATCTCATATGATGAATGTTAACCTTAAGCGTCACCTAGTGGATAAATGTCTTTATTAGTTTGTCCCATTTTGACTTGCAAAATAGAGCTATTTAAAGGTGCACTGTGTAAATTTTAGGCATCTTGTGGTGAGGTTGTGAATTGTATCTGCCCACCGCTCCCTTTCGAATCACGTAGAGAAGCTACGGTGGCCAACACAGGACAAAGAAGTCGTCGCCTGAGACAGCAGAGAGTAGCTAGCGCTCTGTAGAGCAGTTTGTCCGTTTGGGGCTACTGTAGAAACATGGCGGCGCAAAATGGCAACTTCACTGTAAGGTAATAAAAGCATAATGGTACATTATGTAAGGTCTTTATACACCACTGAAAATATATGTATATTATATTGCATTTCTGTCAATACTACACACTGCACCTTTAACTACACAACAATTGGTTACTGAGACTAAACAGTATGGAATATAACTATTTAAAAAAACAGAAAAATCCATGCATCTTATGACAGCGTCTGTTTGGGTTGCCAGTGAGTATGAAACTAGAATTTATTCTTGCTTCTGTTTGTGAGAAATCAATATTAGGTCTTAAATGGTATAATGTTTTCCCTTCATACACACAGAGTGGTAAAAAGAAGAAAAACATGTTTTACTACAATATAACAATCTAGAATTGTGTGTTTTTAAATATAACTAAATATAACTATTTCTGTTTTTTTAAAGGTTAACCCTGCCTGGTTTAAATGTTTGAAAATGATTAACAGTTGAAAACATTTGTTAGAAATTTTGAAAAGTAATCAAATGTAATCAGTTACATTACTTTACATTTTAAATAGGGTTACTTGTAATCTGTAACCTATTTATTTAATTTTTTTCTGAAGTAACCTACCCAACATTTTTTGTAAAGCTGCTTTAAAACGATATGTATTGTGAAAAGTTCTATAGAAATAATTGTGAATTGAATTGAACTTACTCTTCATGAGGGATTCACAAGGTTGTGCGGTTGTTCTGGTCGATGTTGTTCAAAATGACTGTTACATGTCATGCATTGATTATTACAGCTTTGATCAGTCCTTTTGCTACTGCATGTTACTGTCTACAGCACTACCGTGCGTGGGATTATGAAAAGATACTGTCATTGGTTCTTTAGAACTTTGAGTCATTACGAAACCATTGGAAATGTAGGCCTACAATAGCCTCTTTGTGCTTGAAGGTGCTTGTTCCTGCACTTCCAATAATGGCCTGCTGGTTGCAGCAGATAGTAATTGTGCGTATATTTTTACACATTCTGTGAACCAATGCAGTGACACATTCCCTGTACTGTTTATTTATAAGTTTCATAGCCTATAGCAACCTGATACGTTAAGTCTTTGCTGTTGATTTCCTTTTCCTTATTTAGTGTGCTACCTTTTTTTCTTCACACCTCGTGTGTGGATGTAAGATACCAATTCTCTTTAAATATCCTTATATTAAATATTCTTTTAAAACAGGCCACAGTAGTCATAAGTTACATAATTTAGTATAAATGTAACGCTTATAAAGAAAATGCAGTTATTCACATGCTTTATAAATAAAGTACAGTGTTTTTGAGCGGGGCACAACCTAACACTTTTTGACTTTCTCAATTTGTGTAAATCCACTTGTGGTTCAGAGTATTTATTTTTCCACACATTAATTTCACACATGTCTAGTACAATTATGTGGTTTTGTTTCATTAATACAGTGTATACTTTTTTCTTGATTTACCCCCAAAGAATGGAAGTGAAATGTGACAACATGCCCCATAGGTGGGGTACATTATAACATGTGAGGGGCACGGTGTAACATTAACATATGACAGCTTAAAGTGTTATCTGATATAATCCAAAAATATACAAGACAAACTAAAATATTTTGTCAATAAAATACAATTATATCAAATAATAATAAAATTAATTTATTATAAAATAATGGCATTTTTTAATCATTAAAAATATCCAAATGTTTGAATTTGACAACAAACGCACCACTAAATACAGCTATAGGCCTACAGTATAGTTAAAAACATAATAATAATTATTAATTTTTGAACATTGACTATCTTTATTCACCTTTTTCTCATGGTTCCACAATAGAATTTATAAACGTATAGAATATAATATCATAGTTCTAATAGGGGCTCATTATAACCTGCGCATCTGGGATTTAACCCCGGCTCGTGTCTTCTGCTGGTTAGATCAGCATTAAAGAACTATCTCAACTGTTAAATAACAGATATAAGATTAAAATAAAATCAGATTATTTTAAATAAACACAAAAAACAGAGTTGAAAAATGTACTTAAGAAATGTACTTTTGCTATGGTTAAATAAATGTTCAGTGATATCTTCCAAAGATTTTTTAATTTAATTAAAAAAAAAATTATCTAAATAATGTTGATATGGCAACTAGAAAATACACTAAGTTTCGTCATCCTGGCATGTGTGGAAAGTTTTAAACCATGTGTGTTACAACTAACCCCGCGTTAGGTTGTGCCCCGCTCTCCCTACAGTTTGGGACATGTTGTAACAAATAGGCCTATGCATTAACAAAACGCTGTTTTTGTTGCATGTCTGTATGACTTCTGATATTATAGCCATCATTTATGCTCTTTGTTTTGAGCCATAAGAAGGCGGTATGCTGTGCTGTGATGGCGACACCCTCTGCTGACGTCCTGATTGGCTAGTTTTCACTAGCAATATATTCAGCACCTGTCGAATTTGCCCATATATCCAAGGCGTAGCGAATGATTAGTGGGTCACTTTCTTGTAGCGAGGCTGCAATTGTCTCATCCTCGAAAGAAATATGTATTTCCACCAATGTGATTATTAGATTGTATTAGAATATTAGAATTATTAGAAATTATATTATAATTTGATTCTCTTGGTTTATCGTTAAATCCTCACGCTGTAAAACCAGATGCATCTTCTATTGTGTGATTGATTGACCGTATATCGCGTTGTTCTGTTGCATCATTGATTGTGATTGATGTGTCGCGCGTGTGTACGTGACGAGTGACGACTGGATGAACTGGATTCATCGACCAACTTTCAAATCGATGTTTGGGAATGTGGACCTGTCAGATTCTGTAAAGGCTCTTTTCAGCACCTTGGCTAGTTCCTCTGGGGATACACTCGGACCACATGGCAAAGGACACTGACAAATTTCAGTTATTTTTGTATTCTTAACATATTCCCGTGTGAGTTATTCTACTCATTCTCATTCTACGCTTCTATTTGACGGCGAGGTCTCTGGACTGGATTGAAAATCGTCATATGATTTGGGAACAACTGGAATTTCAGGATGATGATCACGCGCAACAGACCGGTATGCACTTCTTTTTTGATTAATAGGAAAAGTGGTTTCCGTTAGAAATGTTCATGTGTTTTACCTACATGTTGTAAATTAGCCTTTAAACACGAAGTGATGTGTTGAATTGTGTATATTAATATTGTTTTGGGTTTTTTTTTTCGACTATATTTTCCAGTGAGGAAGTTGTTCGGAAAACCATATGAGCTTTTCACCTATACACGCATCTACATCAAAGAAAGATGCTGTAACTTTTTATTAAACTTTTTCTACATATGAACCTGATGTCGCTTTACTGCATGCTCAGTTGTTTTGGTATTGATCCTGTGTTTCAATGGGATGAAGCCCAAAAGATAAAAAAAAAAATCGATATACTACAGCCAGCTCTCCACAGTAATCATTTCTCTTGGTGTGTGTGTGTGTGTGTATGTGTGCGCGCGTGCGTGTGTGTGTGTGTGTGTGTGTGTGTGGACATGTTTTTCTATCCCGGTGGGGACTTCAACCTAAATGCACACAGACTCATGGGGACTCGTGTCACTGTGGGGACATAAATTGAGCTGTTGTAGAAAATGTAAAAATGTAGAAAGTTGTGTGTGATGGGTAGGTTTAGGGGTAGGGTTGGTGTAAGGGGATATAATAGGTTTGTACAGTATAAAAACCATTACGTCTATGGAGAGTCCCTAGTGTGTGTGGTGTGTGTGTGTGTGTGTGTGTGTGTGTGTGTCAGAACTCTATAAATATCGGGGTTCTTTTTATTTTTGCAAATGCACAAGGATGTCTCATCTGTACATAAGTATTTCAATGTGACTGGCCTTAATCTTTGATTTTCATGCTCCAGTATCATTTGGAGTCAAAAGAAAAGCTGTTTATATTCGTTCTGATTAGATTTATGACATTTTTAATCCAAATCAGTATAAATTACTGCACAACAAATATCTCCCTGACCTAATAATATAATAATTAGTTATTTAAATTATAAATGACAATGAAATGTACCTAGCTTTCATGAAATGTAATGGTTCTGAAAATTGGATACATTTTCTGCTAAATGCTTTATTAATGTACTTATGACCCCAATGTTTATGTATTTAACAGTATGCTTTTTAAATATGGAGTTATCTATAACCTTTTATTTATCTTTTTATATTATTTATATTTGGGGTGGAAAATAAGGAGAACATTTCTTGACCATGAAGCTTTGTGAGATTCACCCATGTCCAGAGTCTCTATAACCTGATGACTAAAATATTTAATGTAGATGATTATTAAAGGACACTTGATGGGAACCACAATGCAAATATAATTGAATGCATATTGAAAGAAATAATATACCTTTAGGCCCACTTTTGATTTGACCTTCCATATATTGCAGATTATAGGGTCATGCGACTCATTTAATCTTCAGGAAATGCTTCTTTTAAGGGAATTAAATTCTGTTTCAGCGGTGGTGCATTTTAACTGTTGCTCTGCTGCATCTGCTGGTCCTGCAGGAGAGTGAATTAGCATTTTTCCTTACTTAAATAACTCATATAACACACCACACCTGTCTGTACTTGACACCTTTGAGTAATAGATCAACTTTATCTTCTCATCACTATGTCATAAGGTTGTCACACTATGTCAATCGTTGGTTGTTTTAGTTCTGGACAGTAATAACGGTCGCAGTCCATATACATTCTAGATCTAATATCAGCATGGGTCAGGTAGCTTGTCTAAACACAGAAAAGTGTAATTCTTCAAACTGCACCATTGAATTTTGACATAGGCTTCAATATTTTGTAATTAGCTCCTACATTTAGCCCTTATGCTGTGTTTAAAACCCTGTAACACCTTTGGTGTTCCGGGTCATTTACAAATGACTTGTATCTCTCGTTATGCTATATTATCACCAAATATTGGATTCAATCTTTTTGTCAGCTTGTTTTCTTTCAATTAGGATAGGTTTTGTATTTATTTTTTGAAGCTGATTGATCGTAAGCCTCATTGATCTGAGGTTAAAGTTCATCCCTGTGAAAAAGAAAGCCTTCAAGTGTGTGTGTGTGCACGGTAGCGCGAGTGTGCATGTATCCACGCATGCACAGTTTCGAGGCCCTTATCTTTGCAAGCACACGTGTACATGATGAACATGCTTCTGAACAATAAATGTTTCTCTTATTTTCAATCAAACACTGGGTTGTTACGTCTGACCCCAGAGCTAGGTAACACAAAAACTAACACTGAAAAAATAACCAGAAAAATGACCCAGAAGGATCAACCCAGGATTAGGGTAGAAAAAATAACCCATGTGTTTGTTTGTTTTTTCCTGTTTTTTTGTTTCTGATTTGTTTTGTGATTATCTCAATTGCCAATTATCACAATGGATGCCTAGTTGAATAAAATCTACACACAGATTATAGATAATTAAATTTCTGTTCCAAATATTGTAAATTATTGTATATTATGTAATATAAATCTAATTTACTTAAATTGTTATATATTGACATTTTATCAGCCACCCTGCTTTCTAGATATCAGCATCTGCCACTGAACGAACCATTTCAGTAAACCTGGTAAATCGCTGTTTGGCCTCGTTACAAGAGCTTCGTGCTTCAACCGCCTCATAGGTTCGCTTTGGTTTTTGAATTTCCTGACAATCCAACCAAATCAGTCTTTGTTTACTGTGAGTCAGTTCACCGTTCATTATGTTTGATGTCTCATGCCGTGAAACTCACTGTGACGTGTGCCGGTTTTTTTATTCCGCCTGCAATGAAATACTCCCCCTCCCCTCCGCCATGCTGTCTCTCTCCCTCCTTCTCTCTCCCCTCATCATACTCTCATGCACGCACAGCTATCCTCCCACAAGGTCGACTGATCAGTGCAGCACAGGAAGATCGCATCCCGAGCACACGCGTGTGTCTGTGCACGAACAGAGATGCTTTTTGTTTTTTAATGGCATTAAGCTGTGGCAGTTATTAAAAGCATGCCCGTGAGCCGTTGCTCTGCCGGTGGAATCCGATGCAGGCGTCCCCCTGTCGGAAAGAAGCTGTTTGGATGTGCTCATCCCATACAGGACCAGAGCCGTTATTGCGCTCTACCTGTGCAGTGATTCACTTCGGCTGATATCCTCCACCTACAGCAAGGATGTAACGTCTCCTCTGCGGACAGATTATGCTCTGAGCGGATCTCTTTTAGATTTTAACCCTCTTCTTTTCCTCTTTATCCTCCTGCCTCTGTCTTTCTTCTATTGGATCACCTCAGAGACCCGATACCACCATGTCCTTGGCATTCTGCGGCAACGACAACAACTCGGCCGCTTACAACGTGGATGCCGGTGTCCTCAATAATGGCTGCTTCCTGGACGCCCTCACAGTGGTGCCGCATGTCTTCCTGCTCTTCATCACCTTTCCTATCCTCTTCATCGGTGAGTGTCAAAGACAGGTGAGAACTAGTGCATGTTTGTGTCAAAATACTGAATGGCTGGAATGACTAAACATACTTCAACTTAACAATATACTCTACTTTAATATAGATAGATAGATACATAGATTAGGGTAGTGTTTTGTTTGTTGAAGGATCAGAAAAACAGACAGGAAATGATTAATGAGCTCTTTGAAATTCACTTCTGAACATTTGGCTCATTCATTACGAAGATAAACACTGCATAATTGATTTGCACTCAAATAGTCATTCGCCAGAAAATGTGGTTTGGTGAACCACGTAGGGAGACCGGGATAGAGTTGGTCAACCCGCAGTGGGAAACAATTTTAGACAAACAAATGTGACCTTAGTGGTGGAATTTAGAGCTGAAGAGAGTCAGAGAGTCGAGTTACAGGAAGGCACTGTTCGTTTTGCCATACCAGAAGAGTCAGAGCAACATTCAACAATCCCACTAATGTCAGAGTTAACTAACCTGCCACCTACTCTCATACTTTGTATTATTATTTTTTTTCTAAATGATTCGGAATCATGCCTGTTTTGATTTCTGATAAACATTATTTTACGTCCTGCCACCTTGCACCAAGTTTCTGCTGGAAAAAAAAAAAAGAAAAAAAATCCTTAGTGTTGAACCCTGAAATATGACAGCGGTGTAAAAAAAATAGTAAGAAAGCGTCTGACCTGATCATATCGATATGGATATGTTTGCACCAGCTCTGCGATTCAGCACTCCAGTCAAGTCACACCACGTTTATTTAGGCATGTATTCAAGAAATGTATTAAAAACGTTTCAGGCTTACTCAAATGCCTCGGAAACATGGTAGGCTAGAGGGTTCGTTTGTTACGCACTTCAAACCATTCCATACCCGAAGTTCTTGGTTTGCTACTTATTTATTAAATCCAGGCAATTGGTTGAGGAAACATTTAATAAAATTAAGATACAATTTATACAAAATGAGATTCACTTTAACGAAAAGGTTTCTACAGAACAAAACTTAATGAAGTGGTCAAAATCATGTCCGACCTATTCCATGTCTCCCGACATATTGTGCATCTTGTGATGTATCCTTACTCATGCTGTTCACTTTTCATAATCAGCATAGATTAAATAAAAAAAATATATTATAGGCTAATATTTAAACATAAATATGAAACAAAAAAGCACCGGAGCGTTCTGATGTATTTTTTCCTCATGACAGCGGAAACAACTTAAAATACGCTGTAGGTTTTGGCCATGTGTAAGTGCAAGACTAGTAAGTGCATAAACTATAAGTGGTCTACTTTTATTTGTGTAAACTCACAATAACAACAAAACTTTGTGATTTTGTAAAAATAAACAGGGTGCACTTTCAACTGTCTCTGTCTCCACGAGAATCTTTCTGAAACACATCTCAAAGATGAACTGAAACTCGAATACTTGTCACACACAAACATGATACATCTAAATAAAGCTTGAAATCGCTACTTTTAAACAAAACAATTCACATTTTAGAGTGAATTGTGGAGTGCGCTGGCATAAAGCAGAATATCCTGCTTTGCTCATATGCTCTGATAGTAACCGGTAGAGTGTGAATGACGTGTGGTTTTGAATATATATAGTATTGCAAGTATCCTGTGGAGTCACTCGCCAGGGCCCGCTGGAACATGGGACAGCATTCAAACCTCATTACACGACAAAGTAACATGGCAAACATGAGGGCTTAAATACACAAATGCTGCGTCCAAATTCACCTACTTATACTACGACCTAAAAATAAGTACTCTTTTTGTGAAGAAAAAGTATATACTTTTGAGTGTGTAGCAGAAGAGTAGGCAAGCTTTGGACATACCACTTCGTCATCTTCAACGGACAGCTCTGTCGCTTAGTTACATGCATCCTGTCACCGTTTAAATTGCCCTGTCAATCATCTTGTCCCAGTTAAAATCCTCCTCATTCAATTCAATTGAATTTCCTACCATAACAGAGAGAAATATATTAGCACGTTGATCTGCCAGTTGTGGGTATTTCATGCAGAGACTCTCCTCATGTTTTTGCATAATGATGCATTTAAAAGTTAAAGGATTAGTTCACTTCAAAATGAAAAGTTCCTGATAATTCACTTACCCCCATCTCATCCAAGATGTTCATGTCTTTCTTTCTTCAGTCGAAAAGAAATTACGTTTTTTAAGGGAAACATTCCAGGATTTTTCTCCACATAATGGATTTCATTTGCACCCAACGGGCTAAAGGTCCAAATCAGTGCAGTTTCAAAGGGCTTTGAAGGGCTTCAGAGGCTCTGCACGATCCCAGCTGAGGAATAGGGTCTTATTCTTATTTAGGGCCATTTTCAAGAAAAAATTTAAATGTATATACTTTTTAACCACGAATGTTCGACTTCAGTGTTGTGCTCCTTCAAGCCGTATGGCGTCAACACGTTGGAAAGGTCACGCCTGTGATGTAGGTGGAAGTACCGACCCAGTGTCGAAAAACTCTCATGTTCTCCTCCAACTTCAAAATCATCCGACATCATTGTTTTATCCGTTATTTTTGTAAAGGGCGTTTGATTTAGTCTTTGCACGTTCGTTTTAACATTGGGTCGATACTTCCGCGTATATATCACAGACGTGACCTTTCCGATGTGATGACGTCATACGCCGTGAAGAATCACAACAACGAAGTTGCGCATTTGTGGTTAAAAAGTTGATTTTTTTGTGGTAAAATTTTTTTCAAGTGAATTAATCCTTTAATGGCCAAACGTATCATTACAAAAGTTCTCAATGCTGTTTCAGATTAAATATAATGTGGATAATATTAAATAAATATATTTTTGTCAAGTTAGATACTGATTATTAATCACTCAAACCCTGTTATCGAAACCTCTCTACTTAACCATCGGACTCGCACGTATGTTTGTAGTTTTTTAACACTTTTTTGTAAAAAAGTTCTAAGTTCTAATCGAATCCTCGTCCAACTCGCAATGGGTTGTGGGCAATATTAGCCATTGGAGTGTGCACAGATATGCACTTCGAATTCTAACCAGAAATAGTAAACCATTCAGGTATCTTTGGAATACTCATGTCAACATGCTTTGATTTGGGACGCACTAATTCTATTTTCGAATAGTATTTAGGACGGATAGTATGCGAATTGTGACGCACCGAAAGACTAGTGACTAACAAGGCACACCTGAGAACAATCAAACAATGAACCAATAACTGAGAAACACATGACCTGAACAACCAATCAGAACATGACACATACACAGGGGGAGCACATGGCAGGCTAACATGAGGAACAAGGGAAGCACGTGACAAACAGGATGCAGGAAACATGACTATGAGAATTACAAAATAAAAGGCATGAAACATGAACAAAACCCAAAACCAAACTTGACACTATTTCAGTGATATCTGTCAATACAGACATTAGGCTTGCTAAACAATAACACATATTATTCAGAAATTATGATCTTCACAACTTTACTCCCACTGACAGCTGAAATGTTGCAAAATATACAGTGACTAGTGTATAATGATGGTCTGATTCCAGAATAAATATCACTTATGGTTTCTTTTTAGTGCATCAAAAACACGTATGAATAAGTTGGAGCAGTCTGTTTAAAACACTTTTGAAAATAATTTGGGATCTCAACAGAACAAATGCAATAAGTAAAAATTGTTAATGGAACTGTTAGTGAAACAGTATCATTAAATTCAAATTTAAATCTCAAATTGACATTTTATGTGTGATATTCCAAAAATATCTTCTGGATATCAAGGGCAAAATCTGTCCCAGTATTATTGCAATAACTCAGACAGATTGTTTTTGATACATGGAACATGGATTTTTTCCATTTCTGCATATTTACATATTTGGTATATTTGCCCATATAAAAAGTTACAGATTTCTCACTCTCAATGCGTATGTGATGATATATGGACAAACAATTTTTGCAAACAAAGGATTGACCTCAAGGAAGGAGGGAACGGAGACGCCACGTCAGAGTACCGATGAATAGGAATCTCGCTCGCGAGAGCCAATCTACTTCGAGTGTAACTAAACGAGCCAATGCACATTGGCATGCAATGATTGCACCAGGTGCTCATGCCACGCAGCGTGGGTATAAATGAGACACAGGTGATTGCATCAAACCAGCCTTTTGCTGAGGAGCCGAGTAGGTAGGCCAGCACCCCAGCAGGGCACAGAGGACATGGCGATGGGATGTGGCGTCCAAAAAAACTGGTTCTCAAGGATTCAGCGGCAAGGGGCCTGATGCCAGACGCTCCGCCGCGTCCGGCACCGAGGGTGATGGAGGACTTACAGAGTTTGCTTCTGGAGAGTGTAAACGGCGTAGCGCAGCAAGCCGACAAGAGCCAGGGCCTCTCAGTGCTTCTACCCGTTTCAGGTGAGAACACAGGAGGAAACCGGCTCTACACGTAGGCTATAGAATCTAGCGAACGTGTTGGGTGTCGCCCAGCCCGCAGCTCTACAGATGCCTGACAGCGAGGCGCTATGTGCCAGCGCCCAGGAGGATGCAACGCTTCTAGTAGAGTGTGCTCGCACCCTGACCTGACAGGGCACACCTTGTGCTTGGTAAGCCAAGGTGAGGGTTTCCACTATCCAGTGGGCCATCCTCTGCTTGGAGACAGCCTTTCCCTTCTGCTGGCCTCTGTGACAGACAAAGAGCTGATCTGAGGTCCTGAAGCTTTGAGTTCTATCCACGTAAATCCGCAGAGCGCGGATGGGCCAGAGCAAAGCTAGGGCTGGGTCTGCCTCCTCCGGGGGCAGCGCTTGCAGGTTCACCACCTGGTCCCTGAAGGGAGTGGTAGGAACCTTGGGCACATAGCCAGGCTGGGGTCTCAGTACCACGTGGGTGTCTGTCACCCGGACCGAACTCTTGGCACGATTCGTCGACCGAAAATGGCTGCAGGTCCCCTACCCTCTTGATGGAGGCCAGTGCGGCCAACAGTCTTCATAGACAGAATCTTTAGCTCTGCTGACTGCAAAGGCTCAAATGGGGCATTCTGAAGTGCTCAGAGCACCAGAGCAAGATCCCAAGAGGGTATCTAGGGAGGTTGAGGAGGATTTAACCGTCTCGCCCCCCTGAGGAACCTGACGACCAGGTCGTGCTTCCCAACTGTCTTACCTTCTACGTGCTCGTGATAGGCGGATATTGCAGCAACATAGACCTTAAGGGTGGAGGGTGACAGCCTACGCTCCAACCCTTTTTGCAGGAAGGAAAGCACAGACGCGATCGAACATCTTCGGGGGTAGACGGGGCTCGTGCCGAAGTGATGGTGTTAACTACCTCTTAGGGTAAGTCACCTAGAACCTCCGCGTCCCATCCAGGGGCCAGACATGAAGCTTCCACAGGTCTGGACGCGGGCGCCACAGGGTGCCCCGTCTCTGAGTCAGAAGGTCCTTCCTCAGACAAATCGGCCAAGGAGGGGCTGTCACGAGGAGCATAAGTTCTGGGAACCAGGTCCGGTTGGGCCAGTACTGTGTGCAAGTGCATCCGTGCCGAGTGTACCCTCGGTCAGCGAATAGAACCACTGGCAGTGGGACGTTTCTGGAGAGGCAAACAGGTCGACCTGTGCCACCCCGAACTGTCTCCAAATCAGCTGAACCACCTGGGGGTGGAGTCGCCATTCCCCTGGGAGCACAGCTCGTGAAAGCTCGTCGGCTCGAAATATATAGCTGTAAGCCATGTTCAGATATTTAATCATTGTATTGTAGGTTGGGGGAGTCAGAGCTCCAAGGTGCACATCCATCACAGCACTTGGCTGCATTTCCCCGGACACAACCTCCGCTGGATTCTCACCTTCATCCTGCTCTTCGTCATCGTGTGTGAAATAGCCGAGGGCATCGTGTCCGATGGGTGAGATCTATCTGTCTGTTTGTCTGTCTGTCAGTCTGTGTGAATCACATTAAGCCTGTCAAGAACATGCCCTTGTCATAGGCCTAATGACACATTTTTAATTATTTGGAATTGGGAGTTATTGGAAATGCTAATGTACGTCTAATACTGTCTCTCTCTTTCTCAGGTTTAATCAGTCGGTACACCTGCACCTCTATATGCCATCATGTTTGGCCTTCATGGCTGCCATCATATCAATCATCTACTACCACAACATAGAGACCTCCAACTTCCCCAAACTACTGATTAGTATGTGTCGACTTTATAGTGTCTTTTGCTTTTAAGGATTGACTTTACTGTTATTTGGATGTGGCATGCACATTTCTTTCATAATGCAAAACACTTTTTAAAGAGTGATGTAAAGCATAATTAATATTGATGTTACAGCAATTTTAATAAGAAATATGTGTTCTTTGGAAGAATATTTGAATTGCAACAGCTACATTCACACAGAAAGCCGACTGCATTGCAGTGATACAGACTTGGTGCCCTTGATGGTTCAGTGCTATTTTCCAAGTACAATTTTATTTCCAGAATAAAGTAGTTTGTTACAATAACTTGAAATCATCTGAACATTCTCAAGAGATTGAATTTTCAGCCCTACAATCACATTCCTCGACTGTCATATCCTCTTTAATAGACTCTAACCTTATTTATCATCCCGTCATTGAACATCTGGAGTGAGAAGCCATTTTAAATTGCCCCTATTGTGCTTTTTGCGGATATTAACTTTCATGTAGTGTGTAATACAGCTTTTTTGTAAAGGTCTGCAAAGTTTCAAATATCAAAGCGCAGATAAATTGAGTTTTTGTCTCACAAAAGAAAGAACAAATTCGGAACTGCTTGCAATGAGTCATCAGTAATTCCAGTCTTACTTCCTGCACAAACCTACGTAGGTTTGTAACAAATTTGCATAATGCCAGCCTGTGGTCTTCATTGGCTGCCGGTGAGCTACTCTACTTTGACCTTCAAACCTGTAGTTGTAGCTGAGGCCTGGAAGAGTTTGGTTCATGTTGTCGACATATCAAGAAGACGCTGTTTTCAAATATGCTTTGATTTCTCTGACCAATCAGAACAGAAGAAGCTCTCAGAAAGGCGGGGTTTAGATAGACGGAATCCTTTATCGAACAGTTTTACACACTGTGAGAAAAGAGCTGATGCTGCAATGTATATTATAAGAAAATTAAGGCTTGTTGACATTGACTTTGGATGAATGTAAACATATTGTAGGAGAATCCAAAACAAAATTAGGAACCTTTAAATAGCATAATAAGGGCACTTTAAAGTCCCCATGAAATCAAAATTTAAGTTTTTTGGCTTTTAGTAATAAATATGTTAGCCTTACTGTTATTTATAAGCAAGTGTACTCCAAAACAATGACAAAATTCCCATTTAGAAGACATAAGCCTTCAAAACTTAGTCTTTTACTTCCGCCAATATGGATCAATGGTTTTGATAACATCCCTCTGCACTTCAGCTTCTCATCAGATTCTCTGTCCAATCAAATGCTCTAGAATCTGAAGCCCCGCCCCCTACATTATAAATAGACACTGAAGCTGCGGCCAAAATCGGTCACTTATTTACACTTTACTGTGTTCTACATAGTGAATGGCACATGGGGCACTATATAGGGGATAGGGAATGATCCAGATAGTGTAAATATGCTTTCCATTGGGGCATATGTAGTCTGGATCATGTGCGCGAGTCAACGCAGAACACAAAACAACGTATCAGACCCATTTGAATTCTGAATTCTACAATGCTGTATTTTAAAGCAATATGGAGGTGATTTGGATTAGAAATGGTTAGACAGACTTTGCATTAGAAACAGCACTGACGATTAGAAGAGATAACACCGGTGCCATGCACCAACATAGCTTACACACTTTTCAAACTACACATCCTCAGCATGATTACGTTCACTGATTTGCTTTTATATAAACTAAACGCTATTGGCTATTTTTTAAAAGGCCCAATCTTCCTGTTTCAATGGAAATTACATCACCACAATGAATAACTCTGCTCATTTCAAGGCACTTCGGTGGGCCTTTAAAGGTTTGCATGCTGATCGAAACCAGCAAAGCCTGATGCCTTTAGTATTCATTTGTGTAGAGAATGTAATGTCATATATGATTATATTTACTGTCAATGTTTTAATTTTCTTTCACAGCTTTGCTCATTTACTGGGTTCTGGCGTTTGTCTCTAAAACAATCAAGTTTGCCAAGTACACAGAGCATGGGATCGGCCTGAGGCAGCTGCGGTTCGGAATCACAGGCTTACTGACCCTGCTATACGGTCTGCTGTTGGCCGTGGAGATTAATGTCATCACAACGAGGGTATTGATTGTGTGTCTGTGATTTGTATTCTTCTCATTGATTCTCCATTCATATTCTTTAGCCTCTGACTGTGATTTTATTGCTATGTACTCATACTGCAGTCTTGGATAATACAAAAGTCTGCTCACGTCTGCTTTATTATCCTGGCAGACCGCAGGGAGTTTGGGAAGCTTTAAATGCAATCCCAACTTTAATCTGGGCTTGTTGTATCAGTCCGAGTACAGACTCTTTACTCTCCCTCATGTCTTTCCAGCTTCTTTTGTGGAACACAAAAGGAGATATTTGGTAGAATGTTCAAGCTGCATAAATGTGGTCTTTTGAATCTATATGACTGAAATTTTATTGATATAAGTATTTGTTTTTTTTAATTATAACAAATGACAATGCATCTCATAATACTTGCAGTGTGATGGTGCAGAGAGCTGTGTTTTGATTTTATGATAATATGGATCACATACACTATATTGCCAAAAGTATTGGGACACCCTTACAAATCATTGAATTCAGGTGTTCCAATCACTTCCATGGCCACAAGTATATAAAATCAAGCACCCAGGCATGCAGACTGCTTCTACAAACATTTGTGAAAGAATGGGTCGCTCTCAGGAGCTCAGAGAATTCAAGCGCGGTACCGTGATAGGTTGCCACCTGTGTAATAAGTCCATTTGTGAAATTTCCTCACTACTAAATATTCCACGGTCAACTGTTAGTGGTATTATAACAAAGTGGAAGCAATTGGGAACAACAGCAACTCAGCCATGAAGTGGTAGGCCACGTAAAATCACAGAGCGGGGTCAGCGCATGCTGAGGCACACAGTGTGCAAAAGTCGCCAACTTTCTACAGAGTCAATAGCTACAGACCTCCAAACTTTGTGTATCCTTCAGATTAGCTCAAGAACAGTGTGTAGAGAGCTTCATGGAATGGGTTTCCATGGCCGAGCTGCTGCATCCAAGTCTTACATCACCAAGTGCAATGCAGAGTGTCGGATGCAGTGGTGTAAAGCAGTGGAGACATGTTCTCTAGAGTGACCAATCACGCTTCTCCGTCTGGCAATCCAATGGACGAGTCTGGGTTTGGCCGTTGCCAGGAAAACAGTACTTGCCTGACTGATATTAAACCCTACGGATTAAGAATGGGATGTCATTAAAGTTCATGTACATGTAAAGGCAGACGTCCCAAAACTTTTGCCAATATTGTGTATTTCTCCACAAGAGGATGTTTTTGTGAAATGTCTCTGTACAGGCCAGTTATTAAAACGAAGAAGAAATTTTTTTTAAAACTACACTTGGATTTATCACATTGTTTGCAAAGTGAATGTTGCTTTATGCTTTTATCTATTCTTCCATTTGTCCTGTTGTCAGCAGACTCAAGCCAAAGTCCCTTTAAGACAAGTCATTTCACTCGGCGGCCATCTTTGAAACGCCTCTCGGGCATGCAAGTGCAGTTCCTGTCTCTTTAAATGGTGAAACATCAAATTCGACAAAACTGTTCGCCAAGTTTAGGATTAAATTAATGAAATCTGACAAAAACTGTTTTATAAATTTTGTTTCTAAACGTTCGAATCATTACAAAAAAACTGCATTTTCCAGGCTGGATCAAGCTAATGCGCATACACAGCCCTGACTGTTTCTATAGGAACCGGAGCTTTTACTGGCAGCTGCAGTGACGCAATGACTTTACCAATTGGCGATTGGCTCTTATTTTGAAGGCGGGACTTATTCTGCCATATTTCACGTTGCACTTTCTCCTATTCATAATAATATGAGTGCACCGTCTTTCTATATATAAAGTCTTTGCTCAAGCGTGTGGAGTGTTTCAGAAACTGAACATGCATCTGTATCCTGTATCCAGTGTAGACAGCGTCAGTGATTATAATGGGTTCTATTTCCTTTTGACGCAACACGAAGCTAGCCTCTGGTGTAGGCAAGCGACTGAACACAAGTGGGCGGGGCTTATGGTGTGATGATGTAAAACTATTATATGCAAATATATGCAGATATATGCATATTTATTTATCCGCGTGATGTCACAAATCGCTGAATATCCAAACAAGGCATTTTTGGAGCTTGATTAAATAAATGCTTTATTTATAATGAGGACGATGTTTAAGCTATGAAACTTGCAGGATGTTTTAATGGTACAAAGACTTTGTTAAGATTTGTCATGTCATGATGACCCCTTTAATTTCTGTTCTTCAAAGTTTAGATTAGAAACATTGTTTTTGAATTGGCATTTTCTTTCGTGTACAATTTATGCAACAATTTTGACAAGTTTTTCTCGTGTTTTTCTACAGCGATATATGTGTTTTGCATACGCCCCTGAAGTGAAGCCCCCGGAGGATTTACAGGACCTGGGGGTTCGATTTCTGCAGCCATTTGTAAACCTGCTGTCCAAAAGCACATACTGGTGGATGAACACCTTCATCACTTCAGCACACAGACGCCCCATTGATCTGAAGGTCATTGGCAGGCTACCAATCTCAATGAGAGCTCTAACAAACTACCTGAGGCTCCGTGAGGCCTTTGAAACCCAAAAGGTACAAGAATCTGTCATAGTTTTTTTTTTATTTCATTTGATATTTTTACTATTTTTAGGCAAAATTCCTTTCTTTTCTGTCACAATACAAGGATATGACACCAAACAGTGCGTAAAAAAAATAGTACTAGTAGTAACTGTAGTATTTGCATACTATTTTTAGTATTATAGAGTTCTGCAGTGATAATGTATTTTAGTCTAACCTGTAATTTAACATCACCCTGGTTCCCTTGACAAAACCACAATCATTTTTTCATTGGCTTTTGATCATTAAAGAAAACTTTGACCAACATTAAGTTTATGGTTCTTACTCATTTTGTTCATCGTGATAAT
The DNA here is from genome assembly GCA_039654625.1 of Rhinogobio ventralis. Lineage (NCBI taxonomy): Eukaryota > Metazoa > Chordata > Actinopteri > Cypriniformes > Gobionidae > Rhinogobio > Rhinogobio ventralis. The sequence goes on from CM077216.1 coordinate 22,878,876, forward strand.
TTTCACAAATTAACATGACCTTTATGAAATTTGAAGCCTAAATAAAATCGCCAGATGTAAAAAGCTAAACATAGGCGAACGAACTACACCACGGTCACATGACTTTAATGTCACAATCATTAACTCTTTCCCTGCCATCGTACTATGATAGTTAAGTAGTGAGTTACGTCATTATACGGGAAACGCACCCCTGAAAGAAAACAATGAAACATAACAGAACTCTGACATATACAAACTGCAGAAATAGTGCTAAATTAGTACGGTATTTCATAAATAGTCATACTTCCTTTAATCGAAGACTCTCAAATGAGTGTTTAAATGAGTTCACACACACAAAAAACATATTCGGTAGTCTATTCTCTGTGTATTTGAGGATTTCTGCTCCCTCTTTGATGATGATGAGGATGACGATGAAGTGAAAAGTCATGTACGTCACAAACCACAGCAAGACAAATGTGGAATAATGAGGGTACGTGCCTTCAAAACTCTAAAAGGCGGAAGATGATCCTTTTGAGCTGGGAACACAGTGACATTTTGACCCTCAGCAGGGTGAAGGACCTCTGTATCTTTGTGCTCGTGGGAATAAAGAGCATGTGATGTGTGCGGTTGCATGTTCAGCTCCAGGTGAACAGATATTGTGAGAGTTCGTAACGCGACAGTTCTCACGTGCGGCATGAGTGCGTTGTGACATCTATCACGTGCCATGTGATGAACTCCATTAGTAAAGGACATGATAAATGCTACATATGATTGATTCTATCCTCTGGTGCAATTATTCATGGTTTGCATCACATCTGGCTCCTTTCTGGTATGTAACGCCCACTTTTTACCATTCAATCAATTCCCAAATGATAAAATCAATTCATGCCCTACATTTTTCAGAAATGCACCAGTATAAATGTAGAACAGGTTACAAACAGGGTTTCACATTGACTTAAGGAAATGTCACACCTTGTATGTCATATGCAGTAACTAAACACAAAGATAACAAAACACAAAAAAGTTAATCATAACTTCAGCAGTTAATTATAAGAAAAGAATCTTAAGCATCTTAAAGCATTTTAAGTCATAGTGCCTTCAAGATTGCCTTTTGTGATACATCATTTTGTCTAAATTGCAAATTTGCATAACATATAATTCGCAGATAAATCATGCAAGGCCCTTGTGTATTGCGACAAACTGTCCTTTGTAAAAAAAAAAAAAAAAAAAAGTGTGCTTAATTGAATTGAATGTCAATGTACACTTGAAGTGTTTATCAGATCCTAAATGTATAAAAAACGATATGTAATATGAAATAAAAGGCCACATAAAAGGCACAATATGTAATATTTTAGATTAAAATTTCCAAAAACCACTAGAACGATCATATATATTTTATTAACCTGTATACTTACACTCACCTAAAGGATTATTAGGAACACCTGTTCAATTTCTCATTAATGCAATTATCTAATCAACCAATCACATGGCAGTTGCTTCAATGCATTTAGGGGTGTGGTCCTGGTCAAGACAATCTCCTGAACTCCAAACTGAATGTCAGAATGGGAAAGAAAGGTGATTTAAGCAATTTTGAGTGTGGCATGGTTGTTGGTGCCAGACGGGCCGGTCTGAGTATTTCACAATCTGCTCAGTTACTGGCATTTTCACACACAACCATTTCTAGAGTTTACAAAGAATGGTGTGAAAAGAGAGAAAAAATCCTGTATGCGGCAGTCCTTTGGGCGAAAATGCCTTGTTGATGCTAGAGGTCAGAGGAGAATGGGCCGACTGATTCAAGCTGATAGAAGAGCAACTTTGACTGAAATAACCACTCGTTACAACCGAGGTATGCAGCAAAGCATTTGTGAAGCCACAACACGCACAACCTTGAGGCGGATGGGCTACAACAGCAGAAGACCCCACCGGGTACCACTCATCTCCACTACAAATAGGAAAAAGAGGCTACAATTTGCACAAGCTCACCAAAATTGGACAGTTGAAGACTGGAAAAATGTTGCCTGGTCTGATGAGTCTCGATTTCTTTTGAGACATTCAGATGGTAGAGTCAGAATTTGGCGTAAACAGAATGAGAACATGGATCCATCATGCCTTGTTACCACTGTGCAGGCTGGTGGTGGTGGTGTAATGGTGTGGGGGATGTTATCTTGGCACACTTTAGGCCCCTTAGTGCCAATTGGGCATCGTTTAAATGCCACGGCCTACCTGAGCATTGTTTCTGACCATGTCCATCCCTTTATGACCCCCATGTACCCATCCTCTGATGGCTACTTCCAGCAGGATAATGCACCCTATCACAAAGCTCGAATCATTTCAAATTGGTTTCTTGAACATGACAATGAGTTCACTGTACTAAAATGGCCCCCACAGTCACCAGATCTCAACCCAATAGAGCATCTTTGGGATGTGGTAGAACGGGAGCTTCGTGCCCTGGATGTGCATCCCACAAATCTCCATCAACTGCAAGATGCTATCCTATCAATATGGGCCAACATTTCTAAAGAATGCTTTCAGCACCTTGTTGAATCAATGCCACGTAGAATTAAGGCAGTTCTGAAGGCGAAAGGGGGTCAAACACAGTATTAGTATGGTGTTCCTAATAATCCTTTAGGTGAGTGTATATTATCCCAAACATTTCCATCAATGTTTAAATCCAGAGAAATCTGCTATTATAAACTTTTAGACACGCACTTGCGAACTTGCCTAAGCACTTCTCCTCGGGGGAATCCCTGCCGCCATTTGGAAATGCGTTCCACTTCGTGAAGTGGACGAGGGAAGTTTATATGGACAGACCCTCGCTCCCTCGATTTTTACTTCATATGTACACTTCAGGCAGCTTCATATACCACAATGCAACAAGATTGTGACATCACCGAATATCGCGTTTAATTTACCCCACCACACACAACTCTATGATATATTAATTATTTTTTTAAATATTTAAAACAACCCAAACACACATATATACATAAAGAATGCTGCATTAAACTATTTTGTAAGGGAAAAATAAATAATAAATAAACTGCATAGTGGTTTCCAAGTGATCAAGGGCTTAGGACGTTCCAATTCAGTCCAAAGGTTCCACCAGTAGTGGGCAGTCATGCAACATAAGCAATGATGCACATCGGAGTGAACGACACGGAGGGAAGTTATCGAGTGAAGGGCATAATAAAAACGAATTGGAATGCAGCCCAGGACGTGTACCATGTCATTTCGTCGCCTGTCAATGACGTCATATCCGCGTTACCCTTGATTTCTAGTTTTACTTTCATAGAAACCATGGAAACAACAAAGACGTGTTTTATGAGATATGTGAGCAACCGTTTGGATACATTTATCAACAGAAAATGAATCCTTGTTATATAGCTCAACGCGGTTAGTCTTATTGTTTGAATCGCTTGTTTTCTTTTTTTACCATGAATACCATGTTTCTACCACATCTCAGAGACAACACAATTTTGTCAAGTGGCTAACATAGCATAATCAAAGAGAGCTTTCTCCATCATGTAATATATTTTTAAATGAATTGCATGTCATTTAGCAACAGTTATTTATTCATCCTGTTGTTATTAAAATTATATTCTAATATAGATCTAGATTACTGCAAAGTCTCTCATACCAGCCACCAAGCGTAACATTATAACATAACTTTCAACACACAAAGCTTGTTTAAAGCTTGTAAAACAGCGCTGCGTTACCCCACATATGAAACGAAAAGAGCAGAAGCGTCGACTGCAGCATAAGCAGAATAAAAGCTCAGAGACCGGTGTTTCACACAAGCCTCTCTCATTAGCATTCGCTCCCATGGCTCTCAGTCCGTCCTGCTTCATACCATGGTAACGTTAATAAAACTTTAATACATTCGCTCATCCATGAACATGAGTCCGTCGGGTTGCTTTCCATTGGCTGTGGAGGTGAAGAGTCAAGACTACAACTCCCATGATTCCACGTTCATTCACAGCGCCATCAAGCTACGCCGTTGTTTTGAATAAACGACCTCTAGCGGCAAAACTTACATACTGTGTCTTTAAATATTTTTAAAGAGAGTACACTTTCATGACTAATTAATGTCAAAGGACATTTTAAATCATTATGTTTTAATAATCTTTTATTAAAATAAGGTATTTCTCTAACGGTATTTATCCACAAATGTTATGCATTATCAGCAGCTTTTCTAGCGCTAGCTAGTTTTCAGTCCATTGAGTGCAAGAATAAATTAATACCAAATACATTTCCAAATATACAAATAACATAAAATAAAAGGTATAAAAGCTTCTCTTGCCTTAAGCGCCGTTTTTTCTCCTCCGTTTAACTCAAATAAGCAAGGAGTAAGCACCTTTGGCGATAGAAATGATTGTAAATGAGCATAAGCCCCGTAAGGTCTGCCATGCTTTGTTTACATCTAGCTGCCACAAATTGCACTCAACTATATTTTTTTTAGAAGGTAGCTGACTATGTAGACAGTAGATAGCAAGTTCACTGTTACATGTTCCCTGTTTGTCTGGACCTTTATGATGTATTTCTAGTTTCCTTTTTCCTGGGTCTAGTTTTGTAGTCCCTTTGTAGTCCTTTCGTAGTCCCTTTGTAGTCCTTTTGTTTCATTGGTTCCCCTTGATTGTATCCACAGGTGTGTCTTGTTAGCTTTTCTTTATAAATAGCCCTTGTGTCCCACATGTTGTTTGTCAGGTCTAAACTTTCTAAAGCTGTTATGTTGGTGCATTTCATTTCTGTTTACCTGCATTTTTGTTTTGTAGCTTTGTAATAAACCTACTGCATTTGGATCCATCTCTCCCTTGTTTCTGAATTTGCCTGCATCACAATCGTTTCTGAATGTGACGCAGGTTTTCGATCAGAGATATTATGACTTCCACCTTTGTAATGCAGTGAATAATTTAGATGCATTCATGCACTCATATAATGCTGATCTGTCTTTATTTTTCTGTTATCTATTCAGAGGCCCCAAGGCTTTCAACCGCAGGGGTCCAAGTGGATCTGGACGGCTCTGCGACAGGCTTTCGGAAGACCTCTGCTCCTCAGCATCACCTACCGTTTCCTGGCGGATCTTCTTGGCTTTGCAGGCCCGCTCTGCATCTCAGGCATCGTGCACCATCTCAGTAAAGAGAACCACACCATTCTGCCACCGGTAAGAGAATTTCTGTCTTTTGAAACCATCTAAGCCACATTAAAACAACCAATAATTTTTTTTCAGTGTTTGTGTTGTTTACTTACTAGTCAGTTTGAGGTTTTTTGAAGGTACAATTAGAAACCGTTGCAGTGAGGGACTGACTTCAGGACATGGCTACATCTTTCATGTAACATTTTCATCTTTGGTTAAAAAGCGTTTTATCGCCATGCAGCTGTCATCAATTATTAAAAAGTTGAACAGTATTCTGTCTGGCTCTCGGATGTCAGATGTTTGGACGTCTTTGTATGATGTAATCTACTTCATTACATAGAGTTAGCGGCAAAAAACACTGATGTGATATGAATGAACATCCATGGCCATCATGCATCTGTATTTATTTATTTATTTATTTATTTATTAATGAATGAATGAATGAATGAATGAATGCATGCATGGAATAAATGTATGACTGAATACATGGAATAAACATATGAATGAATGAATGAATGAATGAATGAATGCAATAAATTATTGGAATAAACGTATGAATGAATGAATGAATGAATGATGTAATCAATTAATAAAGTAATTAAGTACTGAATGAATGAATGAATGAATGAATTAATTAATTAATTAATAAATTAGGAGGATGGAAGGATGGAAGGATGGAAGGATGGAAGGAAGGAAGGAAGGAAGGAAGGAAGGAAGGAAGGAAGGAAGGAAGGAAGGAAGGAAGGAAGGAAGGAAGGAAGGAAGGAAGGAAGGAAGGAAGGAAGGAAGGATCAGAAGGTGAGAATCACAGGGAAGAAACTCAGAAAATAACCACGCTTAACATAAACAATACAGTACAAAGAAACAAAGGAAACTGAAACTGAAACTTATACACAGTTAATGTAGAAGATCATATTTCATCTTTTAAAATCTTTTTTTGCATGGGGAAAAAGTCAAAGGTTTCAAGAACAAAATCCAAAATCCTCTTTGAGGGGACACACTTCTGCTGAAAGTAATAACTGAATGTCTTGATTCATTTATAAAAATGGCATATTCAAAGATAGCTTCCAATAGAGAAAACAAATGTGTTGTTCAGGGTCACAGTTCTCTAATTTTTCATATGTATTCAGGAATTGTACTCACTTGCCAATTGCAAACTTTAATGACATTAGATAGCTTCATTTTGCACATTTGTACTGTAGTGATTAAATTACCTTCAAATGCAGTGAAGAGAGACTTATTGTTCTGTTGGCTGCGTTTCTTTTTTTATTGGTTTAATTTATTTGTTTCTTGATGCTCTAATCTTTAATTACATGATATATTTATATAATAGAGTTATAATTAGTTTCCTGTACTCTCTTATTAGAGAAAGATTGCTGATTGGCAACAGGATAGTGCCATTGTAGGAAAACACAAGCACTAGTATCATTAAAATGTGAACTAAATTTATAGAGGAGTGTCAAGACTTGTTAAGCTAAATGGTTTGGTGTGTTGCAGGTGAAGCATCTTGGAATGTATTTCATCTCGTCCCAGGAGTTCCTCGCCAATGCTTACGTCCTAGCCGTGCTCCTGTTTTTTGCCTTGCTCCTCCAGAGAACTTTCCTCCAGGCCTCCTACTACGTTGCTATCGAGACTGGAATCAACTTGAGAGGAGCCATACAGGTCAGCACAACGGTCTATCGATCCATCTGCAAAAAACAGGCAATGGGCCCTTTTTTAACGATCTAAGTACATGGTCGCACAGCGCAAGTGCCTTAGGGCAGTGGTCGGCAACTGGCGGCCCGCTGGCCAAAATTGGCCAGCAATAATATCTGGTCCACGCTTGCAGCCAGATTATTTTGATAGCGGCTGGTTCTGATATAGATCTGCCGTGATAGTGTACCAGAGGCTAGCTAATGAGAGCTGTGCATGTAAACTCCCCTGATGGCAAGAGACGCTCTAGTGACAAACGCAAGAGGTTGCAGCCTTTAGCCTCCTTATTAGAGCGTCCGACTCCCATGCGGAAAGACCCGGGTTTGAGCACCGCTTGGAAGCGGGTGGTGCGTGCTGGAGAGATTACAACAACAACAGTTACTCACAATCTCGTGGTGCCGTCTGATATTATATTCTTTACAAACAGCATCAACTTCGTTGCAGAAAAGACACACCAGCTTTACATTCACAAAACCAGGTAGGATGAACGCATTGTTATCTTTCCATTCTTCTTTGTATGCCCTATTTTTGCTGTCGACTTCCCTCTTTAGACTCTTTGATAGTGCCATTTTCTCTCACTGGCTAGCTTAAATGTTAACATCACACTGCACGCGACCTAATAGCGTACCTCCAGCACGCAAACAATTGAAAAAAAAATGCAGTTTAGTATGTGAAGATGCCAAGGAATAATTCTTAATAATTATTACAATAAGTTTGGCTCCATTGTGTAACAAGCAAATTAATATACACATTTATTATTCGCAATATGGAAAGACGAAATAAAACATAGTTCGTTAAGAGCATGACTCAAACATGCCATTAATGGGTCCTCTTTTGTTTTTTATTTTTTATTTTTATCCATTCCGCATCTCCCACATGTGTGTGTTTTAGCAAGCCGGTCTGTGTTGCAAGTTGGTGAATGAAGATACTTGCCAGGTTACATGTCACTACTGCTTTATTAATTTATCAAATTAACAGAGTAACAGCTCACTACCAGTTACAAAAGACACTGGTTTTTGTTGGTCAATGGTGCAGTCGTTTTCAGTTCCTCAAAATAGCAACTCGCCAACAATGC